>RPFO01000078.1:328881-438263 GCA_009746045.1 Mesostigma viride
GGAAGTCATCATTGCAGATATTTGGTACAGCGGCCACGATCAACTGATCGCAGCACAGCGTGACACTCACCCTCGCATCCCATGGCAATATACGAGGCGCGGCTGCAACAAATTGCATGTCCATGCAGGTCTTCCATATGACACGGATTACATGCAGCAGCGACTACATAGCACAGACACGCTAATCTACTGAATGTCGAACTGGCAGCAAATACGGATACATGCAGAGAAGCCCCAGGGACACATGCAGCCATGTTAAGATGGCTATGAACATGTTGCGATTGTTGGGTATGGGGGAGATGAGTTGGACCATACCAATGAGCAGCTCCCTTCTCTGGGCTATGTGCTACATATACTCCCAATGGAGTTATGTTCCTAATTAATTAATTAATGAGCCGCTCTTTAACGAGCTAGCTGCCACCGTGCAGTCGGTGGGTGTCGGAGCAAAAACACAGAAAGAACATTTCCATTCATTAATTTGAGTACCTTGTGTAACAGCGACCAGCTTTGTGCATCCACGGATCACTAAGGTGATGTCGACTATCAGAGAATGTGAGTAGCTTTAAATAAGAAACTAGCCGACCTCCGGACCGATGTTAAAAGGTGGCATCATAGAGGATGTATGTAGTTTCAGGCCACTCAGCTCCCAAGAAGACCAGCATTTGATTGAAACAACAAGTGGAGCCCAGGCTGCCACAAATGCAGCAGTTACAGTGGCCTTTAGGTTTCTCAGTCTGCACGCGGAAGCAAGATGCCTCCGGGGTTGGAGGGAGGGAAAGAAACAACTGCGGATCATAGCCCGTCTAGCTTGCTTAAGGCATTGTCTGCCAACACGCAAACTGACATCATCAATTAATCAACGCCGGCATGCGTCATGCACCGGCCTGAACGGTGCTGAAAACGCCGCTAAGAGTAGCTTGGTCAAACACCCCCAGTGCAGTACGCTAACCGTACCAGCTATCATACACAAAGTCCTTCAAACTTACAGCCACAATTCTCGCCCATTGACCCTTTGCGCTGGTCCGAGTCCACTATGAAATAGTTAATTACGACTTATGTACAAAAAATACTCAGCCCATTCTCCCTTACTCCGTCCCTGACTCGTGACTAGAACCACTCATGAGTTGCACCATAAGCCACAAAAGCCCCCATCCAGCCTTACACCTATAAGGTTTTTAGGAACCAAGCATGATCATAAGGCTACTTAGGGGTATAGCGGAAGGTCCCAGAACGAGGTCCCTCTGCTCTATAAATAGCACCCCACCCTCAGGGGGGGGGGGTGGCGAGTGTGTGACGGGACACCCTTGTCATGCCTGATGGACCCCTTTCTCAATGAGCTTACCCTGGGACTGGTTTTGTAGGCACATTTACTACCTAGGATGGCATCCCAGCACTAATACTTGGAACTGCCCCAGGGACCTATCACCTGTTGCTGAAAAAAACTGTTTTTGTCCCCTCCTGACACCTGTGCACCAGGTTACCCCATGGTACCCCCTTGACTTTGACCAGGGTGTTCACCTTAGTCAGGTGCTCAGATATGGTCAGACAAGTGTGCCGGGTTGGCAAATACGTGTACGGGGTATAATACGCGGACCTAAAATTCGCCTATTATACGTGGGGGGTTTAAAATACGCGGCGGTCTAATACGCGACAGTTTTTTGTGGTCCAATTGTCAGTCACCCAATAATTAGCACGCTCCTTGATGATGGTCATGCAGTTTTGCAACTGAAATTTGGTGTATATTCTTATTTATTAACATCATCCATTTGTGCCCTGCAATCCTATGTGATTATGATTTGTTAAATGCAGGGGGGAGCAGGCTGCAACGGGAATTGTAAGGAAAGCCATCCACTATATAATGCATGAGAGGATACAAGACACAATGAAGGACCATGCTCTCAAGGATCCCACAACAAGCTCCATACACATACATACTTGCTGAGCTTCGCTCATTTTATATATGACGCGTGGACGGGCTCAAAGGGGACCGACCTGCCGTAGGTAGCGTAAGACTAGCGCTTGTCACGAGGGTACTGCACCGGCCGGCCCTTTTTGTGCCTAGGCTGAGTGTGGCTCCGGAGTGCAGGCCTAGGTAGCTTCTAACGTACGTCACTAGACCTTGTTACCTGCGCCAGCCGCCAGGCGTGGCGCAACTGTGATTGGCAGTCAGTACACCTTGTACCTGCGCCAGCCGGCAGGCCTGCGTGGCGCAATGTGAATGATAGTCAGTACTTAGAGTGGTGTAGGGGACGTAGGGAGGCCTCTTTTCAGCTTCGCAACTTGATCCCAGCATTTGCTGGCAAGGTCGGCTGGCCGCTATGGCGGCTGCGCTGAATGTAAGACGATGCTATCGGCCTCTCCGGGCGTGGAGAGGCCTGGAATAAAATTCTTTATGTTCGCCACCCACCGTTACAGGCCACGGTAATGGTTGTTGGGTGGGGGGCTCTACGTTTTGAGTAAAATGGTGTGATTTCCGGCGCTGGGCCCACTGACGATTCCCCTCTACCCCTGGGTGCGGCAAGCGGCTTCCTGACACTGGGGAAGCTGCGATTTTAGTCGGACAACGTCAGGGAAGGAGCCATACAGGCCAGGGCCAGCGGCTACGGTGGAAAGAATCACAGGTGGAGGCGAATCTGCCTTAAACGTGGAGATGGCTAGCGCGGGGTGCCAGGGTAGCCCATAACTGCCAGGAGCCTGACAGCGGACCCGATCTTTCGGCCTGTGGCCAGACGGGAGTTTCGGGGAGGATGCGGGGCTGGAGCGAATCTTGGTGGGAGGAGCGCGCTCTTCATCATTGCCCAGTTTTTCAGCAAAGAATGTTCGCCTGGCGGGGCTGAAATTCTTGCTGTTTTATCGCCTTGTTTTTATCCTGTATGATGCATTATAGGAAAAGCGATAAAGAGTTCGGTTCAGCCAGGGGGGCATATCTATGCCATAAAAAATTTCCTACAACAACACAAGCCCTGGTCAGGGCCTTGGCTAAGCAGTTTCCAAGCCAAGGCCTTGGTAGGGTAGAGGGCCTATCGCCACAAAGGTTTCAATGCCGGGAAATCCCAGCCTCGGGGGTGGGGCTGGTGATGGGTCCTGGGCTTGTGAGAGACGGTCCGGGGGCGTAAGGCCTAATGAGCAGCCGCTGGAAACCGCCCCCCTAACGGGGGGAACGACATGGGTGCCGCCCTGCGTCCGCCGGGAAACCGTAGCGGCCACACGGGGGCGGCAGTACAGCCGTGGCAGCGTGCAGGAGGGGGGCCATGGGCGGAAAGAAAATCGGCACCAAGGTTGGCGACAGCCTTGGTGGCCAGGAAGGAGGTGTGGGGGCAACACCTTGTGTTCGAGTATGCTGGGCCCCCAGCATGGTGCTACAATAACCAACTTGATAATGATGTGCACTGAGTTTGAAGGTGTGGTATAGGCTGTCCGTATAAAGCCTAGCACACAAAAATGTAAAATAAATGTTTCTCTTGGTGGGAAGGAACTCCAATGGACCAAAAACAAGAAATGTATTTGCTGAGCTTCGCTCATTTTATATATGACGCGTGGACGGGCTCAAAGGGGACCGACCTGCCGTAGGTAGCGTAAGACTAGCGCTTGTCACGAGGGTACTGCACCGGCCGGCCCTTTTTGTGCCTAGGCTGAGTGTGGTTCCGGAGTGCAGGCCTAGGTAGCTTCTAACGTACGTCACTAGACCTTGTTACCTGCGCCAGCCGCCATGCGTGGCGCAACTGTGATTGGCAGGCAGTACACCTTGTACCTGCGCCAGCCGGCAGGCCTGCGTGGCGCAATGTGAATGATAGTCAGTACTTAGAGTGGTGTAGGGGACGTAGGGAGGCCTCTTTTCAGCTCCCACCCACCCACCCACGCTGCTAAGAGGGGCAACACCTTGTGTTCGAGTATGCTGGGCCCCCAGCATGGTGCTACAATAACCAACTTGATAATGATGTGCACTGAGTTTGAAGGTGTGGTATAGGCTGTCCGTATAAAGCCTAGCACACAAAAATGTAAAATAAATGTTTCTCTTGGTGGGAAGGAACTCCAATGGACCAAAAACAAGAAATGCATACAAATGTGCACACACATTCATTATTGACAAAATACACAACAGCAGAGGATATAAGACACAAGGACCTTGCTCTCAAGGATCCCACAACAAGCTCCATACACATACACACATGTGCACACACATTCATCGTGGACAAAATGCACAACAGCACCCCTGCTGCCATGAAGATTACTCCACGTTGGTCCATGCAATTATTTGAGCCAGCATGACCATGCTTTCTTAACGGCAGCGCATGCAGCCGTTGTTCTCACTATACGATTGCTAGTAACTTGTGAGTTATAACTTAATGTCCCATCCATCACATGGGTCCATGCAACCATCGGCCATCACCCACTGCCATCACATACTACACTGGCTCAACATGGTATAAGTATTATGCACTTTATGGAAATTCGGCAGCCAGCAGCTGGACACCTTTCTCGTCGACGGGAACCAGCCATTTGGTGATGCTCATCTGGCCTTTGTTGGGAACCGACGACAAGTCAGCCGGTGCAGCCCCTCCCTTTTCCGCCATTGCCCTGTTCAAATGGTGATGCTTCGTGGCGTCTGACTGCAGCAACTTGTTGTTAGCAATCCTGATAAACCTGCTCCGGATATTCGGTGGAATTTTGTCGCAGGGTAACATCCCTTCCCCTGCGATTCCGGCAAAGTGTGCACGGACTCGGAATACGCTGATTGGCCCCGCCTTGTAGGAGAACTTCTGGTTGCAAAATGAGCAGAACATCTTCGACACATAACAGCGTTTTTTTACTAACAGCATCTGTGACTGCTTCTTTCTTCTCAACAACGAAATCCCATTCAGGCCCTTTCTTCGGCATGGCTGCAAATCGAAAATGGCTGCACACTGTCGCACAGTCACACTGGCCTCGTCGTCGCTATATTGCATTTCACCGTCAGTAGCACAGCTGGCATTTGCTGTCATACTGTTATTATGCGTTATGTACATAGTCCTAGCTGTCTCCTACCGGCCAAACATTTTGCAAGGCTTGCGCTTTATGGAAAGAACTGTGCGCATCTACTTCTAGTAATAAAAATCTCAAATGTGCAGTGAACGCGCTGCGCCCAGAACCTGGGCACCGCGCCAGTGCCTGCTGCCCGCTGGTACCCCCGAAAAATTCTAAGTCCAAATCGCGTATTCTAAAATAAATACGCGTATATACGGCGGAGGCCTTCAGTGTACGTTTTCCCATATTTGAGGCTCCGTACGGCGTACTGACCAACCCGGCAAGTGTGTCCTATGCGCAGCACAGATCTAGATCTCGGCGCTGACCTAAACAGTTCCCGCGAAAACCTTCCCGCGCAATCTGCACATCTGCTACAAACTCATGCCGATTTTCGCCCATGAGTTGAACTCGTGGTCGATAAATGGCGTGAGGACCGTGTAAGGGCTAAGATTCGTTCGGTAACCAGCCGACTCAAAGGTCCTTACCATCACAGCTGGTGCACGGCCAAACAATAAATCAAAAATCTCGATAAGAAAGTCGTATAAAATATACCATTCATTTTTTCGGACCACTCAACAATAGCCGCCGACCGCTAGCTTATAAACAACCGGGTCCAGGTGTTAAAAAATTAGGCGAGATAGGAACCCTTTGCAGAAAACGGATTTGTCAACCCATGTCGCAGACAGCCTTCCACATCGCAGGCCAAGGCATGGCAGCCCTACCTTTCCCGCATACCTTAGTTACACTACTTTCAGACAAAACCGATGCAGACCACTCAGCTCCCAAGAAGACCAGTATTTGATTGAAACAATAAGTGGAGCCCTGCCACAGATGCCGCAGTTACAGTAGCCATAAGGTTTATCAGTCCGCAGCTGGAAGCAAGAAGCCTACGCCCACCCAAACAACCCCCCCCCCTGGCGCCAACCCCGTTGCGCCGATCAAACTCGTGACCACCATGCCCGAAGGGGCGTGTCGTAACATCTTAAATGGCAACTCTGCCCGCTCCAAGCTTTTATAACCCCCGCAGGGGCCTGCTGGTTACAAAACGACACACGCGGGTGACAACCTCAAAAGCAAGGGGCCCCCAAAGAGCCAGCATTCCACATTCCGGACTTGACCAAAAAGGGAAGGGTTTTACAACATCGTAATAGACTGAGCCGTACAGCAAGTGCTGAGCCGAAAAAGGAAGAACAAAAGTCTGGCGCTGCCCTGCCACCCTAAGACGCCCTCCCCGACTCAAGTCTCTTAATAGGGAACATTTTTAGCCTCGGAACGCAGCACTCGCGCGGCTCCTACAGTCCCCAATCACCCCTCCTCGGCAGGGGCAACTGGACAAACAGACCTGCGGCCACAAAAAAAATCATGAAAACAGGCAGTTTCTGACAGGAACCTGGGTCGTGAACTCTAGAGACCAGGTCACGACACACGCACCATCGCAAGGTGGCAAGTCTGCGATGTGACGCTAAAACTGTTTTAGAAACTTATAAACACCTCCGCCGAAGCTGGTCAGACCGCCGGAGTAGTGCCCCATCCTTCACCCATGCCAAAAAGACCCGCAGCCGGGGAAGAACGGCATGGGGGTACATTTGAATTTTCTTTCCGTTACACGACCATCTCAGCTATGCTCGGTCGAACAACTTAGCAGTTATGCCACCAGCTGCCTCGACTAAAAAGCAAAGAAGATGCAACCTGCGCTAAAATGTGTAATTTGCACAGGCGGCTATGATGGCCGCCATTGTCTGAAAAGAAACAATTGCGTATCATGGCCTGCCTAGCTTGCTGAAGGCATGGTCCGCCAACACACAAGCTGACATCATCCTAAATTAATTACGCAGACATGCGTCACGCACCGGCCTGAACGGCGCTGAAAACGCCACTAAAGGTAGCGTGGTCAAACACCCCCAGGACAGTACGCTAACTGTACCGGCAATCATACATAAGGTCCTTAAAAACTAAAAGCCACAAATCTCGCCAAGCGACCCTTTGTGCCGGTCCAAGTCCACTATGAAATAAATAATAACAACTTACACCAGTGTTTTTAGTAAGGGTTTTTGGCACGCCTCAGTCGGCTGACACGCCGCCGTTGGCGGCGCATCGGACGGCTGACATGCCGCCAACGGCGGCGCGTCAGACCATAACAGTTAGGAGCGGGGTCCCAGGGCCACCCAATAGGGCGGAATTACCCTCAAGGACCCCTAAGGAGTGGAGTCACCAGGGGGTGGGGGGTGGGGCAGTCAAATTAGGGGCAGGCACAAGATAGGAGAGGAACAAGGACATGGGTCACAGGGTAACGTGCAGTTTCAAGGGTGAAGGGACAGAACAGGTATTACAACTTTGGATCTCAAACATGCTCCATGGTTTAAAAAACTGGCCTTGTCAAGCCTAAAAAAATTAACACAAAATACTTTTTATGGACAAATCAGCTTGAGATGTACATGGAAAGTGATTGGTAGCTGGTGCATTAAGCTCAAGTGACTAGAAGCACGTCTGGATGTGCATAAAACAGGAGCCCTTGGCTAGAAATAACACAAACTGTCGAGGCCCCATCCATTAATCATTATTGTCAAGGTAGTGAACAGAAGGGACTGCAGCTCCTGGGGCTTTTGCCTCTAGTCTCACTAGCCACTTTCAATAATTCAGTATTGCTCGAACTCATCATCCTCTTCTTGCTCATTTCCAGGTCCTTGACGGCCTGGGTTACATCCACGATACCGGGACTACTTGGTCCTGCCCGCCCCGTCGGCGGTTGGCCTCTTAAAGTAGGACGTTATCGCCACAGATCAAAACCTTTTTAGAAATCCGCCTTCTAGTGACGCCATGCCCGCTTTTGGTGTGCATAATCGTCGCTGACGATTGGGAGTCAGGAACAAGGCAATGTAATGCAGAAAAAACGTAATGACGTTGCCTAGACTTCCAGATTGTCTGGGTTTGACCGACAAATTCTATTTCCTGCCGACTCAGTGATACCAAAACCGATGCAACGCCCCCCCTTGCAAGAAAGCCGGTGTTTTTGCTAACGGGCCGTTTTAGGCAATCTACGGTAATTACCGAAGCCCCCCCGGGCCTTTTGGTAAGCGCCCCCCCCCGGCCGTTCGGTAAGCCCTTTGTCTACTGGTAAGCCCCCCCGGCCGTTCGGTAAGCTCTTTGTTTACCGGTAAACCCCCCCAGCCATTCGGTTTATCCTTCAGGTTACCGGTAAACGCCCCCGGCCCTTAGGTTTATCGGTATGTAAGCCCCCCCCGTCAACCGGGAAGCCCTTGCGTAATTGCCGGGAACGCCCTCATCAACCGGCCACCAGGAACCTATACGCCGTACAGGCGTGCCGGCCGGGGGTTACTATATGCAATAGGTGCTGAAGCTAAGGTCCATTGGAGTGCCTCCCTGCCAGAGAAACAAGTTTATTACAATAAGTGTGTGCAGGCTTTAACAGTTGAGCCTAGCCACACCCTCAAAATCATTGTACAAGTCATTGTCAAGTTAGTCCAGTTCACCATGCTGGGGCCCAGCACATGCCCCCTTGGTTCAATCTTGTCCCCCAACAGCAGCGAGGGTGGGTGGGTGGGAGCTGCAAAAAGGCCTCCCTACGTTCACCACACCACTCTAAGTACGGTGTGAAAATGGAAAACAAAGCACATGTCTCAAGGCGCCGCGCCCCCCTCAATCAAGGGCGGGCACGGTTGCCTGTAGGCACTAGTACCGGCGCACCGCCGGTCCCCTTCTCTCTCGTCCTAAGTAACAACAAGCACCTTACATGGTGTAGGTGACATACGGTAGAGCTACGCTACAGGCGGCAGATCGGCCCCCTTTGAGCCCGCCGCAACATAACTATAAAATGAGCAGATAGCTAAAAAAATAGGTGCTGAAGCTAAGGTCCATTGGAGTGCCTCCCTGCCAGAGAAACAAGTTTATTACATTACGTGTGTGCAGGCTTTAACAGTTGAGCCTAGCCACACCCTCAAAATCATTGTACAAGTCATTGTCAAGTTAGTCCAGTTCACCATGCTGGGGCCCAGCACATGCCCCCTTGGTCCAATCTTGTCCCACATCACCATCTCTGGCCACCCAGGCCGTTTCCAGCCCCGGTGGTAGGAACGCAACCACTTGGCATGCTGGGCTCTTGTTGGCATGATGATGACCCCCCTCCCGCCCCTGTGTGGCCGCTACGGTTTCCCGGCGGACGCAGGGCGGAGCCACATGCGTTCCCCTTCTTAGAGGGGCGCATCCCAGTGCTGCCGAATTAGGACTTATGCCACCTGGGAACGTCTCCAGCTCACCCAACCACCATCACCAGCCCACCGGCAAAGCCGCTGGGATTTCCCGAGGGTAGAGCCACTGCCACCGGCTGTATTACCCCCCATCGTGGTGATAATGATGGCTGCGGACCTCCTAGCGCCAAGGCTCACCATCGCCATGGTGTCACGAGCCTTGGCGCAGCCGCAGCCGAGTGGAGCTTTATTAGGGTATATAATGCATTTTCTTAAAAAAAAGCCCGACCGCACTGCCGGGTTCCATACGCACCCCCCCTCGAGGGGGGCGCGTGAAAACGGCAAAGGCAAAGCGGAGCCCGCCGCCTTTGGGCGGGCGTAGCGGAGCCTTCACGCGCCCCCCGCGAGGGGAAATTTTTTTTCCAGGCTTGCCAGGCACTGTAGCATTTCTTAACCAGATTTTATGGATGCGCATGAATATGTACCCACGGTTTACCGCTGCTTCCCACCTCTCCCTTATCGCCAAGGGCAGAAGGGGCCTGCTCGCCGGAGTGCCGAGAGGGTACAGGGCGCCTGCCGACCTCCCCATGCCGACAGGACCCCCCCGACCCACGGCAGCCGCTGCCATTGGTGCACCCTCCTCCGCCTCTGGTTTCTTTTGACCCCCATCTTTATGAAGAGCGCCCTGCTTCCCCCGTGCACGCCGCTACAGGGATAAAAAATCCCCGGCGGACACTTTACCCGAGGGCAAATCTAGCCTTCCTTCAGGGCTCGTCACCTCGCGCTGTCCTTTCGCAGGGCTCTCCGCCAAAACCCGCCTTCTCTAAAAACCGCCTTCCCTCTTCATTGACTTTCGAAATTCAAGTCACTACGAGCTACCAACTGGAGCCCGGCCGGCGCACCCCAGCGCCATGGGGGAACACCCTAGGACCAGCACTGCGAACCCTTCACCAATATTTCGAACAACAGCGGGTCACCTCTCCGTAACACGGGGAGGCTCGCAGCGTCAACTTACATTGGGCGTAGCAGCCATAGTGGTCGTAAAGCGGCCCCCCTAGCGGCCAGCCCACCTTTCCTCACATTGGAAAGTTGCGAGCTGCAAAAAGGCCTCCCTACGTTCACCACACCACTCTAAGTACGGTGTGAAAATGGAAAACAAAGCACATGTCTCAAGGCGCCGCGCCCCCCTCAATCAAGGGCGGGCACGGTTGCCAGTAGGCACTAGTACCGGCGCACCGCCGGTCCCCTTCTCTCTCGTCCTAAGTAACAACAAGCACCTTACATGGTGTAGGTGACGTACGGTAGAGCTACGCTACAGGCGGCAGATCGGCCCCCTTTGAGCCCGCCGCGACATAACTATAAAATGACCAGATAGCTCAAAAAGTATTTTAAAAAAATCATATATCCATGAAAGCAATTTCATATAACATGCCCATAATAAATTACCCCTGCATACGACATTTACCTGTGTGTATACCTTTGCTGCGATGCTAAGACATCCCCACTGGAACTCGGAAAAGAAATGTAGACCCCGCAAGACCATGGCTTTTCTAATGCCCGATGTTAGACATCCAGGGCATGATATCTCGTGACCAACTCCCTGATGATCGCTACAACATACCTTTTTGATCCGTAGAGGATAACACGCGTTAAGCATTGTTGTGGGAAAAATCATAGACGAAGGCTTTCGTCGTCATGGCTGGGCAGTAGTTGAGCTTGCAAAGAATATATATATTCACGTACGGTTGTTGACCAAGAGCCGAGACTTGACAGTCAAGAGCCTGGGCGCGGGCCTTTTGGGGGCAGGCAATCTAAAATATATGACACGATGTAGTAGCTGCTCGAAGTTTCAGATTCACTACCTTGTACACTACTAGTATACAACTCAACTACAACTAGTTGACTGGATGGCTGACTGCGAGCCTGATTCTCCTACAGTACTGTACAGCACAGTACCTGGCGTGCGCGGTGCTGCGCCGTCAGGAACAAGCGGTAACAAGTCTCCACTTGGGCACGTACGACGTATTGATGTATTGCACAACTTTTGGGAGTTCATAGTAATTTCAGTAACTGTATAAGAAATCCTATTGAGTGTTTGGTTATCCCCCAAAAAAATTTTCGGGGGGGGCAGCCCCCCCAGACAAAGAGTTTCCATGCAGTCAATGTGTATAGCTCAGACTTGCAACTGAATCATATCGTACTAGCTAATTGTATGGGATTATATTATGCAATAGCGCATAAACTCATCGGCTTAATGTGACCATTTCACAGCAGCAACTTACAACTGTTCGAAATCTGGATTGTCGGTGATGAAACTGGGGATGGTGCCCCACAGCCGGTTGGAATTCATAGTTCTGACCAGGAAGCATCAGCGCACAAGTAGAAAGAGCAGATGGCATGCATGGCATGCATTACGAGCGACCAAAGAATACACGAATAGGCTGTTCCATGCAGCACAGAGCGGAATTTGTCAGACTGATATCATGTTAAATTAGAGCTAGCTCCCTCAATTAATAGCATGTTGCATCCCACTATTTTCCCAATTCACGTTGACAAAATGAATCACAATTAACCCTTCAACCGTACTCGGTCCCATTTGAAGGACTGAGTTTTTCTCGGTCATAAAAATCGGACCGAGCTTGTGGCAGAACCAGACTGAACGCCAATACGCCGTATAATACGGTAAATACGCCATATTATACAATACGGCGGTTTTTGCTTACGAACGTACTAGAAATACGCGTATTGCGTTCTCAACGCAAATACGGCGCATAGTCCGTATTTTTCGCGTATTATACAGCGCCCGGCACCGGAATTTGGCGCCAGAGCTAGTTTTGGCGTATAGCTCATGCAGCCGACAGCCTTGCGCGCCAAAAGTGAACCGCCGCTACCGAAGCTGAGGCCTGAGGCCGAACACTACACATGCAAAAGGTGCTGCCGCCTGTGTACCGGGCAGTTTGGTAGCACAGTCCTGGAATTTACTAGCTGCATGGAAAGTAGAGCGATGGCGCACGGTCGAGGCAAGGAACCTGACCTCGGCATAAACTACGATGACATGTCAGAGTCGGAGTACGAAGTGGCCCGAGCACGACATCTTGCTAGCTTGGAGCTAGATGATGATGCCGACAACAATGACGGTGGGGACGAGGAGCCTACTGGCCCCGACAACAGTGGGGACGAGGGGGATGGTGATGCAAAGCGGGCCAAGGCTGCCGTTTGGGAGTTCGTCAAGAAGGAGCGCATTGTAGTGAACGGCCTGCTGACGAACAACTACAAGCAATCCCGCCTTCAGTGTGGCATTACCTGGAAGGGGAGCGCCACTAGGGCAAAGCTCCACATCATGGGCAAGCCTTGGTGCCGGGATGTGAAGCCTTGCCCCAATCCGCCGAAGGCATATAGGGTGTATTTGCAGGGGATTTTCAGGGCCAAGGACCTGAAGAGGCGTGGCCAAGCGGACCACATGGAGCTCGTGACCAAGCGGCAGCGACTCAACTGGGATGGCCTCGTGGAGGGCAGCGCATCTGAGTGGCACGACGCCCAGGTTGGCTCTTCACAACAGCAAGCAGAACTGTAGATAGATAGGATTTTACATCTCATATGATGATGCATGACGTTGTATGTATGGCATGGTCAGGTGGCTGCCTGCATGTGTTTATGGCATGGTGCATGACAGTGTATGGAATGGTGGTTGCCTGCTGCAATGATGCATGTCTCAAGAACTTAAGATAGATGGGATTTTACATCTCATCATGATGCATGTTCATGGCATGGGTGGTGATGCTACCTGCATTTGTTTATTGCCATGTTGGTTTTGGCCTTTTGGGCTTCTGGGCGGAGGAACTGGACCTTCTTGCCGTATGACTTCGCAATTAATTAATGGTTGTCATTATTAAGGAATAAAGAATCACGTCAATTAGCATTAATAAATTAATGTCATGGCATGCATGGCTGCCTGCAATTGTGTTTAGTAGGGCATGGTGCATGACATTGTATGCATGGAATAAAGATTAGTTCAATTACGAATGGGTGAGTATACATCACACTTTGAACATGCACATGCAACTATAGACAACCAAGTGAGTGTCAATAGGCTATGACCTCTACGTGCATTGCATTGGTATTCATCAAGTTTGAGACATAAGCTAGAGTTTTTGAGAGGCACACCCATGGGATAAGCACCTTATAATATTTTATCCTATTTTAACCCCTACATGGTCTTGCTGCCGATTTTCCGCCAAAAAGTGACTTCCAGCCGATTTATCGGCACCTACTCGGGGGACCAGTTTCCGAGATTACTATTGGGAATTCGGAAAAGTTTAGCTGAGAAGAATGAAAGTTTATAAGTTTCTCCAGAACATGATACTAGGGTTTGCTATATTTTGACAAAGTTATAGAGGTGTTCTGGCCGGTCAAAGTACAAGGGGTCAGGGTACTTTTTCACGTACAACGTGCATTCCGGAAAACGACGACCTGGCCATGGCGGCTTGCGCCCACGCATTGCATTAACGTTTGCGTTCGAATTTTCTGGCCAACCTTGGGATATTGATTTTATACGTCCTAAAGATCATACAGGCCAATTTTTGGTTCGCGGGAATGCCATTTGATAGGTGTCGGCAGCGTTCTTGCTGGAAAAAACTGCGATCAGGCCGGACGATAGAAACGTTGACAGCAATACCTTTCCCGCGTATTTTAAAGGACATATTGGTTTCTTTGTACTTTTTATGATGATTTGTAGTCGTAAACGTGCAAGGGTGGCCAGAAATCGCCGAATCCAGCGACCATGCTGCACAACTTTGGTGTGCCACAATGCGCCATTTTGCGGCCACCGCCTGGGCCAAGGTAACGCCATCCATGCCTGGTAAAGCTTAAGCATCGTTTTCCTATCGATGTTTGACGTTTATATATACGTTCTAGCTTGTGTAGCACATTCTTTTTGCATTATTCATGCTCTTTCTTGACCCTGGCCTGGCCCCTTTCTAAAACACCCTTCTTAGATGCTTCCCTCAGTCAGTTGACCTGCCACAGGGTGATGCTGATAAGTTTTAGAGGCTGTATGGGTTTGAATACCTCCATATATGTTTGTTATACATTTCCCATACACATATTGCATCATGAGTGTGAGGCAGTTGGCTGGTCTCTGTGGCATCATCAAGCACGTAACTGGTGAGTAGAAGCTTCCCATTGACAGCATGTGCCACCAGGTGTGCTGGCCATCACCTGGCAAGCTATAGCAGCTTAGGCCTAGTTTATCCTTGCTAGGGCAGGCTGAAATAGGCTCAACATTACTAGTTTGTTGGTGGCTGCCTCCTAGAATGCATGCCTTGCGTAGGGTATCCGTACCACGTTACCTACGTGCATGGACAAGGTGGCACCTGCACATAGGTGCCATGTAAGGGCAGTGTGAAGATGCAGTTATGCTTCCCCATCATTGTGGAAGGGAAATGTATTGTTTGGCATGGTTGGTGGCCATATTAGTAGGTAGTATGCCCACCCCTACCCCCTTGGTTGCTTTTTACCAACGGTACCCCTATGGGCTGTACTGGGTGTAACTGCTGGTATACCCACCCAAATGATGACCCCAATGGCTCAAACTGTTGAGCAACTAATTGTTTATCATCCCTGAAGTGGTAGGTGCCTAGGTCTTATAACATAATTCAAAAAATGAAAACGCTCGTCTTGACCCCCCTGACTCTGACGGCAGTTATATATGGCCTACCCTGCATATATGTGAGGTTGTGATATATCACGGCTTAGGGCAACTCATGGACATGCTTGGCCCCCAAGGACAGCCATTGGATATTGCTAGGTTGTACACGGGCTGGTTTACAAAATAGGTGAGTTACTGCCGATTTATCGGCAGCATTTCCGCCCATTTAGGGGTTAAAATCCACTTTTCCGGTCAAAAAAACACTTTTTGAGCTTTTGGCGTATAATACGCGTATAATACGAAATATGCAATACGCCGAGGTTTTGCCGTATTGCCGTATTTGGTGAGCTATGCTCATTTTATCTATGACTAACCTGCTGAGCGGAGAATGCAACGCCGTATAGCACCAAAAGAAAAAATAATTTTAGAAAAAATATTTTTTGTGCTGGCACCCGTACCCCAGCCACCCAGGTAGGGGTTGGCTGGACAGGTGGTTGCTATAAAAGGTGGGCTTCCATTCTAGGGAAGCAGGTTGTTTCTTTTGCCTGAGAACCTCACGTGACCACATCACAAAAAACAAAATGCAATACAACACATCAAGCATTATAACCCACCATGACCTCAGTGACAGCCCCAGAGCGAAATTTCATAGCAAAGCTCAAGCAAGAAGCCAGGGAGGGATGCACCCTCAAGGAGGCCGCGACTGCGGTCCAGAAGATCCTAGGGGAGGGGCATTGGCTAGAGCCGATCCAGAAGCTCAATCCGGGGCGTGCCAAGAACGTCATGGACGTGTTGGAGAAAAGGGGGTTTGTCAGCGACTGGGATGGGGAGGAGGCCCTGGCCGATGTGCCAGCAGCGCAACTGGGGGAGGCTATTGCAGAGCCGGATCCACCAGTGTCAGCAGGTGGGGTGGGAGCTGGGGTTGTTCCCCCTTCGGCAGGTGGAAGCGGAGGGGCGGGGCATGGTGGAGCGGGCGCAGGGGAGGACGATGGCGCTCCTGGGGCGATGGACCTGGATGTGGCGGACCTAGACCGAAACATAGGTCGGCTGCTGGGGACCGAGACGGGCTATGCAGCGCCAGCGGGAGGGCTTCCATCCCGGCCGGGCAACGCCCGCACTGGCGGAGATATTGGCGACCTGATATCGGCCATGTCGAAGCTGCTGGACCAGGCAAAGACTCCAGCGACTGCAAGCCTAGCCGCAGCGGCGACTGCTGGCAGGCTGGCGCGCACGAAGGGGGTGGCGCTGAGCGGGCATGCAGTGCCGGTCCTGGTGAGCAACATGCTGGAGGCGGTGCTGCCGGGGATGCTGGACTACGCGGAGAGCGTGGGGGGGAAGTCAATCCGTGCATCGTTAATGCTGACGATGCACGGCAGATCAGCCAGCGGGGAGAGGCGGATGCTGCTCCTGCAGATGGCAGGAATTCTGGACACGATGGTGACAGAATTTGGCTACTGGGCCACGCCACGCTCCGAAGTAATTCTGGAGCTGGCAGCAGCCGAGTACCTGGCAAAGCTGATCACGGCATGCCAGCTGGTGGATGTGGGGTCGACGGGTGGAAGGGGACTCCGTCGGCAATGCTGCCATTCCAGGAGGGTGGAGCAATGCTGGCGTCTCCGGCGGTGCGGGCGGCGATGAGCATGGGGAAGCTGCAGCACAAGCTGGAGCAGGGTCCCGGCAAGAAGGGGCAGGGCGGCCCGTCCAACAACAACAAGTGAGGGAGCGGTGCCTTCTTCCACTACCTCTTCCAGCACCCCTGCCACCTCGTGACTGGTGGCAGCAGGTACGCTCAGGCCGTAGGCGCGATAGGATGAGTCGGGCTTTTAATGCTCGCACACTAGCCTGTCAGACGGTTAGGGCGTTAAACTGGATGGGGGGGGGGGGCGAGACCCGCCTGCTGTAGATTCAGCCCGTGTGCCCGGGCCTCTGCAGCAGGCGGCCCTAGATGGGATCGATGATGCTTGCAGGTCCTTTGTCCGCCGGAACGGTGGTTCCGTAGCGGCAATGGCAGGATCTGTAGTGGATGGGGGTGAATATGCTGAAGGAGCCCCTTACGAACCGTTAGTGGCCGCACGCTTGGCCTTGCCTGGTCCGGGGGAAGGTGGCCAAGTGGATGTGCTGAACTTACTACCCCCCTCTTGGGGAGCAATTTTGAATGATGAGAGTAGGATGGTACGGACGCTGAGCCCAGCAGAGCGGATCTTGCAGAAGTCGATGCGGATCTCGCGGGGGTGTAGCATGGAGGAGTTCGCGCGGGTTTGCACGGTGTGTGTGGAGAGGGGGATTTTGGGTGGATTTTTTGAGGAGGAGCCGCCTATGGTGAACGGTACTTTTGGGGTCGGAAAGCCCGACGGCCGTATACGGCTGATTGTGGACAACCGGCGTGGCAACATGCCACTACCAGATCCTATGCCCGCTTTTTTACCACACCTTGGCGTGATTTGCGATTTGCCCACGCGCGCTGGGGAGGATGTTTTTGGGGGCGTATCAGATTTGGATTCGTACTACAACAGACTCCGCCTGCCAGTTTGGATGCGGCGGTACTGTGCGTGGATGCCGGTGTGGTCGGATCTGGTGGGCCTGAGTGGGGCTCGTCGGAAGGTGTGGCCGTGGATGTTGTGCTGGCCAATGGGCAACAAGCTGGCCGTCGCCGTGGCCCAGTGTGTGCATCAGTCTGTGTTGTACCGCTGTGGCCCCAAGCCGCCGTTGGAGGCTAGTCGTGGGCTGAGCATCAACATGTCCGCGCTGATCCTGGTGGCGGAGGCCAACGAGGCGGGGGAGACCGTCCGGCTGAGGCTGGAGGAGGACCCTGCTGCGCCCTTGGCGCCCTCGCCGTGCTTCGAATCTCGGCAGGATCTGGAAGGTATGCATGCTGTGACGATCGATGACCTCCATTTCACCCACTGTGCGTCGGTGGATGGGGTGAATCAGCAGCTAGATCGTGTTCAGGCTGCCTACGCCGCTGTTGGGCTGGTGCAGAAGTCTGACAAGGTGGTACGGGCGACAGCAGAGCAGACTGGTGTGCAGGCGGTGGGGGTCATTCACCAAAGAGATGGTGACGTGGTGCCTGTTCCTGAGCGTGTGGTGGCAGTTATCGCTGCTACTCATAGAATCTTAGATCGCGGGTTTACATACTACCGCGAACTTAGTTCTGTGCTTGGGAAGTGGGTGTGGATGCATCTGCTGTGCCGCCCCATGCTTTCGGTGTGGTCTGAGACGTACCGGCTGCTAGCAGCCATGAATGCCTCCCTGCCTGGGCGCCGCTGGCGCCTCCCTGCGGGGGCCCGCCAGGAGCTTCAGGCGGCGATCGACCTGGCCCCCTTTTTGAGGGCGGCCAGGGCCCGGCCCCTTTCTGACCGGGTCGTCGCAAGTGATGCGAGCGGCTCCGGCGGTGGGGTGGTCTACAGGGACCTGCCTGGGGCCGATTGTGCCCGGCTGGCGACCCGGCGCGAAGCGCGGGGGTGGCGGACGACAGCTTTAACGTCTGGGGAGGACTGGGACCTGGAGCGCATGGAGGAGGGGGACTACAGCCTGCTGGATAGTGGCCACTGGCGTACGGCACTGTCCTACCGGTGGCGGGGGCAGCCTAACCACATCAACGTCAAGGAGGCGATTGCTGCGACACAGGGGGTCGAGTGGTCGTGCCGGACCAAGGCGTGTCGAGGTAAGCGAGTCGTCCGGCTCGTAGACTCCAGTGCTGTGGTGGGGGCGTTTGTCAGAGGGCGGTCGTCTTCCTACCGCCTCAACCAACTGGTTCGGCGCTACTGCGCTCTGTCACTGGCTGGCGACATGCAGAGCCACTGGGTCTGGGTGACTACCAACCACAACCCAGCTGACAAGGCCAGTCGGCGTGGCGCTTGGATTCCTGACTTGACCCGGTGTGGTGACGTGCATCCCAACCCTGGGCCTGAGGGGGCGCGACGCCCTCGGGACTTGGCACTTTTGGAGGGCACAGTCAACCCTGTGTCTACCTTGCCAGCGTACCGGCGCGCGGCGGCTGTCTACGTGGCGTGGGCGCCACCTGGCCCTGTCGACCCAGCTGACGCGGAAGCCATTTTCTGTGAGTGGATTTCTGCTGTCTACCATGCCAGAGGCGGGCGGGGGCGTACCTTATGCCAGCACGCCAAGGCCTGTCTGCACCTGTACTACCCCGACATTGTTCGGAATGGGTACTGGCGGACCGCCTGCTTGCAGGTTGGCAGCGCCGGGGTTGTTCCGGCTGTCAGCCCTCCGCCTATGCCCTGGCGCCTTTGCTATTTCACTGCCCTGTTGCTAGTTTCACTCATCCCGGCCACCCCCTTTTCGAGCCAGGGCCCACGGTCGGTGCCCTGGTGCTGCGCAACCCCAAAACTGCGCAGGGGGCGGCCCAGCACGTCCTCATCCGGGATCCACTTTCTTTGTGGCTCCTGCGACGCCTGACGGCTGGCCAGCCCTCGGATGCACTCCTCTTTCGGGGCTTAACGTACAGCCAGGCTAGGCAGCAGTGGGAGGCTGTGCAGGCCCGCATGGGCATCCCGGGGATGTTTTCTTTTCACAGCCTCCGGCATGGGGGGGCGACGCACGACGCCATCGCTGGCGAGTCGCCGGAGGCCATCCAGCTGCGCCGCCGGTGGGCTTCAGCCCTTTCGGTCACGCGCTACATTGGCCTCCACCGCACCCTCCTGGGACGCGACATCCTCTGGGCTCAGGCCCTGGGTTTTGACCCAGCGGGTTTCCGGCGCCACTTCGGTGGCGTCGAGTTTTGACGTCTTCCTGTCTTTATCTCTCGTCTTTTAGCTATCAACTGACCTCACCCTTGTGTGGGGGGTCAGGGGGGAAATGGTTTAACTAACCCGAGGGTGAACCTGGGTTGGGACAAAGTACCCCCATAGCTAGGTAGTTAAAGTTTTCTTTTTTGCATGTCCTACGTATTTTTGGCTGTTAGCCATGTAAGGAGATGTGGGTAGAGCAGGGGCACAGCTGCTGTGGGCTGGCCCTGCACATTCACACAGTGTGAACACCCTAGCATACAGATGGCCGTGTTGCCATCTGGTAGACATGTCTGTGTTATTCCACCGTATAGAGCTAGCACACATATTGTAATAAGTTTGATGTTTTGTGGTGATGCATGCAAAGCAAGGCAGGGCCAGAAATGGATTTGGTGAGCTATGCTCATTTTATCTATGACTAACCTGCTGAGCGGAGAATGCAACCCCGTATAGCACCAAAAGAAAAAATAATTTTAGAAAAAATATTTTTTGTGCTGGCACCCGTACCCCAGCCACCCAGGTAAGGGTTGGCTGGACAGGTGGTTGCTATAAAAGGTGGGCTTCCATTCTAGGGAAGCAGGTTGTTTCTTTTGCCTCCCACCCACCCACCCTGGCAAAAGGGGTAGAGCAGGGCCACAGCTGCTGTGGGCTGGCCCTGCACATTCACATAGTGTGCTCACCCTAGCATAAAGATGGCCGTGTTGCCATCTGGTAGACATGTCTGTGTTATTCCGCCGTATAGAGCTAGCACACATATTGTAATAAATTTGATGTTTTGTGGTGATGCATGCAAAGCAAGGCAAGGCCAGAAATGGATTGCCGTATTGGAGACCTGCCACAAATGCAGCAGTTAACAGTGGCCTTAAGGTTTCTCAATCCGCACGCGGAAGCAAGAAGCCTCCAGGGTGGGAGGGAGGGGAAAGAAACAATTGCGGATCATTGCCTGCCTAGCTTGCTTAAGGCATGGCCCGCCGACACACAAGCTGACATCATCCTAAATTAATTAACACCGGCATGCGTCACACACCGGCCTGAACAGTGCTGAAAACGCCACTACAAACAGCGTGGCCACGCACCCCCAGGATAGTGCGTTAACCGTACAGGTAGTTGTACAAGGTTCCCAAGACTGACAAACATAAAACGCGCCCATCGACCCCTTGGGCCGGTCCGAATCCACTATACAATAATTAATCACGACTCACTAAATAACCCAAATCAGCCAAAGATTCGGTAAGCAACCAGCCGACCCTACAGGTCCCCACCTAACCTCAGCTGGTGCAACCAAACACGAATCTTTGCAAGTGAAGTCGTATAAAACCTACAATTAATTTTCTCGGACCGCTAATTAATAGCCACCGACCCTTATAAACAACCGGGTCATCCAAGGAAAATTCGGGCGAGCAGGAAACCCTTTGTACAAATCGAATTAGTCAGCCCATGTCGCAGACAGCCTTCCACATCCAGGCCAAGGCATGGCGGCCTTATCTTTCCCGCATGCGTTAATTAAACTATATTCAGAGAAAACCGATTAAGATCACTCAGCTCCCAAGAAGACCAGCATTTGATTGAATACAATAAGTGGAGCCCTGCCACAAATGCAGCAGTTAACAGTGGCCTTAAGGTTTCTCAATCCGCACGCGGAAGCAAGAAGCCTCCACCCAATTACCCCCCCCTGGCGCCAACCCCATTGCGCCGATTAAACTCATGACCACCTTGCGCGAAAGAGCGTGTCGCAACATCTTAAATGGCGACTCAGCCCGCGCTAGGCTATATTAACCCCCGCAGGGGCCCGCTGGTTACAATGCGACACAAGCCGGTGACCACCCCAAAAGCAAGCCCTCAAAAAGAGCCAGCATTTCGCAATTCCGGAACCGTCCAAAAAGGAAAGAGGTTTTACGACACCATAATAGACTGAGCCGCGCAGCAGGTGCTGAGACGAAAAGGAACGACAAGGGTCTGGCGTAGCCTCGCCTCCCTGAGACGCCCTCCCCAACTCGAGTCTCGCAATAGGGAAATTTCTAGCTTCGGAGCGCAACTCTCGCGCGGCTCCTATTGTCCCCAACCACCCCTCCTCGGCAGGGGCAGCTGGACAACTGACCTGCCGCCACAAAAAATAATTTATGAAAAAAACAGGCCGT
The DNA here is from genome assembly GCA_009746045.1 of Mesostigma viride. Taxonomy (NCBI): domain Eukaryota; kingdom Viridiplantae; phylum Streptophyta; class Mesostigmatophyceae; order Mesostigmatales; family Mesostigmataceae; genus Mesostigma; species Mesostigma viride. Next base: position 350,624 of record RPFO01000078.1, read on the forward strand.
TGCTGACAGGAACCTGGTTCAGGACCTTTTGAGTCCAGGTCACGTCCCACGCACCATCGCAAGGTGGCAAGCCTGCGATGTGACACTAGAGCTGTTTTAGAAACTTATAAACAGCCCCGCCGAAGCTGGCCAAACCGCCGGAGTAGCGCCCCATCCTTCGCCCATGTCAAAAAGACCCGCAGCCGGGGAAAACGACATGGGGGTAAATTTAAATTTTCTTTCCGTTGCACGACCAACTATACTATGCTTGGTCGAACAACTTAGCGGTTGTGCCACCATCTGCCTCGGCTAGAAGACAGATGCAACCCGCGCTAGAATGTGCAATTTTGCACAGGCGGCCATTGCCGCCATTGTGAAAGAAACAATTGCGGATCATTGCCTGCCTAGCTTGCTTAAGGCATGGCCCGCCGACACACAAGCTGACATCATCCTAAATTAATTAACACCGGCATGCGTCACACACCGGCCTGAACAGTGCTGAAAACGCCACTACAAACAGCGTCACTGGCCACGCACCTCCAGGCTTAGTGCGTTAACCGTACAGGTAGTTGTACAAGGTTCCCAAGACTGACAAACATAAAACGCGCCCATCGACCCCTTGGGCCGGTCCGAATCCACTATACAATAATTAATCACGACTCACTAAATAACCCAAATCAGCCAAAGATTCGGTAAGCAACCAGCCGACCCTACAGGTCCCCACCTAACCTCAGCTGGTGCAACGAAACACGAATCTTTGCAAGTGAAGTCGTATAAAACCTACAATTAATTTTCTCGGACCGCTAATTAATAGCCACCGACCCTTATAAACAACCGGGTCATCCAAGGAAAATTCGGGCGAGCAGGAAACCCTTTGTACAAATCGAATTAGTCAGCCCATGTCGCAGACAGCCTTCCACATCCAGGCCAAGGCATGGCGGCCTTATCTTTCCCGCATGCGTTAATTAAACTATATTCAGAGAAAACCGATTGGCTCACACTGGGCAGAGCTAGTTCAGATTCTAACAAACTTTTGAAGATTCTGTTGGGGCCAGATTTGAGATCTAGATTTGTACTTTCACGTGCACCCCTGGTTTACTACTTCTGGATACCTGGCCATGCAGGAAGATACGGTCAAACAAAGTAGGTAGGGTACAATTGTCAATCGAGGACGACGTTCATCAAAATCATTGACGTCTGCGGCTATGGTGACACATGTAACCGACTGGCGCGAAAGCATGGCTTGCAACATGTAAAAAGGGGTTGCCTTCAGTGCTTTTACTAACAGGACGAATTTGTCAGCTGGTTGACGAATTTCAAAATTAGTCGTAAAAAAGTCAACCATTTTGGGCAATTCGTCAACCACATTCGTCAACTAACTCGGCAATTTGTCAACCAATTGACGAATATGTTCCGCAATTCGTAAACCGGTTTGACCAAATGTTTAGGAGATTCATCAACCAAGCAAGTCAGGTTTTCCCAAAGAGAGGCCAGACCTGAGGTCCAGCGGCGCGGCGTCAGTCTGTCAGCCTGTACCAGATGAATCCTAGGTAGGCTGCAGTACAGTTCATACTGGAGATGGTTTGGAAAGACACTACGATTAACCCCTAAATGGCATTGCTGCCGATTTTCCGCCAAAAATCGACTTACAGTCGATGCATCAGCCCCTTCTCGGGGGACCGAATGCCGCGAAAAATATTGGGAATTTGAAAATGGTTTGCTGTGAAGAATGAAAGTTTATAAGTTTCTCCGTGCCATGATGCTAGGGTTTGCTATATTTGGACCAAGATAAACAGATGTACTGGACCGTCAAAGTACAGGGGGTCAGGGTACTTTTTCACGCAGAACGTGCATTCCCGGAAACGACGACCTGGCCATGGCGGCTTGCGCCCACGCACGGCATTTACGTTTGCGCTCGAATTCGCTGGCCAAACTTAAGAAATAGATTCCATATGTCCTAAAGATCACACATCCCAATTTTCCGTTTGCGGGAAGGCCATTTGATAGGTGTCGGCAGCGTTCTTGCTGTAAAAAACTGGGATCAGGCCGGACGATAGAAATGTTGACAGCAATACCATTCCGGCGTATTTTAAGGGATATATCGGTTGCTTCGTACTTGATATGATGCATTGTAGTCGTTAACGTGCAAGGGTGGCCAGAAATCGCCGAATCTAGTGACCATGCTGCACAACTTTGGTGTGCCGTTTTGCGGCCACCGCATGGGCCAAGGTAACGCCAGCCATGCCAGCTGAAGCTGAAGCATCATTTTCTTATCGATGCATGACGTTTATATATACGTTCTAGCTTCTGTAACACATTCTTTTTGCATTACTCATGCTCTTTCTTGACATGGCCTGGCCCCTTCCTAAAACACCCTTCTTAGATGCTTCCCTCAGTGTATTGACCTGCCATAGTGTGCTGGTGCTGATTTTTAGAGCCTGTATGGGTTTCATTACCTCCATACATGTTTCTTGTACATTTCCCACACACATATTGCATGAGTGTGAGGCAGTTGGCTGGTCTCTGTGGCATCATCAAGCATGTAATGGTGAGTAAAAACTTCCCATTGTCAGCATGCGCCACCAGGTGTGCAGGCCATCACGTGGCAAGCAATATGTAGCAGCTTAGGCCTAGTTTATCTTAGCTAGGGAAAGCTGATATACGAAGGCAAAATGAAAAAAGTTAAAACGTTAGCCTCCGACAATCTGGAGCGTCCGATGATGGATCCAACGGCCGTGATAAACCCGCTAAGTTAGCGGCTCGGGTCGTCCGTCCAAAATACTACACATAAACAACCAATACAAAACAAGCAAACTACGGAAAACAAACGGCCTTCGGCCCCAATGGTCACAAATCCAACGGAAACGACCCGAAATCGATAACACCACCGAAACGACGCAGCCGCAGGCCACGCCGACAGCCAGTCTGAAGAAAAACAAAGTGACGTGCTCCGCGAGCGGTTTGCTGGCTGGCGATGGCAGGAAACGTACGCTAGAAAATTGGGATGGGGAATGCGCAGCCATGGTTTTATACGTCAAAATTTTATGTCTGAAGAGCAACTACGAAATTTTCTGAGCTGGAGGTGCGTCAACGGAGTGATACCTGCGTGGGAGGGATCCGTGTCGCTATCAGTATGTCTTGCTTAATTGCCTAGTGAAATCAGTTTGCTGTTCGTGGAAGGCGTGGGGTGTGGCCGACGAGTTTCTGGTGTCGCCACATCATATTGGAAAGAACGCTGGATTTTTTGCCACGGGACGTAACTGGCGATGCCGATGGTGAGGCGTTTGTTTCGATGACCGGGGTAGTACCTGCTCTCTTTCTGATGCATTTTCATGGTTGCGTTCTTTCCATTTCGCCGAATCCACCTAGTCGCAGCAAAGACATAGCGTAGCAAGGGTCTGCGTTTTATTTTCTTAGCCGTGCAGGACGCCATCTTCATGGTCCTTCGAATGTCCTGTGTGAACGTCCGTTGCCCAAGGATCTGTGATGCTTTTTTCTGGAATATACTGGGCTTGGAAAGCCCCTCTGGATGCTTGCCTGGTCACGGGTTTGGGGCGTCATTTACTGCTGTACTGGCTGACATTCATGCGTAAGCTGACTTGCTTCGCACGTGGATTTTCACTGGACTGAAGAGCGCGTCTGCTAGCATGTTTACGTGGTGTATTAAGGTGATCAATCAACCATATAGAATGAGGTGTGACAATAGAAGGTGTGTTGTATATTTCTTCATCAAGCATGTCAAAAGTAATCTCCACTCGCTTACAACCTGAATTTTGCTTTGCTGGGTCTGCTGTGTTTGTGTCTCACTGTGCAGGCTATCCCCTTGGTTGATCAACCAGGTGATTTTTGGTGGCAGCGGGGCCATATACTCTTCTTGGCGTTTTTCATCTATGGCATTTCAACCAACGCATGCATGCCAGCCCCTCCGGCCCGCATGTAAACAAGAAAACACTAAGTCCGTGTCGCTATGGCGACCTGGAAATGGAATGTCGTTGTAGATTTAGGTATTGTAGTATCATGCTTAATTGCCTAGTGAAATCAGTTTGCTGTTCGTGGAAGGCGTGGGGTGTGGCTGACGAGTTTCTGGTGTCGCCACATCATATTGGAAAGAATGCCAAATTAAGTTGTATTGTCCGCGCATTTCCGGCGCACGTCGCCGGCCGGACCTTGTGACAGCGCCAGAATCACAACTAACATTGTTGACTTCTCAGGTGCCACAACACACTGGACTGTGTAGGTAGAAAAATGTCTGTGGAGACGCTGTGCGTCGCGCTTAAATATTTTTACATAATTTTAATGAAAAGTTTGAAATGTTTCGTAAACCTTTCCTAAGCTTGGCCGCTAGGCGGCTAAGCTTAGCCAAACAACAACTGCACATCGATTTAGTCTCAAAAAAAAAATCAAAAGAATAGGCTTAACATCACAAGTTTGTTGGTGGTTGCCTACTAGAGGATGCATGCTTTGCGAAGGGTATCTGTACCGCGTTACCTACGTGCATGGACAAGGTGGCACCTGCACATAGGTGCCATGTAAGGGCAGTGTGATGACGCAGTTATGTTTCCCCATCATGGTGGAACGGAAATGTATTGTTTGGCATGGTTGGTGGCCATATTAGTAGGTAGTATGCCCACCCCTACCCCCTTGGGTGCTTTTTACCAATGGTACACCTATAGGCTGCACTGGGTGTAACTACTGGTATACCCACCCAAATGATGATCCCAAGGGCTCAAACTGTTGAGCAACTAATTGTTTATCATTCCTGAAGTGGTAGGTGTCTAGGTCTACTTATATATTTCAAACCGCACAATCTACCAATAATGAAAACGCACGTCTTGAGCCCCCTGACTCTTACCGTAGTTGTGTAAGGCCTACCATGCATACATGTGGGCTGGTGATAGCTCATGCCAAAGGGCAACTCATGGACATGCTTGATGCTTCCCCCCCCCCCTCCCCCCCCCAATAGGGGAGTTACAGCCGCTTTATCGGCAGCATTTCCGCCCTACATGGCGCCCTACACGGAAAGCTGCGTGGGGGGGGGGGGGGGGAGTGAAAGTTCGTGCGGGCCGAGCTGAAGATTCAAGGGTCGGGGGAGGAATCGGGAAGTCGTCCGTCAGAAACGGTAAGCAGAGATTCTTGATACCTGGAATCGTCTTTTCGTCGCACACCAAACTTTACTTTTCGGCGCGTTTTGGGGGGGTTCAACTTTGTTGGTAAGGGCTTACCAACAAAGTTGTTTTCCCCCCCAAACCCGAAAAGGAAAGCTAACGTGCGTTCGACACGTCCGACTTCTGAAATCCGTACACGCGGGCAACTACACGAAAATCGGCTATCCAGGCAAAGGGCAAAGCTGGGAAAAGTCAAATACGGGCGTTATCCGTACCTCGCTGCAGGATTCTAGATGATTCCATGCGCTGACCCGCGCCGACCAAGCTTTATTCTTTTGGCTTCTTTTGGTTTTGGGCCCCCCAACTTTACGCATAAACCGGGCCTAAGGACAATCTCCGTCAACCAAAACTGAATTACTACTGATGAGGTACTGAACTAAAAACCTGGACAAAAACCTTGTCGAATGTCGAGTGCAGCGGCCACTTTGAGAGGAGGAAGGCAGAACCAGGACAGGAAGGTGAAAAATTAAAGGACTGACAATGTATGTAGGCAAGGACCTCCGACCTGTGGCCGTCTGGCGACTAATGTAATAAAATATTGCATGCGACATTGTTTCTATAATGGCGGCCTGCGATGTTTAGGTCGTGTTGAGCTAGAGAATGATAAAAAACCGTTTGGCAGGTTTCACGACTAGTATCTTAGATGCTCTGTTTAAAAAGCAAGCTGGAGAAATTGTTCTGGTAGCAACCGAAAATATCGGCGACCTAGGTTGCAGTTTAGATAAAAAGAAGGGCGGGCAGGGCCGCGACAAACGCAAGAGAGTAGAGCTTCACGGAGAGGATGGGCATAATGCGCATATTGCATGCTGTATGTCTCAAACCCCATTTCCCCATACCCCTCTGGGGTTGGTGCTATATTTTGTAGCACCCAAAAATCATAGATATGGGGCCAATGGCATGTTCCTAAAGAAGTTCAACATAAATGCATGCTTAGTACCAAGGGGTAGCCAGAAGTTATTTTGGGAACATCGACAAGCATATGAGCAAAGATGTGCAACTCGAGAGATTCCGAAAGGTCTCCCCTTCCCTTCACTCTGACCAAGTTGGCTAAGGGAAGGGTTAAAGCCCCAACACGTGCGGTACGGATGACCCCTTCGAGGAGTCTTCGTAGGCATCCTTCCCTTCCCTTAGCTGCCGGCAGGCATTCCCTTCCCATGCACCCCGGCTAGCTTAGCTGCCGTTAGCTGCCAGCGCTAAAGGCCGAAGTCAAGGGAAATTCCCTTGGGCTCTGCCCTTTGAGGGGCAGAGAAAGTCAGGGAAATCCGTTAGCCGCGGCCAGTTATGCCTTGCGGTCGATACAAATGGTACCGAGTGTGGTCCTTAAGGTCAGAGTTAACGGAAGGGCAGACCTTCGAATCTCTCGACTCAGTCCGATTGTCAGGACTGAGTTGACACACTTCAACGGTTAATGAATGATGAAATTTTTGAGCTATTTGCTCAATTTGTAGTAATTGCATTGCGGCGGGCTAAAAGGGGGGCGGTCAGGCGCCGCCTATAGCATCGCTCTACCGTCCGTCATCTACAGTTAGCTGCATTATATCGAGGCTCAATTGTGGCCAAGACATTCAATTGTGGCCACGGCACACAAATGTGGGACGAGTTATGCTGACGGCAGTTGGGTAATGTGGACCGACTGACATTGGTGTGGAATGGAGACGTGGACTGACAATATGGGTCGGATTCAAGACCGAGGGTCGGTACGAGCTGTAAAGGGATTGTAACCGCGTCGTAGTCGAACATTGGCAGGACCAGTGGCAGATAAGCACACGCGGCGTTGTGTCGTGCAAAGTGACAGGTGGACTGTCGGGCTTGTGGCTGTGAGTCTCATGAATATACGTGCACACTGAATAATGGAAGGACAACCAACACACTGGTGTAATTGCAACCATCGTCTCACACTGAGTCTCATTACGCTCAATCATTAACCAATATTATTTAACTCCTACACCATGTACCAGTGCTTGTGCTACATTGGGCTAGAGTATCGAAGGGGTCGGTCGTGTGCCGGTAGTGCCTGTGTAATGTAGTTTGCGCCCCCCCCCCCCCCCCCTTTTGTGGTATTTGAAGTACCAAAAATATGCGTGGCGCCTTGAACGCGTTATCAGAGATCTAGAAAAACTTGCGCAGATATTCGTGCACACGTACGTACCTAGAGTGGTGCGGCGGACGTAGGGAGGCCTTTTTGCAGCTTCTCCCCCCCCCCCACCCCCCCACCCGCCCAGTTGGCAAATACGGGTTCAGAGTATAAACCTGGGGCCTGAAAATACGAGTAGATACGCCGGGCTTCCAAAATACGCGCCCCAAAAATACGCGACTGTGTTTAGGGTTATATGGCGTGCATCTATGTGGAAAACACTAGCATGAATAACAACTAACCAAGCCTGTCATTTGCCCATGTTTCCGAGAGCTAGCCACCCAATCAGCACGCTCATTAATAATGTTGAGATGTGGCATATGCTTATTGGTTAACATCACCCATTCGTGCCTTGCATTCCTATCTGACTATGCTAAGTATGCTTTGCTAAATGCAGGGTTGCCTGTGCACAGCCGCAACCAAAGAAAGCCATCCAGTGTATTATGCATGAGACAATAAGACACAAAGACCGGTCTCGACGACGAGGCAGCCACAGGCCCTCCCATCTCCGCTGGCCACCGCCCTGTTAAAATGGTGATGCTTCCTGGCCTGACTGCCTTCTGCATCTTGTTGTTGGCGATCCTGAGAAACTTAATTGTTCCAGGTCTCCTGCGGCATCTGCTCGCAGGGCGCCATCCCTATCCCTGAGATGAAGCATTTAGTGTGCTAGGGCTCGGAATGCGCTGATTGGCCCCACCTAGGAGCAAAAGTTCTTTTTGCAAAATGCGCAGTACTGCTTCGTCACAGACACCGATTTCATACTAACTGGATCCCCCATCTGTAACTTATCTCTTGTCGATCACATAATCCCACTCAGGACATCTCTTTGGCATGGCTGCAAACTGAAATCACTGTCGCAGTGGCCTGACAGCACTTCGTCGTCGATATTTTGCAGCATTTTGTACCACCTTTTTATTAGTCTAGCACAGCAAAAGCTGACATGACACTGCGTTAACTAATACCTAGGCCGAGCCAAGCTTTGCAAGGCTTGCGCTTGATGGAAAGAACTGCACATGCGCATATACTAATACTTCTAGTGAAAGTCTCGGATGTGAAGTGAACGCCGCGCCAAGAAACCGAGTCTCAACCTGGGCATGCACCGCGCTGCCCACTGTCACCCCCCCAAAACTCCAAAAAATCTCTATCTCTAAGTCCGAATCGCGTATTCTAAAACAAATACGCGCATAAACGGCCGCGGCGGAGGCTACGCGTATTCCCGTATTTTTGCCGCTCAGTAGATCCGGCGTATTTGCCAACCCGGCAACGCCAGCACCCACCCACGCTGGAGTTTGAGGGACAAGCCTGGACAAAGGGGCCGGCATGTGCTGCCAGGCCCCAGCGTGACTGAATGGCCAGCTTGAAAATACACAACATGACAAAAAGGCAAAGGCATCAGACCATGATGTGCACGGCCGCGGTGGTCCATGATGGCCCTAATCAATGGGGTGCAACCATAGCCCTCAATCGCTGACTGACAGTGCACGCATTGCCTTCTCCCATCCAGCCAGATACTCCCCATCAAAATCAGTGCGATGTACATAAGCCGGAATGCCATCTGTCAAGCGAATCAACTGTGGCGTGCTGGTGCGGGATCAGAGAACTCACATGCTAACCAGTGCTGCCATCGAAGACCAGGAGTTTGGAATGGTGCCAGAGATCAGAGTATCAGAAATTTCGCTGCAAGTGGATACACACACACACCAAAAAGATTTTGCATGGCGTGAGCAATTGGAGCAATACATTTCTGTCAGGGACAACAAACGGTTCCAGATAATAACGGACCAAGGTATCATCTAAGCGACAGGAAAAGGTTGATCGATATCTTGATACAATCGGATTAAATCCAGCAACTACGCATGCGGCTGAGGCTACTAGAGGTTTACAGTAGAGCACTGTCAGTACACTTTGGATCATTGAGGCAGCAGTTTGTCAGTCTGGCGCAAGAGGACACACAGGAAGTGGTGAGGGCGCGTTTCATGGACAGAAGATGAGCCCCACCCTCACCACGCAAATGGAAAGTGCTTGCCCAGAACTATGAAGTCAAAACTGCCATACCAGTCGGGTGGATGGTGCAGCCACGCAGCTACCATGCTGCCCGGCTGCCGCAAACACACTCAACAGCCCTCCCCCCACCCCCCCCCCCCCCCCCCCCCCACCCACCACCCACCCACCCACCCACCCACCCACCCACCCACCCACCCACCCACCCACCCACCCACCCACCCACCCACCCACCCACCCACCCACCCACCCACCCACCCACCCACCCACCCACCCACCCACCCACCCACCCACCCATGCACCCACCCACCCATGCACCCACCCACCCATGCACCCACCCACCCACCCACCCACCCACCCACCCACCCACCCACCCACCCACCCACCCACCCACCCACCCACCCACCCACCCACCCACCCACCCACCCACCCACCCACCCACCCACCCACCCACCCACCCACCCACCCACCCACCCACCCACCCACCCACCCACCCACCCACCCACCCACCCACCCACCCACCCACCCACCCACCCACCCACCCACCCATGCACCCACCCACCCATGCACCCACCCACCCATGCACCCACCCACCCACCCACCCACCCACCCACCCACCCACCCACCGACCGGCGACCGACCCATGCCCGCCCACCCACCGACCGGCGACCGACCCATGCCCGCCCGACCCACCTACGCGTGCACGTACACACGCACCCCCACCTCCTATATTATAAATGTACTCGCAGTCACATGAGAATAATTAATAAATTGTGAGCCATTTTATTTGCTACTGAGCCATTTTGTGGTTTGAGGCGTTTGTCTTCATTAGGCGCGTTGACCATTAGCATTTGGGGATTTGAATGAATTTTGGCATGCGTGAGCTACGCCAAGCTCAAGTTACTTGTCGAGTTTCGCTTATTTTACACTACAAGTAGTATGTGATATGCGGACGGGCTCAAAAGGGACCGATCTGCCGTACAGTAGGTAGTGTAGTACAAGCGCCTGTCACGGAGGTGCTGAACCTTAGTACCGGCACTTTTGTGCCGGTGGTGCAGAGAGTGGACCTGAGGTACAGGCCGGGCTTGGTACCAGTACATGGACTAGTGACGTGCGGTAGAGGCGACATAGGCGTGGCGCAAGTGTATGGACAGTTCAGTACTTATGAGTGGTGTAGCGGATGTAGGGAGGCCTCTTTTCAGCTCCCACTCACCCACCCACCCACCCACCTACCTACCCACCCACCCACCCACCCACCCGCCCGCCCGCCCGCCCGCCCGCCCGCCCGCCCGCCCGCCCGCCCGCCCGCCCGCCCGCCCGCCCGCCCGCCCGCCCGCCCGCCCGCCCGCCCGCCCGCCCGCCCGCCCGCCCACCCACCCTGCTTACTGTAGAGGACTCATTTGTTTGGAGATATGTGCTGCCCAGGGCCCCAGCACGGTGTTGTAACAACCGACCTAATAATGATTTGTACAGTGACTTTAAATGATGTGATATAGGCTCTACTATATAACGCCTAGCACATTTAACTGCACATAATACAAGTGTGTTTCTTGGTGGGAAGGAAGTCCAATGGACCGAAAGCTAGGAGTGTATGCCATGTGGGTTACACCTGGTAATTGTGGGTACAGTATGCCATGTGGGTTACGCTCTGGACTTGGGCTGTGCAGTGCATGGTCCAATACTGGGATACAGACTGTGGTTTTGGGTACTTCCGTCAGGCGCGACAAATGGGCGAATCTTTGCTATATGTAGTCATTTGTGCGTGTAGGCTGGTTGGTACTTGCCTTCGTCTGTCGTTATGGGAGAGTGTGTTGCTACTTTGCTGGCAATGGCTATGGATGCGCGGGAAAAGAAGCTGGGGGCTTAGCTCTGAGTATGTGGACTAATTATCGCAAATTATCATTCCATAATAATAATAATCGAATTCATTTCACCACCCACCCTACAAACCCACAAAACCTGCACACTCGCGGCACCCGGTAATGCAGCTGCCCACCTGCCTACATGCAAAAACACACCCACACATAGACACCCCCACCCACATATCACCCCCACTACTAGTAGGATATGTAATATTACATAACAAGCCACCGAGCCAGCACAATCAGACTTGCCACCTGAGGATGCTATACATACACACAGGCAGAAGAGGTAGGTCGTGCATCGTACCATGGCGCATTAGGTATATACATAAATATTGTTCAGTCACCTTGTCAGATTGTGGGGCATGGGGCAGTGCTTCTACTAATGGGACGAATTTGTCAGCTGGTTGACGAATTTCGAAATTAGTCGCAAAAAAGTCAACCACTTTTGGGCAATTCGTCAACCAATTCGGCAGTTCCTCAACCAAATGACGAATATCTTCCGCAATTCCTCAACCGGTTTGCACTGTCAACGCAATGTTTAGGGTATTCGTCAACCACGCAAGTCAGGTTTTCCCATAGAGAGGCCAGACCTCAGGTCCAGCGGCGCGGCGTCAGGCCGTCAGCCCGTACCAGCTGAAGCCTAGGTACGCTGCCCAAAGCTCAGGACCCAAAACTGAAGTACTAGTAGTACTGACGAGGTACTCAGAACTAAAAACCTGGACAAAAACATTGTCGAGTGCAGCGGCCAGTTTGTGAGACGAGGAAGGCAGGACCTCCGACCTCTGGCGACTGATCAATGTAATAAAATATTGAGGGATAAATTCATAAGGATATTGCATGTGAAATTGTTTCTATGATGGCGGCCTGCGATGTTTAGGTAGTGCGAAGCTAGAGAATGTAAAAGAAAAACAGTTTGGCAGGTTTCAAGACCAGTACCTTAGATGCTCTGTTTAAAAAGCAAGCTGGAGAAACTGTTCCGGAAGCAACGGAAAATATTGTCGACCTAGGTCGCAGTTTATTTATGCGAAGGAGGGCAGGCAGGGCCGCGACAAACACAAGAGAGTCGCGCTTGACGAAGAGGATAGGTCTAATGAGCAGGAAGAGGAAGATAGCGGCCAGTCAGCATCATCTGACGAAAGTGATTTATCTGACAGCGCCTCAATTTCTGGCGAGGAGGAATCTAGTGAACCGGAATCTGGCGAGGAGGGGGGCAAGGCAGCAAGGAGCAAGGAGCAAGGCCGATGATGGCGGCAGCTCTGAGCCAAGGAAGAAGCAGGGCCAGAGAAAGCCAGCTCCCAAGACGAAAAGGCAGAGACAGGAATACAACAAGCAGTATAGCAAGGAGCTCGGATAGAACTGTGCAAGTACATAGTGCCTGATGATTGCAGCGAGGAGGATGTTATGGTTGTAAGGAGGATGTAATGGCCTCGTGCTATGCACCACACAGGCCTAGCTGTGAACGATACTAGCTGTTGTTTTATGCTGTCGTCAACAACCATCTTGTGATATTGTGTTTTATCCACATGCATTACATGCGTATGTGAGCGACCTGAAGCAGATGATTCGCTTTATTATTAATCGTTCTCTGAAAGTAGTTTAATTAACGTATGCGGGAAAGATAGGGCCACTATGCCTTGGCCTGCGATGTGGAAGGCTGTCTGCGACATGGGTTGACAAATCCGTTTTCTACAAAAGGTTCTAAGCTCGCCTAACTATTTTTATAGGACCCAGTTGTCTGTAAGGGTCGGCGGCTATTGTTGAGTGGTCCGAAAAATTAAGGGTACGACTTTCGAGTAAGTCGTAATTAATTACTTCATACATAGTGGACTCCGACGGACCCATAGGGTCAATGGGCGAGATTTGTGGCTGTTCGTGGAAGGACCTTATGTATGATTGCCGGTACGGTCGGCGTACACTGTTCTGGGGGTATATCACCATGCTACTTTAGTGGCGTTTTCAGCACCATTCAGGCTTCCGTGTGCGGACTGAGAAACCTTATGGCCACTGTAACTGCTGCATTTGTGGCAGGGCTCCACTTATTGTATCAATCAAATGCTGGTCTTCTTGGGAGCTGAGTGGTCTTAAGAAATAAAGCTTCCCCCCCCGCCTCACTCCCCCCCCTTCCTCCACCAACTTAGGTTTGACGAATTGCTAAGGCAAGTAGTCAACCAGTTTGACGAATTGCCGACGCAAATAGTCAACCATTTGACAAAGGCCAAGGCAAATACTCAACCATTTGACGAATGACAAAAACCCTTCATAGAAGCACTGGCATGGGGTAAACTTACACATTGTTTATGTAGTTTGTTGGTGGTTGCTCCAAGAATGATTGCTTTGTGTAGGGTATCCGTACAGCGTTAGCTACGTGCATGGACAAGGTGGCACTGAATACATAAGGGATGCCATATAAGGCTGCCATATAAGGGCAGTGTGATGATGCAGATATGTTTTCCCATCATTGTGGAAGGGAAATGCGTTGTATGGCATGGTTGGTGGCTATATTAGCAGGTACATAGTATGCCCACCCCTACCCCCTTGGGTGCTTTTTACCAATGGTACACCTATAGGCTGCACTGGGTGTAAATACTGGTGTACCCACCCAAATGATGATCCCACTTGGGCTCAAACTATTCAGCAACTAATTGTGTATCATCCCTGAAGTAATAGGCGTCGAGGTCTTATCACATAATTCAAAATGCACAATCTACCAATAATGAAAACGCGCGTCTTGACGCCCCTGACTTTGACGGTAGTTATATATGGCCTACCATGCATATATGTGAGGTTGTGATAGCTCACTTCTGAGCCCTTACACCGTCCTCATGCCGATTTTGGACCACGAGTTCAACTCATAGGCGAAAATCGGCATAAGTTTGTGGCAGCTGTGCAGATTGCGCGGGAGGTTTTTCACAGGAACTGTCTAGGGCAGCGTCGAGATTAAAATCCGTACAGTACTGTGCACAGCGCTCTTGTCTGACCGTACCTGACCAGGGTGAACACCTGGTCAAAGTCAAGGGCAGTGTTTCTGCTAAGAAGTGGGGGGGTTCCGGTAGGGGCGGAGCCCCCCCCGGATGTTGGCGTTTTTTTTTTTTAAATAAAAACCCAATAGGATTTCTTATTCAGTTATATAATTTATCCTAAACTGTGAAGCCTTGCCCTAGTGGGCTCCTTGTGCCCTGATTCACATAGCCTTGGAATACGCAGGGCTCCCTAATAAAACATGCGAAAATGATAACTTAGCATGCATACAAGCATGCCTAGTCACAATAGGAGGTTAAAAAACATAGTACGCAGCACTCGTAGGCTGTGTAGCTCACATTAGCACACCCAGACATTATTGGCGTGACCTCACACGAAGCCGCCTTTGGGTTTGCATGCACCCTACACCCATAGGCCGTTGGAAGTTGGTAAAGCTAGTATACCTATGGAGACCCGGGTTCCTCTTTAAAACTGAGGACCAGGTGCTTCGTCACCGCTAGCTAGTGCCATCTTGGCTTTCGTCGGGCATGGATTTCAGGCTGGGCGTGCGCTGAGCCGCCTGCATCGCCCTCCTCTACGGCACCCTCATCACCATTCCTCCTTATCAGTGTCGTCCCCTTCTAACTCGTTGCCTGCCTGCGCCTGGTATGTAATGACCGTGCCCAAAGCCCGCGGACCGCTCGTACTGCCGGCCAAGGTTAAAACGCCACCACCTCGTGTGAACTGGTTCTTGAATTTGTAGCCCAGGGAAATCGGGGGCTCTGTTTTCTTCGTAATGATTCGCTTCTCTAGCGCACTATCGAAAAATGTAGGATTAGAAAACACGCAAAACAAAGTCAGCTGGCTCGACTGCCGTGAACTTCATGCATCGTTTTGCGGCTCAGCACCTTCGTGTTGCGTACCTACTGCAGGTCTGCAGCGCATTTGTTACCCGCTCAAGTCTACGCATTTGACAGACTAGCCTTGCCGGCTGCCCAGTGCTGACCCATTCGTTGTACAGGGTCAGAGCTGCAACGCGCCACGCCTTTTGCTACTAGGGTACGGAACATCGATTTATTGACAAGTTGAAGTTGAAACTTTAGCCCCTCTACAGTTGCAGTTAGCACGTCCAACAACAGTCTAGTACACCAAATCTCTGCTGACCATTGCGTTGTGGTGGCAACAACAACCACAATTAACGACAACAACAACAAGACTTGTGCTGGTCAAGCTCACACCGGTATTCAAGTGGGCAACAACAACGACAACCGAGTCGCGAGCGAGCTAGGATTGTGCAAAATCGCCTAGCCTTGACGAGCCGTTGCCCATGATTTTTTTTTAAATACTGCATCTGAGGGTCACGCACTACTATTAGGGTTAACCTCATCAGTAAGGTATGTTGTAGCTACGATAGGACCGTCGCGAGATTCCATGCCCTGGCGCAGTGGTTCTCGTCAGGCATTCAGCAGGGCACTGCTGTGTCGGCATTTAAATTCGGTGGAGGTGTTAGCATGGCAGCAATCTGCAAACTATTTGTAAGTTCCGGGAATAGTAACATATACGGATCGAAATTGATATTTTGTATGCGTCAGTATATAAGTACCGGGTCTGTCTGACGGGGAAACCAGGGAACCCCGGCCGGCATTTAAACTAGCTTCCTGGTCGACCAGGTCAGCCCGGGCATGGCTTACCGGTCGAACGGGGGGGGGGTTCCTGCCCTGAACACAGCATACCGGTTGGCCGGGGGGGGGTTCCTGCTTGACATATAGCATACCGGTCGGCCGGGGGGGGTTTCCTGCTTGGCATATAGCACACCGGTCGGCCGGGGGGGGGCTTACCGGTCAGCCAGGGGGGCACCGGTAATTACCGGAGAATTACCGGAACCGGTGCCTTTATAGCAGAAACACTGGTCAAGGGGGTACCTAGGGGTGCACAGCTGTCAGTATTAAAAAAAACAGGTTATCTTTAGCACTACCTGACAGGTCCTTGGGGCAGTTACGAATGCTAGTGCATGCTGGGATGTCATCCTAGCTAGCAAAGATGCCTACAAAACCAATCCCAGGGTTGACCAGCTGATTGAAAAAAGGGGTCCATCATGCATTTAAAGGGGGTCACATCACACACTCGCCATACCTCCCCTGAAGGGGGTGCTATTTATAGAGCAGAGGGACCTTGTACTGGGACCACCCACTATACCCCCAGGTAGCCCTACAGTACCTATGTGCATGCTTGGTGGCCTAGTGTGGCCTAAAAATAATTATTACTGTAGGCTGAATGGGGCTCTTGTAGCGTATGCTGCAACTCATGGGTGGTTTTAGGCACGAGTCTGGGACGGTGGAAGGGTTAGGGCAACTCATGGACGTGCTTGATGAATTTATTTACCTTTTTGGTTTACAAAATAGGGGAGTTACAGCCCATGCATCGGCTCGGCTGTAATTGCGCCCATTGAGGGGTTAAGAGTGGTGTAGGGGACGTAGGAGGCCTCTTTTCAGCTTGGCAACTTGCAGCCAGCATTTGCTAGGAAGGTCGGGTGGCTGCCATGTCGGCTGTGCCAAATATTAGTCGATGCTATCGGCCATGTGCATGCGAAGTGGCCTGCAATAAAATTAATTTGTATGCCGCTGGTTAGGATCCAGCCAGCGGCATGGTCACTGCCTTGAGGCGATGGCTGTGGCCCCCATGGTTGAATCCACGGATGCTCTTATGTACCCTGACTGCCCAAGGAGGTGCGAGTCACTTCTATTCAGGAAGCCGTGAATAGCCCACAGTTCGCGAAGAACCAGAAGAGGGTGGTTCGGACATCGTTGAACACATATGGGGGGGGGGGGGATTTAGAAGCCACAGGAGGGGGATGGGCCATCAGGCAGTGATGCTAGGGGCACGGCGTGTCGCGGGACTGAAACCCAACTGATGATGGCACCCCGTGGTCGCCAATAGCTTCCGACACACTCCTCCAATTCAATACGACTTCCTGGCCTGCCGCCAGGCAATGGAGATGCCGGATTGACGAGTTTTGTACACAAAACCCTGAGGCTGCACAGTTCCAGAAAATGCCCCCCTCGCGGGGGGCGCGTGCAAACGGCTCCGCGGTGAGGCAGCGGGCTACGCTATGCCTTTGCCGTTTGCCCTGCCCCCACGAAGGACTTGACTGGGTGAGCAAATGTTTTGGGAGGTACATAATAACGCACATATGCAACATATTCACCAGATTTTGGATCCGCTTTTAAGACCCCGAAGGATTAGCATCTCCAGCTGTATTTACAAGCCCTGGTCAGGTCATGGCTAGGTCTTTTCCTAGCCTATAGCCGATAGAGAAAAGGGCCCATCATCACGATGGATTTTCGGGAAATCCCAGCCGTGTAGGCTGGGGCTGGTGATGGGTCCTGGGCTTGTGAGAGACACCTCCCAGTTTCCCGAGGTGCCCCCCTAACATGGGGGGACGAGATGGGTTTGCCCTGCGTCCGCCGGGAAACCGTATGTAGCGGCCACACGAGGGCGAAGGTGGAGCCGCGGCAGCATGCAGCTCTAGGGGGGTCAGGGGAGAGGACTGAATCGGAGTGCGTCCCTGCTAGCAAGGTTTGAGACGTCCTTGAGGGCCAGGTGGGAAATGTGGGACAACTCATGTGTTTGGCGATATGTTCTGGGCCCCAGCATGGTGTTACAACTAGCCTGGTCATTATTTGTTAAGTGACAGTGACTTTAAATGGTGTGGTATAGGCTCTACTTTAAAGCCTAGCACACAGAATTGTAAAACAAGTGGGAAATATTTAACTCCAATGGACCAAAAGCTAAGAATGTATTTGTCGAGTTTTGCTCATTTTATGTGTGGTATGCGGACAGGCTCAAAGGGGACTGACGTGCCATAGGTAGCGTATTACTGGTGCCTGTCACGGAAAAAATTGCACCTGCCGGCCGCCTGCACTCTTTGGTGCTGGTGGTGTGGATTGCGGAATCGTGGCGCAGGCCTTAGTAGCTTCTACTGTATGTCACTAGACCATGTACGGGCGCGGCGTTAGTGTATGGGCAGTCAGGACTTGGAGTGGTGTAGGGGACGTATGTAAGGGGGCCTCTTTTCAGCACCCACCCACCCACCCACCCACCCATCCGCCCGCCCGCCCGCCCGCCCGCCCGCCCGCCCGCCCGCCGCCCGCCCGCCCGCCCGCCCGCCCGCCCCGCCCGCCCGCCGCCCGCCCGCCCGCCCGCCCGCCCCGCCCGCCCGCCCGCCCGCCCGCCCGCCCGCCCACCCACCCACCCACCCACCCACCCACCCACGCTGCTAAGAGACAACTCATATGTTTGGAGATGGGCCCCATCATGGTGTTACTAAAACCAGCCTGCTACATAATCATTTGTACAGTTATTTTGAATGGTGTGGTACAGGTGTATAGGCTCTACTTGCCTAGCACACATAATTGTAAAACAAGTGTTTCTCTTGGTGGGAAGGGGCTGCCATGGACCAAAAGCTAGAAATGAATGCTGAATATGTTTGCAAAGTACAAACTGGGGTAGCCACGCACCTCATACGCCTTCATCTTCCCTCAAGCATGGCCAGCCTTGTAAATATTTTCTGTGCTATCTGCTCATTTTATGGTTATGTTGCAGCAGGCTCAAAGGGGGCCGATCTGCCGCCTGTAGTATAGCTCTACCATACGTCACCTACTGTACACCATGTGAGGTGTTTTTTGTGCTACATAGGACTAGAGTAGAAGGGGACTGGCGTGCGCCGGAACTATAGTGCCTACTGGCACACGTGCCCCCCTTTTGTGGTACTGGTGCACATGTGTACTTAGAGTGGTGTGGTGCACGTCTGGAGGCCTTTTTGCAGCTCCCACCCACCCACCCTCGCTGCTGTTGGGGGACACGATTGGAAAGGGTAAAGTGCTGGGCCCCATTATGGTGATTTCAACAGTGGCCTAACTTGACAATGACTTGTACCATGATTTTGATGGTGTGGTTAGGCTAGATCCTTGTAAAGGCTGCACACACTTCTTGTAATAAAACTGTTTCTCATGGTAGGAAGGCACTCCACTGGACCTTAGCTTCAGCACCTATGTGCATAGCAATAACGATGGTAGCACTAACATGCCTGACCAGCATTTTCTATGTTTCTCCCAGATTAGAGTGGAAGGTTTATGCCAACAAAGGTGATCAACAGAACAACACTTTCTAAACTACCCTACGCGACACAGGCAACAAACAGGGATTATGTCGAAATATTTACGGCAGAGGCCACTGAGGTAATCGGCCAAGTCGGAATTTGCCGAGGGCGGAATGCGAATGCCCGAATTCCCCAAGCAGTTCAGTTTTAGTTACGTAATGTGATACGCATTACTTTTGCATACTGGCATTACTTTTGCAATGATACTTGCAAGTATGCAAAAGTGATGTGTATCGCATTACTTAGCTGGATTGCCGAGGGCAAGGAACCAAGTAGGATCATGGTTTACATAGCAAGTGCATGCAGTCAACCATGTCAACCATGTTGGCTCAGCACAAAGTAGTCTTGTAACATCATCATAACAAGGGAAAGCTCAAATAAACCAATGGTGGCAGCTATCTAGATCCAGTCACATTACATATCTCCGACATGATGCTCACTATAACACTTCTTCCCCTGCACACTAAATTGTAGAAACCATTGGCGACCGTTCAGCTTCTGAGAGCTGTGATGCCGCTGCGAAGAAAGAGTGCGTCACTCTCACACAATTCAAGAAGAGTCCATACGCACAACATCCTTGCCAGAACACGTTTTATGAAATCCCTTCACGAGAAGCTGTAGGCTGCAACTGAAGCGCCCCTGGCCACGACATCAACGAAAACAATCTACAGCTGCCAGGTATTCAACAACACGACGGCAAGCAACGGCTAGCTAGGTGGCGGGAACTGCAAAAAAAGAATGCAAAACACTTCGAACGATGAGCTCACAGAAGAAATCACTAATAAAGGATAACGTTCGCCATATATCTATGCCTTGCGCTCATAAATCCATCGCCCGACGCGAAACAAAAGACGTTCTTCCATGGAAAGGTAAGACACGCACTTCGCAGGCCTGAATCGATACTTACTGAGAATGTCCCAAAATTTTGGCGAAAAGCACCCGTTCAGTTTAGAACTCGATGCTCTAATGTACCCCCCCCAAAAAAAAAAACGCGTGGGAATAAACTGACTGACTGACTGACTACCATGGTACTGTGGCCTAACAGACATGGCCACCTTCACGGTCAGGAAAAAAAAAAAAACTGCAAATGAACTGCCGCTATCATGAAATCAATTTCATTCCGCGCGCGCAAAAAAAAAAATTAACCCCCGTGCCACTGGCATAAAAAGACAACAGCGATATTGTAAACGAGGTACTTTCCGCCACAAGCCGACAACATTAACAACCTCATCTTCTTTACCATTGGAGTCTATTTTATACATTTCCGTCGCCCTATAATGGTAGTTTCACCTCGACGCACTCGCCATGGCCACTTCCGCAAGGGGTGCGCGGAGACGCGCACCCACTTTTCACGGTACGGACAGTACCTCGGATGGTGTCGCGAACTATTTGGCGCAAAAAAAATTCGTGCATACCCCCTCCCCATTGGGACAAAAATTCGTGAATGTCCCGTTCACCTATGTAAGGGCATTGGAACCATCTATACGTGCATGTTGTTGAGATTATGAGGAATTGGGACATAGATTTTGTTCCAATTACGGGGCATACAATTATACTATATATTAACAAATAGTAGTATAATTACTTGTATTAACAAATATAATTACTTGCATCAGAGTGCAGGCATCCAAACATAAGCAAAGCTAACGCGAACTTGATATATACCACTACAAAAGAACTACAAGACAGGACACCCACACCAACTCATGAAAACAACCTAATAACCATGCAGTGCGCCGCAAAATCAGCACAATAAATGATACTACATATTGTGCAAACATACTTACATATTGTACAGGTCGCCAAGGTTGGCCAAGGATTCTGGAAGAAAGCCTGACAGTGGAGTCTGCGTAATGACTCTGCCCATCCACGCAGTCCAGCGCATCCATGCCATGGCAAATGAAGAATAATTGCCGCAACACCGTACAGACAGCATAGAAATCAGTTGTCTACTCCCCCCCAAAACAAGAAAACTGGTGGCTTGCTGCCATTATTTAAGTAAAAAACTGACGCTCAGTTCTAGAAGGCTGAACAAAGCCAGCAGGTTTGTGTGCACTTTGCCATAATCCTTCCACAAAAACATTACCACAGATGTGACATCATGGTTTCATTAACGGATGCGTGCCAGTCTGAGAGTGAACATAGACATGATCACTTTTAATGGGATGCAGCACGTTGCGTACTACTACGCGTTACAGGGTCTCGAGGCTGCCCATGGCATAAATAATCATTCATTCATGCAAGCATGACCACTACATTGCTGATGGGACGATTGACAATCCATGCACGCATGCCCAATGATCCATGTACAGGAGGGAGCAGACTCCGCTAGGACAATTCGATCTGAGTCACCATGAGTAGGATTGGCTGGATTGCTACGGTCACTCATCCGTAATTTTCAACACACAGCACAAAATGTAAACACGGTCACCCCCCCCACCCGCCCGCCCGCCCGCCCGCCCGCCCGCCCGCCCGCCCGCCCGCCCGCCCGCCCGCCCCCGCCCGCCCGCCCGCCCGCCCGCCCGCCCGCCCGCCCGCCCGCCCGCCCGCCCGCCCGCCCGCCCCGCCCGCCCGCCCGCCCGCCCGCCCGCCCGCCCGCCCGCCCGCCGCCCGCCCGCCCGCCCGCCCGCCCGCCCGCCCGCCCGCCCGCCCGCCCGCCCGCCCGCCCGCCCGCCCGCCCGCCCGCCCACCCACCCACCCACCCACCCACCCACCCACAACACTTCCATGCGCACAACTAATACCTAGATATACTACTCGTAGTAGTCGCAGCACTTGTATATTGCGTTTAATGACACAACGCAATATGTCATAGTAACCTGCGCTATGTTGCACAAGTAAAAATGAGTAAAGCACGTATCGACCATATAAAGTGAGATATGGTGCACACTAAAGCCACGCGTTATATTTTACTCATATATAGCGAAGTAACCAGTCTTACAAATATTTACCTTCCGTAATTCACGTTCTCGTTGCATAACCATTATTGTTCACGCCACACAGATAACTGTTGTTGCTAACTGCAATAATTAACTTGACCCTTGCCTCTGAGCAAGCACATGTGACGTGCTATGCCCTGCACGTTATGTGCTTTCTAATTCATTGGTGTGCTTGCATTCTTATCACTGGATTCGTAACTATTGCTATGGCTATTGCCATTGCCATTGCCATTGCCATTGCCATTGCCATTGCCATTGCCATTGCCATTGCCATTGCCATTGCCATTGCCATTGCCATTGCCATTGCCATTGCCATTGCCATTGCCATTGCCATTGCCATTGCCATTGCCATTGCCATTGCCATTGCCATTGCCATTGCCATTGCCATTGCCATTGCCATTGCCATTGCCATTGCCATTGCCATTGCCATTGCCATTGCCATTGCCATTGCCATTGCCATTGCCATTGCCATAATTGCCATGATTGCCATTGCCATAGTTTCCATAGTTTCCATGGTCGTTGCGACTGATATCCATAATTTCCATTGTCGCTATGCTATCGTTGTCGCTGTCCCTGTCCTACATACACACTTTATTGGGCCATGGGGCCTTTTGAAAGGTTATGGTCATGATTGAAGAGGTACTGCCTTCTATGGGCAATCTCACTTTATCGTGCTATGATGGCAAACATGTAGTGCCACTTAGGATAATGCTCATCAAGTGCCGCCTGATTGGCTAGCTAGTGATAAGAAGATGCCGGACCCTCATCTGATTGGCTCAGCTAGGACTATATCTACTAGTATGTAGGATAAGAAAGGTTTAAAGCCTGAACGACAAATAAGCTGCAAAGTATCAACCATAGAAGGACATCTAACAGGTAATAAACTGACACTGAACGGTCTTATAATAAAGACGATGCAATGAGTACAACCATGTGCCATCATAGATAGCTGCAGGCGTGCCACTTGTCACGTGTGCACAACAAGACATGTCACTATAATTAGACGCAATTAACATGTATAGTTAGTCTCCATGCTTTGTTGCAGACTATGTACAGTATGTTCCAAAAGCATTGTGAATACTTATGTCTGAATAAGCCATACAATATATGTTGGTATGTAAGTATAAATACGATGTGGGCTATTTAGATAGATCTGATAGCTATGTGTCGAGTCTCATATGTTTCCCTATATGTAGGTACGTCGGTACTTTGGGTACTGTGACCAGTACGTGACGAATGTCAGTAGCCATGGCATAGTATGAGTAAGTAGAGTCCCGTCAGTGGGCGGTGCTAGAGTATCCTAGAAAGGGAACCTACGTACTGTGGCATGATTACTGAGCACACAATGTGACGACTGACAGAGCTCTACAGCCATCGAGTGGCCTCACACCACCAGTCTGCACCCAACGGTCACTGGCGGCTGCCAGTGGCAACGATGGATTGATAAGGCTAGAATTAGTATTATTCTAGATAAGGAATTCGTGACCCCACGTGCAACAGACCATTAGTGTTTGACACTAGCGTACGTTAACTTAGGCAAGAGTCCTTAATGACTTACCTCGTGTTCACATAGAATAAGCGCCACTTGTCACACAGCCAATTGAGTGGTGTCACTATACTAGCAACCTTTGTCACTAGGCGTGCCATAACAGAGACACATGGCACACCGCAAACGGCGCGTGGCCTCAGCTATGTAGCCGTAGGTACTAGTAGGTCCAAGCTTTAGTCCAAATGTAGTCCTGATTATTATATACGAGCGTGAACATCTCACTCAGTCAGCCCAAGCTAAAGAGGCTACAGTAATAAAACAACCAGATAATCAAGCCTGTACACATCAATTGAAACAATAAATCAGGCTGAGTTCATTGTACATATGGGCAATGTGTACTACTTGACCGTGGGTACGTACCTACACACATATATATTAAAAATATAATTACTTACAGCAGAGTGAAATCACTCAAACCAAAGCAAACGCCCAGCTATAAACCTATATACAGAGCCATGTCAAAGCTCTATACTACGATAAGACCAATGGAAACGCCTAACGGGAGGAACCTAATAGCCCTGCTGCACCGCAAAATCAGCCCGCGTACGGCGGAGCATGTATGCTACACACATATATACAAATCATAGTAAGTATACACACAAACACTATATCCACATGCATGTACGCTGAGATACGCACACATGATGCATAAATAGTTGGTTCAGTTTGGGTTCAGTTTAATAGTTCTGACAGTTTGGGTTTGCTTAACTTTCGGTGAAGTAATTATATTTTCAACCCCGGTGCATGGTCTGGCTGCCGATTTTCCACCAAAAATCGACTTCCAGCCGATGCATCGGCCCGTTCTCGGGGGACCAAATGCCGAGAATACTATTGGGAATCTGGAAACGTTTTGCTGTGAAGAATGAACATTTATAAGTTTCTCCACAGCATCCTAGGTTTTGCTATATTTGGACCAAGTTTAACAGTGTACTGGACCGACAGAGTATGGGTACAGGGTTTTCTGGGTCCAGTCGACGCCGACGGACGTCGCAAAATTCATGTTCAGACCAGTATTTCTCGTCAGACAGCCTGGACATGCATGGCTGTCGCGCCTACCACAATGGCAGCCACAGGGCGGCTCGTTAGGGGTCTTAAAGTTAGCGTTCCTGCCGTCCTGTTCAGGGCTGACAAGGTAACGAAAGAATTCGGCGAAAAATATGCGACTGCGCACCTGGCAGGGGTAGTAAAGCGGGTGACACGAGACAAATCGCAGGCATTTTGCCAGTTTGAGGGCGATAAAAAGCTGTACCCACTCAAGAAAGACCAGGTTATTGAGTACCTGGTGGATGCTAACGATGCGGGGGATCGGCACGATGACACTGGAGGATGCGAACGATGCGGGGCATCGACACGATGACACTGGTGGATGCTAACGATGCGGGGGATCGGCACGACGACACTGGAGGATGCTAACGATGCGGGGGATCGGCAAGATGACACTGGCGGATGCGAACGATGCGGGGGATCGGCACGATGACACTGGAGGATGCTAACGATGCGGGGGATCGGCACGATGACACTGGAGGATACTAACGGTGCGGGGGATCGGCACGATGACACTGGAGGATGCTAACGATGCGGGGGATTGGCATGATGACACTGGAGGATGCGAACGATGCGGGGGATCGGCATGATGACACTGGAGGATGCGAACGGTGCGGGGGATCGGCACGTTGACACTGGCGGATGCTAACGATGCGGGGGATCGGCACGATGACATGCACTGGAGGATGCGAACGGTGCGGGGGATCGGCACGATGACACTGGAGGATGCTAACGATGCGGGGGATCGGCACGATGACACTGGAGGATGCGAACGATGCGGGGGATCGGCACGATGACACTGGAGGATGCGAACGGTGCGGGGGATCGGCACGATGACACTGGAGGATGCGAACGATGCGGGGGATCGGCAAGATGACACTGGCGGATGCGAACGATGCGGGGGATCGGCACGATGACACTGGAGGATGCTAACGATGCGGGGCCGGATCGGCACGATGACACTGGAGGATGCTAACGGTGCGGGGGATCGGCACGATGACACTGGAGGATGCTAACGATGCGCGGGGGATCGGCACGATGACCCTCCCGACCAGAAAGAGGAGTGGGATGATGAACCTGAGGCGGAGGAGGTGGTACAGTCGGATGACGGGTCTGCGGACGAATTCGAAGAGGGCGCCAGCGATCCGGAGGAGGATATCGGGGACTCTCCGGTGAAGAATCGCAGTCGTGCACGAGGCAAGAAGTCTGCCAAGAAACCCTCTCGACGCCACTGAGAGTGGACGGGGGCAGAAAAAAAGGCAACATTACAATTCGTTCAAGTGGCCCGCCGGAGCGGCTGTACAATTTTTCCCAGTGAGCGCGCTGCCAAGTGTACTTGTGCGCAAATTTTTAGGTGCCCCGTCACTTCGAGGTACTAAAAATTAGGCTACGGTACGAATTCAGCGAATTTCAGCGAATTTTCAGTCGAACCAAAGGAAGTGACGCCAAGTACCAAAAAGTTTCCGTTACGAATTTTCAGCCCAACACTCGCGCAAAATGAAGTGACGGCAACTACCAAAAAGTTTCCGTTACGAATTTTCACTCCCACACGTTTGCACAAGAGGAAGTGACGGCAACTACCAAAAAGTTTCCGTTACGAATTTTCAGTCCCACACTTCGCGCAAATTTTAGTAGGGCTGCACGCAAGCTACCTTTCAAAATTTTGCGCTAGTATGGAACGCATTTCATTCGTCTGGAGGAACGCTGCCCGCCAACTACCCCCGTTCAGAAAGTTCCGCCGAAATTTACTTGAGATTTGGAAATCTGAAAGTCCGCGCAAATTTTAGTAGGGCTGCACGCAAGCTACCTTTCAAAATTTTGCGCAAGTATGGAACGCAATTCATTCGTCCGGAGGAATGCTGCTCGTCAACTGCCCCCGTTCAGAAAGTTGCGCCGAACTTTACTTGAGATTTGGAAATCTGAACGTGCGGTTGGAGTTTCGCGGGGAAACCCAAGTTCCCCAGTAATTCACCAATGACGCGCTTCGAACACTTGCCCGCTAAAACCTAAGCAGCCGCTCCGGCTGGCCACTTAAACGAAACTTGATGAAATCGCTGGATGCGCCGGCTCCGGATTCTGAAGAGGAACAAGATGAACACCTTCAGAGGCAGGGCGATGCATGGTGTGGACGACATGCCTGAGCAGGACGTGAGCGATCGGGTGCTTAGTAGTCAGCGACGATGAGACTGCTGGAGAGGGGAGTGCCTCGAATCCTGGTTCAGGGTGGGTTTTGGGGGTGGGAGCACCTGATGACAACGTGCAGCCAATTTGTCGAGCAACATTGCTGTCGACGTTGCCATGCCAGTTCCTGAGCCTGAGGCCAAGCTGCCTGGCACTAGCCACTGAGACCAAGTACCAGGAGAGGCCTATCAAGCTCTTTGCTCTGCTGCATGTGGACACGAGATGATGTCCTGCGCCCTATCGTGCATGGAGGAGACCGACAGGTATGCCAACGTGAATGGGCTTATGTACTCTGTCACCCCAGGCACGCGACTGGACGCCATTGACTGTGCATGAGCTGGCCAAGTATTTGGGCATCCTCATTACCATGAGCCTGGGTGGTCTGCCCAACGCACAACTCTACTTCATCGACCGCAAGGTGGGCATGTCCAAATATCCGGGCCTGCAGCACGCCATGGCATTCAAGCGTTTCCAGCAGATCACCCGCTTCCTGCACTTCGATCAGGGACAGTGCCTTCAAGCCTGCCAACACCGAGTGCCGCGAGTACCGCCTCTTCCATGCAGTTCGAGTGGCTCGAGATCCACCTCAACAAGGCGTACAAGTACTGCACGCTCGGGGGCAAGGCGGCCATTGACGAGCGCTGCGTGCCACATTGAGTACTGCATGATTCGCTGCCCCAACCACAAGTACTGCATGATTCGCTGCTTCAACCCACTCAAGCCAACCCCTTTCACATCCTGGGGTACCCCGCATGTGCCCACCCCAGCGGCTACAGGTCTGTGGCACTACCACACCTACGACAAGCTGCCGGAGCAGCCGCAGCACACTGTCAAGGTGGTGAAGCTCCTTGGGGAGACCCTGCCCCACTCCATCCATGGACATGGCCATGGACAGGAGATACACCAGCCGCCCAGCCGTGGAGTGGCTGCATGAGCAGCTGGGCCACAATGTGGTCGGCACGGTGGTGCCCAACAGGTCAGGGGCATCCCCTGGGGTGAGCGCAAGGCGCTCATTTCCAAGGGTAAGGCACTCAAGCAGGGCTTCTACGCGTGGGCGGTGCACGAGGAGACGGGGCTGCAGGTGGTTGTGTGGATGGACCGCAAGCTCGTGTACCTGCTGCATAAGGGATATGGCCTGCAGGAGATCATGGCGGACCGCCATGGGGGGCGTGGCAATGCCAGGGTGAGCATCCCAGCCCCGTCAGCCGTCCCCAACTACTGGTCATGCTACAAGGCAGTCGACCTCTTTGACCAGCTGGCTGCAGAGTACGACGTGGGCAAGGCCCTGGTGAGCAGGGTGTGGTGGCACAGGGCCTTTGGGGCCCACCTGGTGAATGCCATCACCAATGCATACCTGCTGATGACCTTCGTCAACCGCTCCCAGGCCTGTATGAGCCACTACACATTCCTGTCATGCTGGCAGATCATGCAGCTGGGCGACAACAAGTGGCCAGGGGCGCCTGCCCCGCTGAGGCAGATCACCCTCATGCCAACCAGGGAGACACGGTGTGTCAATGGCAACCACTAAGTTCCCAACGCATTCCATTCGTGGTCGAGGCTGACTGCGCTGTCTGCAGTGCCACAACTACCACCGGTGCCCGCAAGCACACAAGCGCGTGGTGCCCTGAGTGTGGCATTGCTCTGTGCAACACCGTGGAGTACCCATGCTTCCAAATGTTCCACTCAGGCCGGGTGCATGCCAGGGCTGGATGAGATCCCGGGGGAGCAAACACCTGACCCCAGGCATGCCAAGGCACTCACCGTGAAGGCGCACAGGGCAGGGAGTGGGTGGCAAAGAGGCAGATCCGTGCAGGGACAACGCCTGATTCCACCCTGCAAGGGGAGGCCAGGAAGATCTGGCTGAAGGCCAACTGCCCCATCAACAACTACTGTCAACTGCCATATGCTTTTGTATCGCACACCATACATAGGCAGCTTGCACACTAGTGGCTCCTCTTGACAGGCCTGCTTGGGTGTTGCTTGTTGTTGGACTGCGCATGTGTGCCCAGGTTTGCAGTGCATGATCTGATTGCTGCATATGGATCAGCATGTGATGTGTTGAAGGGGTCATGTGCATGGTGGTGTAGCTCACATGTAGCTTGATAGCTCAGCCCCGCGAGTGCCTCGTGGATGGCAGCCATGCCGTGTTTGCATGAGCTAGTCAAATTAGTTTATACAGCCATCTTGTGTTGTCAGTGCAGTGCAGCCAATTTGAGCTTAGGGGAATAATAATTCGGTTGGGGTTGCAACCTTGTGTCATGATAGAAACTATTCCATGCCAGCAGCCCCTACTTGTGACGCTGTTGTTTGCAGTCATAATAAACAACTTCATTGCATAAAATGAGTCCAGACTGTCCAGGAAGTTCAGATCTACCATGTATGCAATTAGTTGGGTCCCAGGGCCCACAATATTGGCGCCCACCCTAGATATAAGATGTGATACACACAGGAAGCAGTTACAGTCGATGCATCGGCTCCAAAGTGGTGTTACTAATGGCATACCCATCCAACAATGGGCACCAGTGGCTCAAACTATTCGTGAACCAATTAACTCTTCATCATCCATGAGGTGGCAGGTGTCTAGGTAGTATTCCCTGATTCACAATGCACAACCTACCAAAAATGAAAACGCACATCTTGACCCCCCTGACTTTGACCATAATTATATATGGCCTACAATACCGGCTTACTTCCGTGAGACGCGAGTGAGGCGTTTTCACGTGACCCGTGAGACACCCCAAACTCACCTTGGTGGAACACCCCAAACTCACCTTGGTGGAACACCCAAACTCACCTCGGTGGAACACCCAAACTCACCTAGGTGGGACATGAAGTCACCAAGGTGGAACGCTCCACCTTGCTGAGTTTGTCTCACCGTTGCGGGAGTGAGACACGTTTCACGGAAGTGAGCCGGCATTGTAGGGCAACTCATGGACATGCTTGGCCCCCAAGGAGAGCCATTAGATATTGCTTGGTTGTACAGGGGCTGGTTTGAAAGATAGGGAAGTTACAGCCGACGCATCGGGTGTAATTGCGCCCGTTCAGTCAGGCACACCCAAACACACACATAGTAATAATGCACGAAGCTTAAAGCCACATAATCACTAAGCAGCACAAAGGCAGAATAAGAAGCTGAGGGGGCTATTGCTCTGCCCAGCTGTGGACAAGTGGATAGTTGCAAGCAAGGAGCAGGTTGTGGCATGGGCATACTTACAATTCACCCAGCGATACCAGATCGCTCAGATCTGGGATAGTGCCACTTATGCGGGTGCCCTCAATTTTCCTGCATGCTCAAAGCCACGAGGCATGCACGAAAAAAAACATGCCAATCCCTCCACAGCAGTACATATGTATCAGTTTTCTCTTAAAGTAGTTTAATTAACGTATGCGGGAAAGATAGGGTCACTATGCCTTGGCCTGCAAGGTGGAAGGCTGTCTGCGGCATGGATTGACTAATCTGTTTTCTACGATTCAACGGTTCCAAGCTCGCTAAATTCTTTTCAGAGGACCCGGTTGTTTATACGAGTGCGGCTATTGTAAAAGATTAATGGTATTTTTCATACATTTGCTTATAGAGAGTCATATTTGTTTATTAGCCCTGCACCAGCTATGTACGGTGTGGACCTAGGGGTCGGCTGGTTGCCGACCGAATCTGAAGGACTAAGAATTTCTAGTAAGTCATGGTTATTAAATTATTGCAAAGTGGACTTGGACCGACCCAAAGGGTCGATGGGCGAGTTTTGTGACTGTTAGTTATAAGGACCTTCTGAACAATTGCCAACACGGTTAGCAAACTAACCTGAGGAACGTGTCTGACCCCGCTACTTTTAGTGGTGTTTTCAGCACTTCATGCCGGTTTGTGACGCATGCCGCTGTTAATTAATAAAGGATGATGTCAGCTCTTGTGTCGGCGGACAATGCCATAAGCAAGCTAGACGAGCTAATTGATCCGCAATTGTTTCTTTCCCTCCCTCCAACCCCAGAGGCTTCTTGCTTTCGCGTGCCCGCTGAGAAACCTTATGGCCACTGTGACCAGGCTGCATTTGTGGCAGGGCTCAGACCACTTATTGTTTCAATCAAATGCTGGTCTTCTTGGGAGCTTCCTGCAGTGGTATGCATATGTGCACAGGCCATGTATGTACTGTATGTGGCTATGACCATGATGGGTGAACCCAGGACATTCCATGTTGTTATCAGCTGGCCATAAATAATTGTCCAAGTAAGACAGATTCAAGTTACTAGCCCTTCAGTGCTCCGAGCTGCAGCCTAGTTATTGGCTGCTAAATGCACGCTGTTATTAACATATAGCTCGCGAACAACCTACCAACATCCACGGTTTGGTGCAGTGTATGCCAGCAGTTACATGCACCCTGGACACCCAGCAGCCAGTATTGAATCGATTGCAAAATGCATGCTACCTCCATACCATGCAACCTATGTATGTACCTGGTTCATCCGCGGATGGGTGGGTATGCCAGTCGTCACACCCTGGACACCCAGCAGCCAGCAAAACCGCTTGTGCACATGCAACTGTTTGCTATGTGTAACTCATGCTGTCTCTGCATAGGGTCATCACTATTGCCATTAAAGTGAATTTGATGACCTAAATATGTACTGGTATACACATTATAGATAAGACTGACTTCCTTCCCGATACATAGTTTGGACTCACTCTAGTGTCTATTACGCAAGCTTGCAAACAAAAGAATCGTACATATACTTGCTGAGCTTCGCTCATTTTATATATGACGCGTGGACGGGCTCAAAGGGGACCGACCTGCCGTAGGTAGCGTAAGACTAGCGCTTGTCACGAGGGTACTGCACCGGCCGGCCCTTTTTGTGCCTAGGCTGAGTGTGGTTCCGGAGTGCAGGCCTAGGTAGCTTCTAACGTACGTCACTAGACCTTGTTACCTGCGCCAGCCGCCAGGCGTGGCGCAACTGTGATTGGCAGTCAGTACACCTTGTACCTGCGCCAGCCGGCAGGCCTGCGTGGCGCAATGTGAATGATAGTCAGTACTTAGAGTGGTGTAGGGGACGTAGGGAGGCCTCTTTTCAGCTTCGCAACTTGATCCCAGCATTTGCTGGCAAGGTCGGCTGGCCGCTATGGCGGCTGCGCTGAATGTAAGACGATGCTATCGGCCTCTCCGGGCGTGGAGAGGCCTGGAATAAAATTCTTTATGTTCGCCACCCACCGTTACGGCCACGGTAATGGTTGTTGGGTGGGGGGCTCTACGTTTTGAGTAAAATGGTGTGATTTCCGGCGCTGGGCCCACTGACGATTCCCCTCTACCCCTGGGTGCGGCAAGCGGCTTCCTGACACTGGGGAAGCTGCGATTTAGTCGGACAACGTCAGGGAAGGAGCCATACAGGCCAGGGCCAGCGGCTACGGTGGAAAGAATCACAGGTGGAGGCGAATCTGCCTTAAACGTGGAGATGGCTAGCGCGGGGTGCCAGGGTAGCCCATAACTGCCAGGAGCCTGACAGCGGACCCGATCTTTCGGCCTGTGGCCAGACGGGAGTTTCGGGGAGGATGCGGGGCTGGAGCGAATCTTGGTGGGAGGAGCGCGCTCTTCATCATTGCCCAGTTTTTCAGCAAAGAATGTTCGCCTGGCGGGGCTGAAATTCTTGCTGTTTTATCGCCTTGTTTTTATCCTGTATGATGCATTATAGGAAAAGCGATAAAGAGTTCGGTTCAGCCAGGGGGGCATATCTATGCCATAAAAAATTTCCTACAACAACACAAGCCCTGGTCAGGGCCTTGGCTAAGCAGTTTCCAAGCCAAGGCCTTGGTAGGGTAGAGGGCCTATCGCCACAAAGGTTTCAATGCCGGGAAATCCCAGCCTCGGGGGTGGGGCTGGTGATGGGTCCTGGGCTTGTGAGAGACGGTCCGGGGGCGTAAGGCCTAATGAGCAGCCGCTGGAAACCGCCCCCCTAACGGGGGGAACGACATGGGTGCCGCCCTGCGTCCGCCGGGAAACCGTAGCGGCCACACGGGGGCGGCAGTACAGCCGTGGCAGCGTGCAGGAGGGGGGCCATGGGCGGAAAGAAAATCGGCACCAAGGTTGGCGACAGCCTTGGTGGCCAAGAAGGAGGTGTGGGGGCAACACCTTGTGTTCGAGTATGCTGGGCCCCCAGCATGGTGCTACAATAACCAACTTGATAATGATGTGCACTGAGTTTGAAGGTGTGGTATAGGCTGTCCGTATAAAGCCTAGCACACAAAAATGTAAAATAAATGTTTCTCTTGGTGGGAAGGAACTCCAATGGACCAAAAACAAGAAATGTATTTGCTGAGCTTCGCTCATTTTATATATGACGCGTGGACGGGCTCAAAGGGGACCGACCTGCCGTAGGTAGCGTAAGACTAGCGCTTGTCACGAGGGTACTGCACCGGCCGGCCCTTTTTGTGCCTAGGCTGAGTGTGGTTCCGGAGTGCAGGCCTAGGTAGCTTCTAACGTACGTCACTAGACCTTGTTACCTGCGCCAGCCGCCATGCGTGGCGCAACTGTGATTGGCAGGCAGTACACCTTGTACCTGCGCCAGCCGGCAGGCCTGCGTGGCGCAATGTGAATGATAGTCAGTACTTAGAGTGGTGTAGGGGACGTAGGGAGGCCTCTTTTCAGCTCCCACCCACCCACCCACGCTGCTAAGAGGGGCAACACCTTGTGTTCGAGTATGCTGGGCCCCCAGCATGGTGCTACAATAACCAACTTGATAATGATGTGCACTGAGTTTGAAGGTGTGGTATAGGCTGTCCGTATAAAGCCTAGCACACAAAAATGTAAAATAAATGTTTCTCTTGGTGGGAAGGAACTCCAATGGACCAAAAACAAGAAATGTATTGTAGACAGTGACTAATAGTCAAGCCATACGTAGTTCAATTAGTTCAATTACACTAAATGCACCAACTACATGTGCCCGTATGTAAAGTATGAAAAAATTAGTAATAACTTTGTGCTAAAAATAGTGTGATTTCACATACGACCAGCCAGACTGTTGTGCCAGGCCCTTTACTAAGCAAAAGGTATCCGACACCAAGTCGGGTAAAAGCTGCAAATACCTGCCACCTGCAGGTACTGAAAGGGCATGCGTTTTCTCTGGTACAGTGATCATCAGGAGGCGCAATTAATATGGGACAAAGCTACTACCGTACGAAATAAAGCTACTCAGTCTACAGTTACTTACAGAGCCCTAGAGTTGGTTCAGCTAGAAAGACTTCTTGCGCACAATTGGCATGCATAGTGAGGCATATACCGCACGGCCTGGATGTGAAGAGAACGTACAGACTACTGTAGACGTGGTACGTTCATATGCATCCATATAAAAAGTGCATGCAGCACCCTCATTGCACGAACGATCCACCATGGCACGACCTGCGGGAATGCAAGATCGATGCCATGCACTTGATCATTCCATCTACATAAACTCACAATTCCAACATGCTTTGCACCGAGCCTAGCGCGGATGGGAAAGTGCCAGAAATGGCAAGGTCACCGAAGCTGCAGGCACATCCAAGACAATTTGCAGCCGCAATGCAAACACATAAAGCATCAGCATGTGATCCATCATCGTGTCGAATACCATTCATGAGTCGATCTTGAAAGACTGACAATGTTCAGTGCTTGCATGCAGCGGCCTATACATAGCCTATACATAGCCCGCGAATACTAATGGGAATCTGGAAAAGTTTTTTTTGTGAAGGATGAAAGTTTCTCCACAGCACCATCCTAGGGTTTGCTATATTTGGACGTTTAACATGTGTACTCGAACGCTGTACAGGGGGTCAGTGTACTTTTTCACGTAGAACGTGCATTCCGGAAAACAGCGACCTGGCCATGGCAGCTTGCGCGCACGCATGGCATTTACGCTTGTGTTCGAATTTGCTGGCCAAACTTAAGAAATAGATTTTATATGTCCTTTTAAGATCACAAACTCCAATTTTCGGCTTGCGGGAAGACCGATTGATAGGTGTCGGCAGCGTTCTTGCTTGGGAAAAACTCGATCAGGCTGGACGATAGAACGTTGACAGCAATATCTTTCCGGCGTATTTTAACCCTTAAACCGTGCTGACTGATATTTACAGCGGACAGTACCAACTGACCGCTACAAATAGCGGACAGTTGGTTGGGAGAATAACGCGAATGCCAGTAGGTATTTCCGTGAAATTTTTAGCCAGGCGTCTTCAGCTAGATGTTTACTAGACGGTGGGGCCGGAAACAGCTTGCTTGATCAGGGCGTGTGTTTCGAGCCTAACCGCCAAGTATGGCCATGGAACTGACGGAAGCATTCTTAATAATTATTGAGCAAGACATTCAAGCTCAGGGCACGAGATAATAACTAATGAAAGCTTTGATCAATGCAAGGAAACCCTTGTGTGGACGTTACTACCTGCACCTACAATTTATCAATTAAGCATAAAACGACAGCCATTTCGTAATTTGGGGCTGCCAGGCTTCTGTCGGACGAAGCGGATCCATGGCAAGGCAGAAGGCCCCCCCGTCTCCGCAGCGGCCCTGTTGAAATTGAGCGCGCTCTTCTTCACCACCACCTGGCCCTTCTGATTGGCGATGGCCAGGTTCAGTACATGGCACATTTGGGGGAGAACTTTTCTTGCACAAACTGATCTCTTCGCCTGAAATGCCCACAAAAAGGGCTCGGGCTCTGGTCAAGCTGATGCATCCCGTCTGGTTTTTGAAGTCTTGCCCGCAAAATTCAGTTGTACTTTGTCACCAGTAACGTTTTCATGTTAAAATCCTGCTTTTTCTGTTTCAAATGTTTTATGTCAGCCCTCTCAGCTGCGTTCTTTGGCATGGCTGCAGGGTCAACTGAAATTTACTAGCAGTGGCCTGGCGGCATAGCTCGTTGCATTCATGCGGCCATTGATATTTCACGAGCATGGCATGTGTGCACGTTGCCTTACGGCGCCGCTACAGTACTGCATGTGGTATGTAATGGCACAGGCTGACTTTTGTTCAGTCCAGTTCAGTTAATTTTTACAAGTGGTGCATTTCAGAGATCCAGGTTGGCCAATACTTCGGTACGTCAAATACGTCGGCCTCAAAATCCGAGTATTATACGTGGAGCATGGCAGAATACGTCAGCAGAATACGTGGCAGTGTGCAGCATGGTTATGAATGAGCCTTTAGGGTGAAGGCCTTAGGGGGCATTGTTATGCATGGAGATCAGTAAATTATGGTGGAAGGCATAATTTAATCTGCACCATTCCTTGCACTTATTCCCCACCAGCCTTCCATAATTTTTTAATGCAATATGTGCACATTCCTTGCACTTCTTCCCTTCCAACCTGCCACCATAATTTACGTACCCATTACTGCATGCGCACATTCCTTGCAAGCTCTACAAACAGGTCGTGGACCGGCTGGATTGCATAGTATCTCCGCACATCTGAACCTTGTGATGCCAGACCTCCTTTGCGGCCGTTCCGAGCTTGGCACTGGATTCGTTGTCCACATCGTCGCGTCGCTGCAGCAACACGATTCTTTCTGGCATATGCGGGCTTTTGGTTCCCGCCGCACATTTGAAAGTGCTGTCCTCCGGCTTTTTGCCTTTGCAATGTGCGCAGTTCTTGGACGTTTTGAATC
Organism: Mesostigma viride; assembly: GCA_009746045.1. Lineage (NCBI taxonomy): Eukaryota > Viridiplantae > Streptophyta > Mesostigmatophyceae > Mesostigmatales > Mesostigmataceae > Mesostigma > Mesostigma viride. Next base: position 387,199 of record RPFO01000078.1, read on the forward strand.
ATGGCATGGCTAACGTGATGACTGACTAGCTAGACCTTTTCAGTGGTTTTCCATTAATTGCGGGTATTTCCTCGTAAATGGTGGGAGAGCGATCGCAGCAATGGTGCTCACCACTAGACACTCCCGGCCAGTTAGGCTCGAAACACACGCCCTGATCAAGCATGCTGTTTCCGGCCCCACCGTCTAGGTCATCTAGTCGCTCTACACGTAAGCCAGCCATAATTTCAATGCACAAGGCTACACATTTCCAACACCATTCATCTTCATGATCCTGAACGACTCGAAAACGCGGACAAGATAACGGCAGGCTCGAGCTACCATGGTCCGGATTCTCCCGATGACTGGCCTGCGGATACAGGCTGTGTTACAAGTACCACGTTCCCAGCACAGCTGGCATTTTCATCGTGCTGGCACTCTCTCGGTCTCTCCGTGTAATTTCAGCTACCGGTAGCTTGCCAACTGCCAAGTCATTACTGGACGAAAAGCCTAGCTCATAGTAGAAAATCTTGGTAAAGGTAGGCGCCGCGCCACGGTCCGGTTGGCCTGGCGCCAAGCGCTGCCCCAGCTCGAACCTCGAAAATTTTTAAGTCCAAATCACGTATTCCTGACAAAATACGCGTATAGTACGTCGGGGCCAAAAAAACGCGTATTGCCGTATTTATTTTGACAATACGCACGTATTTGCCAACCTGGTCAGAGATCCTCTAGATACTGCCCGGTCTTTATGGAATGGAGAGTTTATGTTAATTCCAACTAGAAGTTCGAATGGGAAGTCAAGGCCGTGCCAAGCACCTCAGGCAGAACCCAGGCGCCGCGCAGATCGCTGGTACTCATGCGGAAATGGCCAAGTACAAAGTTTCGAGTCACGTATTATACGCGAATAATACGTCGAGCCATAGAGTACGCTTTTTGCCGAACTGTGGCTGTCAGTACGAGCGTATCATCCAACCCGGGTTAGTGGCCATAATATAGTAGGTAGTATAGTTAGTCTAAGTCTCCCGCCTGTAGCCTAAGGGGACACGTGCTAGCACCGCCGGCGCCCAATTGGGTACTGGGACGGTGCTGGACTAGAGCAGTCGTGGCATGGACACGTGGCTAGACTCAGTATGTGATGAGCCGGTACCACAGTACCGGGACTGTAGTTGTCATGTTAGGACTGACTAGATCAGGTTGTAACTGATAGGCTAGTCCGTCCAGGATCAGTAAGTTAGGCTTAACTTGCGCTAAGTCTGGTCAGCCGCAAGTGACGGCTGACCAGCGGTATATGTGCCACATTATCCTAATGCCAAGGTGTCTCGTCTTTTCCACACAAGCCATTTGGCATTGTCTGCGTGCACTGAGCTTTCCAGTTCTCTGTATGCTCACTAACTTGCATTAAAAAACACCCGTAAGGAACGTGTTTTTACGACGAGCGAACAGAAGCGTTCATTCCAAACCCCATTTTACTCTCACTTTCTCCAAAAATGTCGTCGAACCCCAACAACAACAACAAGGGTAAGGCTCCGATGGGAGCCAGGAGCTACAGCTCCCCGACGTCCTCTTCATCGGGGACGTCAGATTCTGAAATCGCTGCACAGCGAGAGATCGAGTGTGAGGCTCGCAGTTTTGACCAGTCCATGGAGGCTGAACCCTCGCCTTCGGGGACGTCGTCCTCGGGACACTGGTCTGAGGGGTCTTACAGCAGTGTCGTGCTTCGCGTGCCCCTGTATCCTCAGGGGAGGGGGTCCACGCCTGTGGTCAACAGGCCAAGGGGTCCTCCATACGCCCCGACAGCTGCAGCGGCGGGGGCGGGACCATCGGAACCTCCTGCAGAGGAGGAGTCCATGGAGTTGTATGGTCTTCAGCCTGGTTCCTCGGCAGAGGAGCAGGACGACGCTCGTTCGCGGCAGGTGGCTGCGGACGAAGGGCTCGCTCGGGCGATGGCTGAGCGTGAGGAGCGCGAGGTTCGCCGGGCGGACACACACGCTCGTGCACGCGCCCAGCAGCGGGCGGATGCCGAGAATGTGCGTCGTGCGTTGTTTCGCAGTGGTTGTGTTTCTGGTGAGGAGCAGTTCGAGGTGATGCGGCGGGGGACCTTGCTTGTTTTAAAAGCCTGCGTCGGTCACGTGAGCCGACGGTGCACCTCGGTGTACACCAGGAGTCGGAGTACTCCTTGACAGGCCCGTCGGGGGCATCCGCTGAGGACGAGATCCTCATGACCCCGGCAATGGTGGCGCGAGAGAGGGAGGCCAAGAAGCGCATGGAGACCTTCACAGCCGACAAGCTCCGTCGGCAGGCGCGGAGGGCCGCGGCAGAGGCGAAGAAGGAGCGCGAGCAGGCGGAGCGAGAGAGGCAGGTGGCGCTGGCGGAGCGCATTAAGCTCAAGATGTCAATCACCCAGGTGCGCTGGGACCGGATGGCCCGCGAGCTCAGGGCCTGGAAAAAGGCTCAGGCGATGAAGCTGCAGCGTCTCGCTGAGATGGAGGCGCCTGGCAGGCAGGAGGCGGATGAGCGTTACCGACGCTTGCTGGGACGGTGGGAAGCCAATGTGGGCAGGCTGGAGGAGCGTATCCTGAAGCAGCGACGTCGCATGATGAAGCATGCACGTAAGACAGCAGTGAGGGGTCCTCTTGGTGAAGCGGTAAGAGCCGAATTCGGCCTTGGGCCGGAGGAGGGCGTGTCTGCAAGCCAAATGTTTTATTATCTTTCGCAACCAAAGAAGACCATCTTTAACCGTGATGGTACTGCTGCACGCACGCGTGCTTACCGCCAGCCCGGGGAAGCTGGCCCGTCCAACCGGTCAAACAGGGAGGACATTATTGACCAACTGCAATTGGCGCAAGCCATGCTTGAAGCGGATCATCCGCTGTCACCAGGCGAGCAGGGGGTGCTGGCAGACACGGTGGCCAGGTTGGTTGCATCGCTCAAGCCAGCCAAGCGACGGGCACAGGCTGAGGCATGTGCACCACACCCCAAGCGCAGGAGGGATGAGGGGGAGGACGGTGGAGAAAGGGGGGGCAACCAGGGCGGGGCAGGACATGGCGACCAAGGATCTGCACCAGGGCAACGAGCGGGCGGGGCGCAGCAGCAGCAACAGCAACAGCAGCAGCAGCCACCCGCAGGAACGACCACCACCACCAACATGGCCTTGTGTAGGCCCAGGTTTGATCCCAAGAAGAAAGAGGATAAGCTATTATTCCCGGGGCTGCCAGAGGGCCATACCCAGGATGAGGCTAGGGAATGGTGGTTCAAGCTCTCACATGCTTATGCTAGTGATAATGTCGTGATTGGTTTGCATCCCTGCGTGCATCCACACCTATACATCAATCTGCCAAGCCTATCCAGCAGTTGGTACAATTGTACCAAAAGCGTGCCAGCAGCGGGGTAGATGTGGCAGAAAATGTTTTGTGGGCGCAGTTCATGGTAGACCTTAGGGCACTTGTCACCACGGGGGAGCACTTAGAAGTACTTAAGGGCTTCCAGTGGATAGAGGCGTATAAGGTCAACAAGCGTGACTATGTGAGTGACAACAAAAAGTATGTCATGTACATAGAGGGGGATGAGGAGCTGAAGAAGCTCAATGCCAAGTACCTAGTACACCTATGGCTACAAATGGCAGAACTGGACCCTACCACCCTGTCAGTCATACTGGCAGGTCTGAAGGATAAGTGGGAGGACTTCAGGAAGGCAATGGCTATGTGCAGCAATGCCTAGAGCCATTTGCTGCTGCAGCCAAGGATGTAAAGGTGAAGCAGGTAAAGGGGGAGGAAGCCTCAGGTACGGGGCTCTCCAAAAGCAGATGCAGTCGCTGGTGGCCCAGGTAAAGGCGGTAATGGGGGGGATAAAAACAAAAACAACAAAAGTGGGGGAGGTGGAAACAAGGGGGGGGGAAAAAAAACAACAAAAACAGAAAACAAAGTGGGGGAGCTAGCAAGCCAGGGGGTGCTAAGCCAGCAGGGGGGGACAAGAGGTTGCCTCATGACCCCACCAAACATTGCACTAGGTGCCTTTGTAAGGGGCACCTAAAAGATGATTGCTGGAAGGGCAAACCCGACTATGGTTCTGACGTTGATGTTTGTCCTGGATGCTGGAAAACACGTCACCCCATTGCAGCAGGAGCGCGCTGCACGGCTCCCAGGCACAACAAGAACACGCCAGGGCGCTACAACCGCGCGGGGGCGGCAGACCAGGGAGACCTGTAAGCTACCCTCACCATTTTTCACAAATGGTTTCCTGTTACCTTCTGTCTGCCAAGTGTTGCCTGAGTGTGATGATGTGGATTGGGAAGTGGCATATGACATGACACTGTCACACATGATGCGTGACCCCACCATAGCTTCCCTTAGTGCAGCAGCAGAAAAGGTAATCACGTATGGTGCTCTAGCAGAGCAACTGCACAAGGTTATGGGCCATGAGGCTGTGGCTGAAAGGCTAGCCAATAAAATACAAGGCCATGATCTGGAACAGATGTGCAGGCACGTACGTAAGCACTGTGAGCAATGTCAGCTATATGCTCCTAAGCCCAGAAAATGGCATGTGGCCACACCACCACTGGCTAGAGGCAAACTGGTTGGGGATGTTATACACGTGGTGAAGGACACGGTATACTACCTAGTCATAAAGGATGCCTGGTCAAGGTTTGTGGTAGTGGAGCCTCTGCCTGGGATGGATAAAGAGCAGCTGCACAGAGCTTTACAGATAGCCTTGGCACGTTTTCACCCCATTGAAAAAGTAATGCTGGATCAGCAGTTTCTCTGCATCCAGGACAGGAATGACCTGCCCAAGATAGAAGTGTCTGGGGCTCAAGATCATGAACGTCAGGGGTTGGTAGAACGTACCATGAGAGCCATCAGGGATGTGATAAGAAAAATGCCATCCAGGTTGGCTGACTCTGGTAGCTATGCTGACAGGGCATCTTGGGCAGCAGGGGTGACTACCCAGCTAAACGCCAAACCAATAATGTCCTCACCTTTTGGGGAAATCACCCCAACTGGCCTTCAGTCAGGCAGCTATGCTTCAGAGGTACACACTCACTACAACACACAAAGGCAGCACTTAGCCAAGTTGCTGGCAAAGAAAGACAAAAATAATGCCAGGCCTGTGTTTGAAGTGGGGGACCATGTGTTGTTTTTCAGAGAGGGTGACAGAGGAAGAGCACACTCTGCCAGATGGCACGGTCCAGCTGTAGTCACCAAAATTCATGAAGAAGGGACTGCAGTCACTATACAACATGACAGAGAGCGTGTGGTCAGCAAGCATAGACTCAAGCTTTATTACCCACCACTGGCAGACGTGTCAGGGGTAGAATTCTTGGACATGGATTCAGAGCAGGAGTCTGGTGGATTGATCTCACCCAATGAATTGGCTAAGGACGTCATTGATGCAAGCACTAGCACCACAGTAGAAGCTCCTGTGTTCCTCAGTAGTGCAGCCCCACTACAACCCAATAGTCCACCTGGGCAGGAGGACGGTGCACAGGGTGAGCAGCAGGTAGCACCTCCCTCACACCTGGAGGAGTCACAAAAAGAGCAGATCCTGTCGTTCCCAGGAAGTCATTTGCTGAGATTCTTAAGGCCTTGCACAAGGCACACAACACTAAAGCAGTTGTGGCAACAGGTACAGCACAGGTCAATGCTGTAGGGGATGCAGGTCAAGATCCTAGTATTTTGGCTGTAGACACCCAAGCACAGGTGAGTATCATCAGTGCAGCAGCTGTATCTGGTCTGAAAATGAAGGCCTCACCATGGGCTAGAGTGTCAGATTTTTCAGGCAAAACCAAAATGCAGGTCAAAGGTCAGGTGAGCATTCAAATCTTGGGTATGCCCACTCCATTTCAGGTGGTTGAGGGTTACTCAGGGAATGCCCTGTTAGGGGAACCTTTTGTATCTTACCCTGGTGTTGTCATCTCAGCTGGGAGGTTGAGTGTGGCAGGGGTAGGACAGGTGCCTCTAGATCATTTTAAAATCCCTTTGAGCCAGATTAGCACTGGGTTGGATGCTGCCATCAATGCAGTTAAGCCCAAGTACCTCCCAGGTCAGGAACCGTGTGTGGAGGACCTCATACACTCTCAAAAGCTACACCCTTCAGCGTTTGGGCTTGGTAGATGGGATGTTGCATCCATGTCTCCCCTGTCCTATGATGATATTGTACGGGACTGCCAGACGCAGATTGGGTTTCTTAAGTGGCTGGAGGCTTTTACCAAAGCCAGGGAGGAGTGGGTTGTTCCAGATGCACGTAGTCCCACACACACACCACCTGTGACTCCTCTTGATGCTATGCCAGCTGGAGCCAAGAAGCTAAGGTTAAAGTTTGTGTGCAAGCATAAACCTCAGGCTGATGGGGGACCACCCATTTTCCATGCTAGGCCATGTGTCACTGAGTTCAGGGGCTCTACAGAGCTGACAGAGGCTGAGCTTTATACTCCTGGTATTCAGCAAACGTCTCTCAAGGTGTTGCTTTCCTTGTTTTTGCATCAGCTTAATACAGGGAAGGATTATGTGTGTAAAGCCACAGATATCAAAAGAGCCTTTCTAAAGGGGGACCCTGCCATAGCACAGCAGGTCTGGAGAGGTCAGGTATACGTGGTGAATACTCCTAAGGTGTGGCACAGGGATATTGTTCAACCCTTGTTGAGGCCAAACCTGGGGGTTGAAGGGTTGCAGTCAGCTCCAAAAATTTTTAGGCTGTCTGCACAGGAGGTATTCATGAAGCTAGGGGCCACCTATGATGACATTGACCCTTGCTTGTTTGTCATCCCACACCCTGATGGAATGATGATGTTTGTCTGGCATGGGGATGATCAGTTAATCTCAGGTCCTAGAGCTGCAGTGGATGCTTTCATAGCTCAGGTGTCTGCCAGTTTTGAGATTGGCAAGCAGCTAGAGCTGGGCAAGGAGCCAGTCAAGTTCTGTGGCATGATGCTTGAGTTGCTGCAGCAGCAGGGCAGCTGGGTTTGTTCCATGCAGGCCTCTGCTGAATACATTAAGTCTTGTCTGGATGTCCTGCCTGTTCACATCACCCCTGACATGTGCCCTACCATTAGAGGCAAGCTTGGTTGGCTATGTGCTACATGTGCACCCCACCTGGCTTTTGTGAGCAGGGTAGATGATGAGGTACTACAGGAGGTAGGAGCACGGGCAATCAAGCAGTTGTTGCATGATGGTCCACCTTTGATGCTTCACTCACTGGACCTGTTTACTCCCATTCACATCACGTGCATGATGGATAGTTCAATGGAGTCCAGGGTAGTTACCAAGGTTCAAGCCAGAGAGGCTGGATTGTTTTTCCTGCATAACCAAGGTGGGAAGAAGTCACTAGTCTCCTGGTTCAGTAGATTGCACAAGAGGAAAGCTGTGAGTAGCAATGTAGCTGAATGCAGGGCTGTGGTATCTTCTGTCTTGCATGCAAGGTATCTCAATCACTTGCTGGTCTGGCTTCAACACCAGGCTGGTAGCTCTGCAGGAGTGAAAGCACATTTGCTGACTGACTCTCAATCTATCATCTCTTTCCTTGCCAATCCTTTGGCTGTACACTCGGACCTGGATTGGATTGTGCTAAAACAGGAATGCAAGTACCTGGAGTCTAAAGCCCACGTCAGGGACAAAGACAATGCTGCAGATGCACTGACCAAGGTGCCACAAGCAGCAGGACCACAATACCAGGTCTTGTATGGGTTGATGAACCCTGGTTACAGTCTGAAGTGACTGGCACATTGTACATGTTAGCCCATGACCCCCTGCCTAATACTGCAGCTGAAAGGCTGCAGTGGCAGCTGGGTAGTTTTCTGACAGTGAGAAGCACTGGTCTAGAAAGTTGGGACATGATGAATGTGTTATTTATTGAATAAAATTTTTGAGACACTTGTTTGGATGACCATGACATGCTGGGGCCTGAGCACCCATCTCACTCAGTTAAGAAACCATGCTTGAGACATGGGGCCTTTTTAATGCATCTCTTGTACATGTGTGAGGTGACCTTTGGGTCCTAGTAGGTTATCTGACAGTTTTTCTAAGGCATTGGGAATGGCTGCGTCCATTTGATGGCTATGTGTGTTTCTGTTGAAACCCAAAGAAAACTTAAAGTGGGAGTTAGTCTAAGTCTCCCGCCTGTAGCCTAAGGGGACACGTGCCAGCACCGCCGGCGCCCAATTGGGTACTGGGACGGTGCTGGACTAGAGCAGTCGTGGCATGGACACGTGGCTAGACTCAGTATGTGATGAGCCGGTACCACAGTACCGGGACTCTAGTTGTCATGTTATAGGACTGACTAGATCAGGTTGTAACTGATAGGCTAGTCCGTCCAGGATCAGTAAGTTAGGCTTAACTTACGCAAAGTCTGGTCAGCCGCAAGTGACGGCTGACCAGCGGTATATGTGCCACATTATCCTAATGCCAAGGTGTCTCGTCGTTTCCACACAAGCCATTTGGCATTGTCTGCGTGCACTGAGCTTTCCAGTTCTCTGTATGCTCACTAACTAGTATGCCCACCCCTACCCCCTTGGTTGCCTTTTACCAATGGTACACCTTTAGGCTGTACTGGGTGTAACTACTGGTATAACTAGTACCCAAATGATGATCCCAAGGGCTCAAACTGTTCAGCAACTAATTGTTTATCATCCCTGAAGTGGTAGGTGTCTAGGTCTTATCAAATAATTCAAAATGCACCATCTAACAAGAATGAAAACGCGCGTCTTGACCCTCCTGACTTTGATGGTAGTTACATATGGCCTACCATGCATACATGTGAGGTTGTGATAGCTTACCCCTTATGTAGGGCGACTCATGGACATGCTTGACGCCCTTGGATATTGGTAGATTGGTTGTGGGGTGGTTTACAAAATAGGTGAGTTACAGACGATTTATCGGCAGCATTTCTGCCCATTTAGGGGTTAAACACACCACAATCAAATCACAAAACAGTAACATGCCAAGAACAGGTCTCATTTACGTACATATATAGAGAGAGCAGAGGGACCTTGTAGGCCTGTACTGGAAGCACCCACTATGCCCCCAAATAGCCCTACATATTACGAACCTATTTGCATGCTTGGTTCCTACACTATGGCCTAGAAAAAGTTATTAGGCTGGATCATGGGGCATTGTGTGGCATACATATCGGTGGTGCAACTCATGGGTGGTTTTAGGCACTAGTCAGAGACGATTCCAGATTTCTGGCCTGCGCTGGTTGTCTCTTGACAATGTTCCTATTGTTTCGCGCTTAATTTGTATTTCTGTATCATGTTCTGTATCATTCTCTTGCTATGTACCATACCGGCTCACTTCCGTGAGACGCGAGTGAGACGTTTTCACGTCTGTGAGACACCCCAAACTCACCTTGGTGGAACACCCCATTTTCCCAAATTGGCCTAGGTGGAACACCCAAACTCACCAGTTGGTGGAACACCTCAACTCACCTAGGTGGAACACCCAAACTCCCCTAGGTGGAACACCTAAACTAAGGCGTTTTTTCTCTTTCATATTAATACAACATACAATAATCAATGAAACTGTACGTACATATCTCAAAGTTTGCCACATGGCAATTCGCTGCTGCCTAGGATATATAAGTATAAAAGTACAAGCACATTTATTTATGAACGTACCTTGCCACTCACCACGGTGTCCAGAACACCCCGTTTTCCCAAACTCACCTTGGTGGAACACCCAAACTCACCTCGGTGGAATCGGGGTTCTTTGAACGGAGTTTCTTCTATACGTGAATGCGGGAACAAGAGGCCGCTGGATGAGCGGCTTATAGGTCGTAGTGTTTTCTCGTAGCTGTTTGGCTAGAGCTTTTGTGATTAGTAGATGCAGTATAGTGCATGGTTGAAAAATGAATTAAATAAAATGTGCGTTCCGCGCTTGGGTTGATTATACCCGGGCGGAACGGGGCGTGAGGTGCAGTGCCCCTGAAAAGAACAACCTACGCATTATTTAATACTAGCCGTGCAGATTCGGGATATTCTACCCCCGGTCTGTACGGTTAGCGTCTTACTAGCATCACTGAACATAAGGGTTTAATGACGTCAGTTAGCTAGGGATAAGGGAGGTTTTGCGACTAAAAGCCGCTCTGGCTGGTTTTGTCGGCCTCTTTCTTTGCTCGTTGTCGTTGCGGCGGCAGCCGCAGCTATGGGTGCTGCGGAGCAAAATCCCAAAAGCACTGGTTGCACCGGCCACTTGGCCAGTGGTGAGACTTCCAGTTGTTAACCGGCCAGGCGTAGTTCCTCGCCCGGTTAACTAAAAGAAAAGAAAATGATTACCTCCGGTCCGCACCTTTTCCCCAGCTTGGGGTCTTTGGTGGGCCAGGTGCCGTGACAGGTGCTCAACTGTCGCTTGGTCGGCCCAGTGCGCGAGCTGGTGCTCCGTACCTGGGGATGCTTGCACCCCGGGTTGGAGCCGGATGGCTGGCACTGGCGACCCGTGTCTCGGTCCGCGGCCTGAGGCTTTTTCTTCGGAAATTGCTGCTGGCCAGCAAACTTTGCAATTGCCTTCCGCCGAGGGGGGGGTGGTTGGGGCTGGGGACGGCGATGGGAAAAGCGCCTAAGCTAGAAATTTTTTCCCCACGCATAGAAACCTCGGGGGGAATGCGGTCTTGGCTGAACGGACTCTCGTTCAGCCAGGTGCCTGGGGCTGTGGCCTCGGGCATCCGGGCTGGCGGGGCCTGGGCTAGGTCCACGTTTTTTCTCGAAGCGCCTCGGGTCTATGGGGAGACGGCCATAGCGGTACCGACTCGGGGCCCCGAGAGGGGTCATGATAGGCTGGCCGTGCGCAATCGCAGTGCAAATGCGCTGGGCCTTTTTGGGCCTGGCCATGCATCCACAGCCGCCGGGCACACGCCTCCCGATGTGGGGGGGCTCCCGTTTTGCGGCAGGGCGGTCACTTGTGACAACGAGCAAGGTGGAGTGCGGCTTCAAGGGAAAGCCAGGGCGGGGGTGATTGGGCAACGTACTTCATGAAGGCCTTGAACGGCGTGCCTCCGGGCATGTCGATAGTGTCACATGTATGCTTCCACTTATTGTTTTAATGAAGATGCTGGTTTTTGTGGGAGCTACGTGGGACATGAATCGGGGTTCTTTGAACGGAGTTTCTTCTATACGTGAATGCGGGAACAAGAGGCCGCTGGATGAGCGGCTTATAGGTCGTAGTGTTTTCTCGTAGCTATTTGGCTAGAGCTTTTGTGATTAGTAGATGCAGTATAGTGCATGGTTGAAAAATGAATTAAATAAAATGTGCGTTCCGCGCTTGGGTTGATTATACCCGGGCGGAACGGGGCGTGAGGTGCAGTGCCCCTGAAAAGAACAACCTACGCATTATTTAATACTAGCCGTGCAGATTCGGGATATTCTACCCCCGGTCTGTACGGTTAGCGTCTTACTAGCATCACTGAACATAAGGGTTTAATGACGTCAGTTAGCTAGGGATAAGGGAGGTTTTGCGACTAAAAGCCGCTCTGGCTGGTTTTGTCGGCCTTTTTCTTTGCTCCCCACCCACCCACCCTTGTCTTGGTTGCCTCTAGGGCAACGTACTTCATGAAGGCCTTGAACGGCGTGCCTCCGGGCATGTCGATAGTGTCACATGTATGCTTCCACTTATTGTTTTAATGAAGATGCTGGTTTTTGTGGGAGCTACGTGGGACATGAACACCCATACTCACCTAGGTGGAACACCCCCATGCTTACATAGGTGGGACATGAAGTCACCAAGGTGGAACATTCCATCTTGCTGAGTTTGTCTCACCGTCGCAGGAGTGAGACGCGTCTGACACGGAAGTGAGCCGGCATTGTACAGTAGTCTGACATTGACCCATGTGTAACTTACCAGTTCTGATCGACAATTTGAGTGCTGGTCATTAGTTTTATCGATAGAGTTCTAAGCCCGGCCACCACCAACCCGTGAACATTTTCCTATGCCTCGATCTTTCACAGGCCGGCCCCACTACATACATGCAATTACAATGCCACCATGCATCCATACAAAGTAAGTTTACCATAAATTTATATTCACCATGCATTCATACATGACATTGTACGGTTGTTTGTCAGACTCACTGCGCCGTATCGAGAACTGGGAAATCAAGCGTGTCGGGAACGGTCCCTGAGATGCCCAACGATCTGCACACAAGCATGCACGCATTGTACGTGTGGTTCCACGGAAGCAGAATGCCTGCCTATGAAATGAAAGTGTTATCTGTATGTACCATCACATGCTAAGAAGCCTACAAAAAAATTTGGGTTCAGCTGCATGACTGAAAGATATGTAGTATAGTTAGTGTAAAAGAAAATTGAGAATTTAAAAGATAGTGGTTGATTGACTGACTGGATTTACACATGCAATGCTTGCTTGCCACCCACTGCGCACGAATTGCAGGTACAATCATGCATGAAAGATCGTGAAGAAAACATCGGAAAGACTATTGATATGTATTTAGTACTTGGCCATTAATTACATGTAGACCATTTGATAGGTTATACATATGGTTATGTTGAAGAGGTTGCATTAAGCGGTGATGCCTTGCAATGGGCATTGAATTATTTGAATCTCATTTTATCTGGCCTTGTAGGCTAATGATCGTCATCATGCTAGTGCGAACTGTCAATCAGATTGGCTAAGTGAGAGTATGAAGACCCTCATTGAAACGACTGATTCTAGCTATGAGATACGATAAGCTTAAGGGCAGCTTAAATGACTGACTGGTGTCAACCGGAGAAGGATGACATGACATCTACAAGTGAATCTAACCCCTAAATGGTCTGGCTGCCGATTTTCTGCCAAAAATCAAATTACAGCCATTGCGTCGGCCCCTTCTCGGGGGACCAAATGCCGCCAATACTATTGGGAATTCGGAAAAGTTTTTTTTGTGAAGAATGAAAGTTTATAAGTTTCTCTACAGGACCATCCTAGGGTTTGCTATATTTGCACCAAGTTTAACAGGTGTAATGGATCGTCAAAGTACGGGGGGGCAGGGTACACACGTAAAACGTGCATTCCAGAAAATGACAACCTGGCCATGGCGGCTTGCGTCCACTCATGGCATTTGCGTCTGCGTTCGAATTTGAAGGCCAAACTTAAGAAATAGATTTCATATGTCCTAAAGATCACACATCCCAATTCTTGGTTTCAATTTTTGGTTTGCGAGAAGGCCATTTGATAGGTGTCGGCGGCGTTCTTGCTGGAAAAAATTGGGATCAGGCCGGATGATAGAAACGTTGACAGCAATACCTTTTCGGCGCATTTTGTGGGATATATCGGTTGCTTTGTACTTATTATGATGTAGTGTAGTCATAAACGTGCAATTAAGGGTGGCCAGAAATCGCCGAATCTAGTGACCATGCTGCACAACTTTGGTGTGCGGCAATGCGCCATTTTGCGGCCACCGCCTGGGCAAAGGTAATGCCAGCCATGCATGCCAGGTAAAGCTGAAGCATCCTTTTCTTATCGATGTATGATGTCCATATCTACGTTCTAGCTTGTGCAGCACATTCTTTTTGCATTATACATCCATGCTCTTTCTTGACCATGGCCTGGCCCCTTCCTAAAACACCCCTCTTAGATGCTTCCCTCAGTCCGTTGACCTGCCATATGTAGTGTGCTGGTGCTTATTTTTAGAGGCTGTATGGGTTTGAATACCTCAAATATGTTTCTTATAATTAATTTCCCACACACATATTGCATGAGTGTGAGGCAGTCCGCTGGTCTCTATGGCATGTAATGGTGAGTAAAAACTTCCCATTGTCAGCATGCGCCACCAGGTGTGCTGGCCATCACCTGGCAAGCAATAGCAGCTTAGGCCTAGTTCATCTTCACTATGGAAAGCTGAAATAGGCTTAACATCACTAGTTTGTTGGTGGCTGCCTCCTAGAATGCATGCTTTGCGTAGGGTATCCGTACCACGTTACCTACGTGCATGGACCAGGTGGCACCTGAACATAGGTGCCATATAAGGGCAGTGTGATGACGCAGTTATGTTTTCCCATCATTGTGGAAGGGAAATGTTTTGTATCATTGGCATGGTTGGTGGCCATATTAGTAGGTAGTATGCCCACCCCTACCCCCTTGGTTGCTTCTTACCAATGGTACACCTTTGGGCTGTACTGGGTGTAACTACTGGTATAACTAGTACCCAAATGATGATCCCAAGGGCTCAAACTGTTCAGCAACTAATTGTTTATCATCCCTGAAGTGGTAGGTGTCCCGGTCAGTTATTACATAATTCAAAATGCACCGTCTACCAAGAATGAAAGCGCGCGTCTTGACCCCCATGACTTTGACGGTAGTTATATATGGCCTACCATGCATATATGTGAGGTTGTGATAGCTCACCCCTTAGGGCAACTCATGGACATGTTTGATGTAAGAAAAAAAGAGGGTAGTTACCCGCTTTGTTGCGTACGGCACATGAGTATCATACGTCTGTCCATTCATACAAGTATGATACGTTGGGCCTCATTCATACGTCATTCGTACGTTCCCCCCCAAACACCCACACACCCATTTGCAGCTTGCAGGTTCAAGTGACATTTAAGATGCTAGTGAAGTTCTAATCAAGAATTACATGACCAGAATACTCCTAGAATACGTTATTGACTATAAAATGATACTCTTTCATTTATTCAGATATAAGTTAGTAGTGAGATGACAATTATAACAAAATGACAGCCATTGTCCACATTTTTCATCACTACAGAGCAGTCTCACATCCGTGGGACAGCAGTGGGACGATTTCACGTAGCTGGGACACCCCAACTCACCTAAGTAAGACATCCCATTTCCCCAACTCACGAAGGTGGGACACCCCGACTCGCGTAGGTGGGAGACTCCCTTTTCCCAAACTCACAAAGTTGGGACACCCCATTTTCCCAAACTCACGTAGGTGGGACACTCCATTTTCCCAAACTCACGCAGGTGGGACACTCCATTTTCCCAAACTCACGATGGTGGGACACCCCCTTTTCCCAAACTCACGAAGGTGGGACACACCATTTTCCCAAACTCACAAAGCTGGGACACCCCATTTTCCCGAACTCACGTAGGTGGGACACCCCATTTTCCCAAACTCACAAAGGTGGGACACTCCATTTTCCCCAACTCACGAAGGTGGGACACTCCGTTTTCCCAAACTCACGTAGGTGAGACACTCCATTTTCCCAAACTCACGAAGGTGGGACACCCCATTTTCCAAACTCACGAAGGTGGGACACCCCATTTTCCCAAACTCACAAAGCTGGGACACTCCATTTTCCCAAACTCACGAAGGTGGGACACTCCATTTTCCCAAACTCACGAAGGAGGGACACCCCATTTTCCCAAACTCACAAAGCTGGGACACCCCATTTCCCCAAACTCACGTAGGTGGGACACTCCATTTTCCCACACTCAGGAAGGTGGGACACCCCCTTTTCCCAAACTCACGTAGGTGAGACACACTCCTTTTCCCAAACTCACGAAGGTGGGACACTCCATTTTCCCAAACTCACGTAGGTGGGACACCCCCTTTTCCCAAACTCACGTAGGTGAGAAACACTCCTTTTCCCAAACTCACGAAGGTGGGACACTCCCTTTTCCAAACTCACGAAGGTGGGACACCCCATTTTCCCAAACTCACAAAGCTGGGACACCCCATTTCCCCAAACTCACGTAGGTGGGACACTCCATTTTCCCAAACTCAGGAAGTTGGGACACCCCCTTTTCCCAAACTCACGTAGGTGAGACACACTCCTTTTCCCAAACTCACGAAGGTGGGACACTCCATTTTCCCAAACTCACGTAGGTGGGACACCCCCTTTTCCCAAACTCACGTAGGTGAGAAACACTCCTTTTCCCAAACTCACGAAGGTGGGACACTCCATTTTCCCAAACTCACGAAGGTGGGACACCCCATTTTCCCAAACTCACGAATGTGGGACACCCCACATTCCCAAGCTCACGAAGCTGGGACACCCCATTTTCCCAAACTCACGTAGGTGCGACACCCCCTTTTCCCAAACTCACGTAGGTGAGAAACACTCCTTTTCCCAAACTCACGAAGGTGGGACACTCCATTTTCCCAAACTCACGTAGGTGGGACACTCCATTTTCCCAAACTCACGAAGGTGGGACACTCCATTTTCCCAAACTCACGTAGGTGGGACACCCCACATTCCCAAGCTCACGAAGCTGGGACACCCCATTTTCCCAAACTCACGTAGGTGGGACACCCCCTTTTCCCAAACTCACGAAGGTGAGACACACTCCTTTTCCCAAACTCACGAAGGTGGGACACTCCATTTTCCCAAACTCACGTAGGTGGGACACACCATTTTCCCAAACTCACGTAGGTGGGACACTCCATTTTCCCAAACTCACGAAGGTGGGACACTCCATTTTCCCAAACTCACGTAGGTGGGACACTCCATTTTCCCAAACTCACGAAGGTGGGACACCCCCTTTTCCCAAACTCACGTAGGTGGGACACCCCACATTCCCAAGCTCACGAAGCTGGGACACCCCGTTTTCCCAAACTCACGTAGGTGGGACACCCCCTTTTCCCAAACTCACGTAGGTGAGAAACACTCCTTTTCCCAAACTCACGAAGGTGGGACACTCCATTTTCCAAACTCACGAAGGTGGGACACCCAATTTTCCCAAACTCACAAAGCTGGGACACCCCATTTCCCCAAACTCACGTAGGTGGGACACACTCCTTTTCCCAACCTCACGAAGGTGGGACACTCCATTTTCCCAAACTCACGTAGGTGGGACACCCCCTTTTCCCAAACTCACGTAGGTGAGAAACACTCCTTTTCCCAAACTCACGAAGGTGGGACACTCCATTTTCCCAAACTCACGAAGGTGGGACACTCCATTTTCCCAAACTCACGAAGGTGGGACACTCCATTTTCCCAAACTCACGTACGTGGGACACCCCACATTCCCAAGCTCACGAAGCTGGGACACCCCATTTTCCCAAACTCACGAAGGTGTGACATCCCAGTTTCCCAGCCTCGCGAAGGTGGGACACCCCATTTTCCCAAACTCACGAAGGTGGGACACCCAATTTTCCCAAACTCACAAAGCTGGGACACCCCATTTCCCCAAACTCACGTAGGTGGGACACCCCCTTTTCCCAAACTCACGTGGGTGAGACACACTCCTTTTCCCAAACTCACGAAGGTGGGACACTCCATTTTCCCAAACTCACGAAGGTGGGACACTCCATTTTCCCAAACTCACGTATGTGGGACACCCCACATTCCCAAGCTCACGAAGGTGGGACACCCCCTTTTCCCAAACTCACGTAGGTGAGACACACTCCTTTTCCCAAACTCACGTAGGTGGGACACCCCCTTTTCCCAAACTCACGTAGGTGAGAAACACTCCTTTTCCCAAACTCACGAAGGTGGGACACTCCATTTTCCCAAACTCACGTAGGTGGGACACTCCATTTTCCCAAACTCACGAAGGTGGGACACTCCCTTTTCCAAACTCACGAAGGTGGGACCCCCCATTTTCCCAAACTCACAAAGCTGGGACACCCCATTTCCCCAAACTCACGTAGGTGGGACACTCCATTTTCCCAAACTCAGGAAGTTGGGACACCCCCTTTTCCCAAACTCACGTAGGTGAGACACACTCCTTTTCCCAAACTCACGAAGGTGGGACACTCCATTTTCCCAAACTCACGTAGGTGGGACACCCCCTTTTCCCAAACTCACGTAGGTGAGAAACACTCCTTTTCCCAAACTCACGAAGGTGGGACACTCCATTTTCCCAAACTCACGAAGGTGGGACACCCCATTTTCCCAAACTCACGAATGTGGGACACCCCACATTCCCAAGCTCACGAAGCTGGGACACCCCATTTTCCCAAACTCACGTAGGTGCGACACCCCCTTTTCCCAAACTCACGTAGGTGAGAAACACTCCTTTTCCCAAACTCACGAAGGTGGGACACTCCATTTTCCCAAACTCACGTAGGTGGGACACTCCATTTTCCCAAACTCACGAAGGTGGGACACTCCATTTTCCCAAACTCACGTATGTGGGACACCCCACATTCCCAAGCTCACGAAGCTGGGACACCCCATTTTCCCAAACTCACGTAGGTGGGACACCCCCTTTTCCCAAACTCACGAAGGTGAGACACACTCCTTTTCCCAAACTCACGAAGGTGGGACACTCCATTTTCCCAAACTCACGTAGGTGGGACACCCCCTTTTCCCAAACTCACGTAGGTGGGACACACTCCTTTTCCCAAACTCACGAAGGTGGGACACTCCATTTTCCCAAACTCACGTAGGTGGGACACCCCCTTTTCCCAAACTCACGTAGGTGAGAAACACTCCTTTTCCCAAACTCACGAAGGTGGGACACTCCATTTTCCCAAACTCACGAAGGTGGGACACCCCATTTTCCCAAACTCACGAATGTGGGACACCCCACATTCCCAAGCTCACGAAGCTGGGACACCCCATTTTCCCAAACTCACGTAGGTGCGACACCCCCTTTTCCCAAACTCACGTAGGTGAGAAACACTCCTTTTCCCAAACTCACGAAGGTGGGACACTCCATTTTCCCAAACTCACGTAGGTGGGACACTCCATTTTCCCAAACTCACGAAGGTGGGACACTCCATTTTCCCAAACTCACGTATGTGGGACACCCCACATTCCCAAGCTCACGAAGCTGGGACACCCCATTTTCCCAAACTCACGTAGGTGGGACACCCCCTTTTCCCAAACTCACGAAGGTGAGACACACTCCTTTTCCCAAACTCACGAAGGTGGGACACTCCATTTTCCCAAACTCACGTAGGTGGGACACCCCCTTTTCCCAAACTCACGTAGGTGGGACACTCCATTTTCCCAAACTCACGAAGGTGGGACACTCCATTTTCCCAAACTCACGTAGGTGGGACACCCCCTTTTCCCAAACTCACGTAGGTGAGAAACACTCCTTTTCCCAAACTCACGAAGGTGGGACACTCCATTTTCCCAAACTCACGAAGGTGGGACACCCCATTTCCCCAAACTCACGTAGGTGAGACACACTCCTTTTCCCAAACTCACGTAGGTGGGACACTCCATTTTCCCAAACTCACGTAGGTGGGAGAACTCCATTTTCCCAAACTCACGAAGGTGGGACACACTCCTTTTCCCAAACTCACGAATGTGGGACACCCCACATTCCCAAGCTCACGAAGCTGGGACACCCCATTTTCCCAAACTCACGTAGGTGCGACACCCCCTTTTCCCAAACTCACGTAGGTGAGAAACACTCCTTTTCCCAAACTCACGAAGGTGGGACACTCCATTTTCCCAAACTCACGTAGGTGGGACACTCCATTTTCCCAAACTCACGAAGGTGGGACACTCCATTTTCCCAAACTCACGAAGGTGGGACACTCCATTTTCCCAAACTCACGTAGGTGGGAGAACTCCATTTTCCCAAACTCACGAAGGTGGGACACCCCCTTTTCCCAAACTCACGTAGGTGGGACACCCCACATTCCCAAGCTCACGAAGCTGGGACACCCCGTTTTCCCAAACTCACGTAGGTGGGACACCCCCTTTTCCCAAACTCACGTAGGTGAGAAACACTCCTTTTCCCAAACTCACGAAGGTGGGACACTCCATTTTCCAAACTCACGAAGGTGGGACACCCAATTTTCCCAAACTCACAAAGCTGGGACACCCCATTTCCCCAAACTCACGTAGGTGAGACACACTCCTTTTCCCAAACTCACGTAGGTGGGACACTCCATTTTCCCAAACTCACGTACGTGAGAAACACTCCATTTCCCAAACTCACGAAGGTGGGACACTCCATTTTCCCAAACTCACGAAGGTGGGACACTCCATTTTCCCAAACTCACGAAGGTGGGACACTCCATTTTCCCAAACTCACGTACGTGGGACACCCCACATTCCCAAGCTCACGAAGCTGGGACACCCCATTTTCCCAAACTCGCGAAGGTGTGACATCCCAGTTTCCCAGCCTCGCGAAGGTGGGACACCCCATTTTCCCAAACTCACGAAGGTGGAACCCAATTTTCCCAAACTCACAAAGCTGGGACACCCCATTTCCCCAAACTCACGTAGGTGGGACACCCCCTTTTCCCAAACTCACGTGGGTGAGACACACTCCTTTTCCCAAACTCACGAAGGTGGGACACTCCATTTTCCCAAACTCACGAAGGTGGGACACTCCATTTTCCCAAACTCACGTATGTGGGACACCCCACATTCCCAAGTTCACGAAGGTGGGACACCCCCTTTTCCCAAACTCACGTAGGTGAGACACACTCCTTTTCCCAAACTCACGTAGGTGGGACACCCCCTTTTCCCAAACTCACGTAGGTGAGAAACACTCCTTTTCCCAAACTCACGAAGGTGGGACACCCCCTTTTCCCAAACTCACGAAGGTGAGACACACTCCTTTTCCCAAACTCACGAAGGTGGGACACTCCATTTTCCCAAACTCACGTAGGTGGGACACCCCCTTTTCCCAAACTCACGTAGGTGGGACACTCCATTTTCCCAAACTCACGAAGGTGGGACACTCCATTTTCCCAAACTCACGTAGGTGGGACACCCCCTTTTCCCAAACTCACGTAGGTGAGAAACACTCCTTTTCCCAAACTCACGAAGGTGGGACACTCCATTTTCCCAAACTCACGAAGGTGGGACACCCCATTTTCCCAAACTCACGAATGTGGGACACCCCACATTCCCAAGCTCACGAAGCTGGGACACCCCATTTTCCCAAACTCACGTAGGTGCGACACCCCCTTTTCCCAAACTCACGTAGGTGAGAAACACTCCTTTTCCCAAACTCACGAAGGTGGGACACTCCATTTTCCCAAACTCACGTAGGTGGGACACTCCATTTTCCCAAACTCACGAAGGTGGGACACTCCATTTTCCCAAACTCACGAAGGTGGGACACTCCATTTTCCCAAACTCACGTAGGTGGGACACTCCATTTTCCCAAACTCACGAAGGTGGGACACCCCCTTTTCCCAAACTCACGTAGGTGGGACACCCCCAATTCCCAAGCTCACGAAGCTGGGACACCCCGTTTTCCCAAACTCACGTAGGTGGGACACCCCCTTTTCCCAAACTCACGTAGGTGAGAAACACTCCTTTTCCCAAACTCACGAAGGTGGGACACTCCATTTTCCAAACTCACGAAGGTGGGACACCCAATTTTCCCAAACTCACAAAGCTGGGACACCCCATTTCCCCAAACTCACGTAGGTGGGACACACTCCTTTTCCCAAACTCACGATGGTGGGACACTCCATTTTCCCAAACTCACGTAGGTGGGACACCCCCTTTTCCCAAACTCACGTAGGTGAGAAACACTCCTTTTCCCAAACTCACGAAGGTGGGACACTCCATTTTCCCAAACTCACGAAGGTGGGACACTCCATTTTCCCAAACTCACGAAGGTGGGACACTCCATTTTCCCAAACTCACGTACGTGGGACACCCCACATTCCCAAGCTCACGAAGCTGGGACACCCCATTTTCCCAAACTCACGAAGGTGTGACATCCCAGTTTCCCAGCCTCGCGAAGGTGGGACACCCCATTTTCCCAAACTCACGAAGGTGGGACACCCAATTTTCCCAAACTCACAAAGCTGGGACACCCCATTTCCCCAAACTCACGTAGGTGGGACACCCCCTTTTCCCAAACTCACGTGGGTGAGACACACTCCTTTTCCCAAACTCACGAAGGTGGGACACTCCATTTTCCCAAACTCACGAAGGTGGGACACTCCATTTTCCCAAACTCACGTATGTGGGACACCCCACATTCCCAAGCTCACGAAGGTGGGACACCCCCTTTTCCCAAACTCACGTAGGTGAGACACACTCCTTTTCCCAAACTCACGTAGGTGGGACACCCCCTTTTCCCAAACTCACGTAGGTGAGAAACACTCCTTTTCCCAAACTCACGAAGGTGGGACACTCCATTTTCCCAAACTCACGTAGGTGGGACACTCCATTTTCCCAAACTCACGAAGGTGGGACACTCCATTTTCCCAAACTCACGTATGTGGGACACCCCACATTCCCAAGCTCACGAAGCTGGGACACCCCATTTTCCCAAACTCACGTAGGTGGGACACCCCCTTTTCCCAAACTCACGTAGGTGAGACAAACTCCTTTTCCCAAACTCACGAAGGTGGGACACTCCATTTTCCCAAACTCACGTAGGTGGGACACCCCCTTTTCCCAAACCCACGTAGGTGGGACACTCCATTTTCCCAAACTCACGAAGGTGGGACACTCCATTTTCCCAAACTCACGAAGGTGGGACACTCCATTTTCCCAAACTCACGAAGGTGCGACACCCCCTTTTCCCAAACTCACGTAGGTGAGAAACACTCCTTTTCCCAAACTCACGAAGGTGGGACACTCCATTTTCCCAAACTCACGTAGGTGGGACACTCCATTTTCCCAAACTCACGAAGGTGGGACACTCCATTTTCCCAAACTCACGTATGTGGGACACCCCACATTCCCAAGCTCACGAAGCTGGGACACCCCATTTTCCCAAACTCACGTAGGTGGGACACCCCCTTTTCCCAAACTCACGTAGGTGAGACACACTCCTTTTCCCAAACTCACGAAGGTGGGACACTCCATTTTCCCAAACTCACGTAGGTGGGACACCCCCTTTTCCCAAACTCACGTAGGTGGGACACTCCATTTTCCCAAACTCACGAAGGTGGGACACTCCATTTTCCCAAACTCACGTAGGTGGGACACTCCATTTTCCCAAACTCACGAAGGTGGTCCACCCCCTTTTCCCAAACTCACGTAGGTGGGACACCCCACATTCCCAAGCTCACGAAGCTGGGACACCCCGTTTTCCCAAACTCACGTAGGTGGGACACCCCCTTTTCCCAAACTCACGTAGGTGAGAAACACTCCTTTTCCCAAACTCACGAAGGTGGGACACTCCATTTTCCAAACTCACGAAGGTGGGACACCCAATTTTCCCAAACTCACAAAGCTGGGACACCCCATTTCCCCAAACTCACGTAGGTGGGACACTCCATTTTCCCAAACTCAGGAAGTTGGGACACCCCCTTTTCCCAAACTCACGTAGGTGAGACACACTCCTTTTCCCAAACTCACGAAGGTGGGACACTCCATTTTCCCAAACTCACGTAGGTGGGACACCCCCTTTTCCCAAACTCACGTAGGTGAGAAACACTCCTTTTCCCAAACTCACGAAGGTGGGACACTCCATTTTCCCAAACTCACGAAGGTGGGACACTCCATTTTCCCAAACTCACGAAGGTGGGACACTCCATTTTCCCAAACTCACGTATGTGGGACACCCCACATTCCCAAGCTCACGAAGCTGGGACACCCCATTTTCCCAAACTCACGAAGGTGTGACATCCCAGTTTCCCAGCCTCGCGAAGGTGGGACACCCCATTTTCCCAAACTCACGAAGGTGGGACACCCAATTTTCCCAAACTCACAAAGCTGCGACACCCCATTTCCCCAACCTCACGTAGGTGCGACACTCCATTTTCCCAAACTCAGGAAGGTGGGACACCCCCTTTTCCCAAACTCACGTGGGTAAGACACACTCCATTTTCCCAAACTCACGAAGGTGGGACACTCCATTTTCCCAAACTCACGAAGGTGGGACACCCCATTTTCCCAAACTCACGAATGTGGGACACCCCACATTCCCAAGCTCACGAAGCTGGGACACCCCATTTTCCCAAACTCACGTAGGTGCGACACCCCCTTTTCCCAAACTCACGTAGGTGAGAAACACTCCTTTTCCCAAACTCAGGAAGGTGGGACACTCCATTTTCCCAAACTCACGTAGGTGGGACACTCCATTTTCCCAAACTCACGAAGGTGGGACACTCCATTTTCCCAAACTCACGTATGTGGGACACCCCACATTCCCAAGCTCACGAAGGTGGGACACCCCACATTCCCAAGCTCACGAAGCTGGGACACCCCGTTTTCCCAAACTCACGTAGGTGGGACACCCCCTTTTCCCAAACTCACGTAGGTGAGAAACACTCCTTTTCCCAAACTCACGAAGGTGGGACACTCCATTTTCCAAACTCACGAAGGTGGGACACCCAATTTTCCCAAACTCACAAAGCTGGGACACCCCATTTCCCCAAACTCACGTAGGTGGGACACTCCATTTTCCCAAACTCAGGAAGTTGGGACACCCCCTTTTCCCAAACTCACGTAGGTGAGACACACTCCTTTAACCAAACTCACGAAGGTGGGACACTCCATTTTCCCAAACTCACGTAGGTGGGACACCCCCTTTTCCCAAACTCACGTAGGTGAGAAACACTCCTTTTCCCAAACTCACGAAGGTGGGACACTCCATTTTCCCAAACTCACGAAGGTGGGACACTCCATTTTCCCAAACTCACGAAGGTGGGACACTCCATTTTCCCAAACTCACGTATGTGTGACACCCCACATTCCCAAGCTCACGAAGCTGGGACACCCCATTTTCCCAAACTCACGAAGGTGTGACATCCCAGTTTCCCAGCCTCGCGAAGGTGGGACACCCCATTTTCCCAAACTCACGAAGGTGGGACACCCAATTTTCCCAAACTCACAAAGCTGCGACACCCCATTTCCCCAACCTCACGTAGGTGCGACACTCCATTTTCCCAAACTCAGGAAGGTGGGACACCCCCTTTTCCCAAACTCACGTGGGTAAGACACACTCCTTTTCCCAAACTCACGAAGGTGGGACACTCCATTTTCCCAAACTCACGAAGGTGGGACACCCCATTTTCCCAAACTCACGAATGTGGGACACCCCACATTCCCAAGCTCACGAAGGTGGGACACCCCATTTTCCCAAACTCACGTAGGTGCGACACCCCCTTTTCCCAAACTCACGTAGGTGAGAAACACTCCTTTTCCCAAACTCACGAAGGTGGGACACTCCATTTTCCCAAACTCACGTAGGTGGGACACTCCATTTTCCCAAACTCACGAAGGTGGGACACTCCATTTTCCCAAACTCACGTATGTGGGACACCCCACATTCCCAAGCTCACGAAGCTGGGACACCCCATTTTCCCAAACTCACGTAGGTGGGACACCCCCTTTTCCCAAACTCACGTAGGTGAGACACACTCCTTTTCCCAAACTCACGAAGGTGGGACACTCCATTTTCCCAAACTCACGTAGGTGGGACACCCCCTTTTCCCAAACTCACGTAGGTGGGACACTCCATTTTCCCAAACTCACGAAGGTGGGACACTCCATTTTCCCAAACTCACGTAGGTGGGACACTCCATTTTCCCAAACTCACGTATGTGGGACACCCCCTTTTCCCAAACTCACGTAGGTGGGACACTCCATTTTCCCAAACTCACGTATGTGGGACACCCCACATTCCCAAGCTCACGAAGCTGGGACACCCCATTTTCCCAAACTCACGAAGGTGTGACATCCCAGTTTCCCAGCCTCGCGAAGGTGGGACACCCCATTTTCCCAAACTCACGAAGGTGGGACACTCCATTTTCCCAAACTCACGTAGGTGGGACACTCCATTTTCCCAAACTCACGAAGGTGGGACACCCCATTTTCCCAAACTCACGAATGTGGGACACCCCACATTCCCAAGCTCACGAAGCTGGGACACCCCATTTTCCCAAACTCACGTAGGTGCGACACCCCCTTTTCCCAAACTCACGTAGGTGAGAAACACTCCTTTTCCCAAACTCACGAAGGTGGGACACTCCATTTTCCCAAACTCACGTAGGTGGGACACTCCATTTTCCCAAACTCACGAAGGTGGGACACTCCATTTTCCCAAACTCACGTATGTGGGACACCCCACATTCCCAAGCTCACGAAGCTGGGACACCCCATTTTCCCAAACTCACGTAGGTGGGACACCCCCTTTTCCCAAACTCACGAAGGTGAGACACACTCCTTTTCCCAAACTCACGAAGGTGGGACACTCCATTTTCCCAAACTCATGTAGGTGGGACACCCCCTTTTCCCAAACTCACGTAGGTGGGACACCCAATTTTCCCAAACTCACGAAGGTGGGACACTCCATTTTCCCAAACTCACGTAGGTGGGACACTCCATTTTCCCAAACTCACGAAGGTGGACACCCCCTTTTCCCAAACTCACGTAGGTGGGACACCCCACATTCCCAAGCTCACGAAGCTGGGACAGCCCGTTTTCCCAAACTCACGTAGGTGGGACACCCCCTTTTCCCAAACTCACGTAGGTGAGAAACACTCCTTTTCCCAAACTCACGAAGGTGGGACACTCCATTTTCCAAACTCACGAAGGTGGGACACCCAATTTTCCCAAACTCACAAAGCTGGGACACCCCATTTCCCCAAACTCACGTAGGTGGGACACACTCCTTTTCCCAAACTCACGAAGGTGGGACACTCCATTTTCCCAAACTCACGTAGGTGGGACACCCCCTTTTCCCAAACTCACGTAGGTGAGAAACACTCCTTTTCCCAAACTCACGAAGGTGGGACACTCCATTTTCCCAAACTCACGAAGGTGGGACACTCCATTTTCCCAAACTCACGAAGGTGGGACACTCCATTTTCCCAAACTCACGTACGTGGGACACCCCACATTCCCAAGCTCAGGAAGCTGGGACACCCCATTTTCCCAAACTCACGAAGGTGGGACATCCCAGTTTCCCAGCCTCGCGAAGGTGGGACACCCCATTTTCCCAAACTCACGAAGGTGGGACACCCAATTTTCCCAAACTCACAAAGCTGGGACACCCCATTTCCCCAAACTCACGTAGGTGGGACACCCCCTTTTCCCAAACTCACGTGGGTGAGACACACTCCTTTTCCCAAACTCACGAAGGTGGGACACTCCATTTTCCCAAACTCACGAAGGTGGGACACTCCATTTTCCCAAACTCACGTATGTGGGACACCCCATTTTCCCAAGCTCACGAAGGTGGGACACCCCCTTTTCCCAAACTCACGTAGGTGAGACACACTCCTTTTCCCAAACTCACGAAGGTGGGACACTCCATTTTCCCAAACTCACGAAGGTGGGACACTCCATTTTCCCAAACTCACGTAGGTGGGACACTCCATTTTCCCAAACTCACGAAGGTGGGACACCCCCTTTTCCCAAACTCACGTAGGTGAGAAACACTCCTTTTCCCAAACTCACGAAGGTGGGACACTCCATTTTCCCAAACTCACGAAGGTGGGACACTCCATTTTCCCAAACTCACGAAGGTGGGACACTCCATTTTCCCAAACTCACGTATGTGGGACACCCCACATTCCCAAGCTCACGAAGCTGGGACACCCCATTTTCCCAAACTCACGAAGGTGTGACATCCCAGTTTCCCAGCCTCGCGAAGGTGGGACACCCCATTTTCCCAAACTCACGAAGGTGGGACACCCAATTTTCCCAAACTCACAAAGCTGCGACACCCCATTTCCCCAACCTCACGTAGGTGCGACACTCCATTTTCCCAAACTCAGGAAGGTGGGACACCCCCTTTTCCCAAACTCACGTGGGTAAGACACACTCCTTTTCCCAAACTCACGAAGGTGGGACACTCCATTTTCCCAAACTCACGAAGGTGGGACACCCCATTTTCCCAAACTCACGAATGTGGGACACCCCACATTCCCAAGCTCACGAAGCTGGGACACCCCATTTTCCCAAACTCACGTAGGTGCGACACCCCCTTTTCCCAAACTCACGTAGGTGAGAAACACTCCTTTTCCCAAACTCACGAAGGTGGGACACTCCATTTTCCCAAACTCACGTAGGTGGGACACTCCATTTTCCCAAACTCACGAAGGTGGGACACTCCATTTTCCCAAACTCACGTATGTGGGACACCCCACATTCCCAAGCTCACGAAGCTGGGACACCCCATTTTCCCAAACTCACGTAGGTGGGACACCCCCTTTTCCCAAACTCACGTAGGTGAGACACACTCCTTTTCCCAAACTCACGAAGGTGGGACACTCCATTTTCCCAAACTCACGTAGGTGGGACACCCCCTTTTCCCAAACTCACGTAGGTGGGACACTCCATTTTCCCAAACTCACGAAGGTGGGACACTCCATTTTCCCAAACTCACGTAGGTGGGACACTCCATTTTCCCAAACTCACGTATGTGGGACACCCCCTTTTCCCAAACTCACGTAGGTGGGACACTCCATTTTCCCAAACTCACGTAGGTGGGACACCCCACATTCCCAAGCTCACGAAGCTGGGACACCCCATTTTCCCAAACTCACGAAGGTGTGACATCCCAGTTTCCCAGCCTCGCGAAGGTGGGACACCCCATTTTCCCAAACTCACGAAGGTGGGACACTCCATTTTCCCAAACTCACGTAGGTGGGACACTCCATTTTCCCAAACTCACGAAGGTGGGACACCCCATTTTCCCAAACTCACGAATGTGGGACACCCCACATTCCCAAGCTCACGAAGCTGGGACACCCCATTTTCCCAAACTCACGTAGGTGCGACACCCCCTTTTCCCAAACTCACGTAGGTGAGAAACACTCCTTTTCCCAAACTCACGAAGGTGGGACACTCCATTTTCCCAAACTCACGTAGGTGGGACACTCCATTTTCCCAAACTCACGAAGGTGGGACACTCCATTTTCCCAAACTCACGTATGTGGGACACCCCACATTCCCAAGCTCACGAAGCTGGGACACCCCATTTTCCCAAACTCACGTAGGTGGGACACCCCCTTTTCCCAAACTCACGAAGGTGAGACACACTCCTTTTCCCAAACTCACGAAGGTGGGACACTCCATTTTCCCAAACTCATGTAGGTGGGACACCCCCTTTTCCCAAACTCACGTATGTGGGACACCCCACATTCCCAAACTCACGAAGGTGGGACACTCCATTTTCCCAAACTCACGTAGGTGGGACACTCCATTTTCCCAAACTCACGAAGGTGGGACACCCCCTTTTCCCAAACTCACGTAGGTGGGACACCCCACATTCCCAAGCTCACGAAGCTGGGACAGCCCGTTTTCCCAAACTCACGTAGGTGGGACACCCCCTTTTCCCAAACTCACGTAGGTGAGAAACACTCCTTTTCCCAAACTCACGAAGGTGGGACACTCCATTTTCCAAACTCACGAAGGTGGGACACCCAATTTTCCCAAACTCACAAAGCTGGGACACCCCATTTCCCCAAACTCACGTAGGTGGGACACACTCCTTTTCCCAAACTCACGAAGGTGGGACACTCCATTTTCCCAAACTCACGTAGGTGGGACACCCCCTTTTCCCAAACTCACGTAGGTGAGAAACACTCCTTTTCCCAAACTCACGAAGGTGGGACACTCCATTTTCCCAAACTCACGAAGGTGGGACACTCCATTTTCCCAAACTCACGAAGGTGGGACACTCCATTTTCCCAAACTCACGTACGTGGGACACCCCACATTCCCAAGCTCAGGAAGCTGGGACACCCCATTTTCCCAAACTCACGAAGGTGGGACATCCCAGTTTCCCAGCCTCGCGAAGGTGGGACACCCCATTTTCCCAAACTCACGAAGGTGGGACACCCAATTTTCCCAAACTCACAAAGCTGGGACACCCCATTTCCCCAAACTCACGTAGGTGGGACACCCCCTTTTCCCAAACTCACGTGGGTGAGACACACTCCTTTTCCCAAACTCACGAAGGTGGGACACTCCATTTTCCCAAACTCACGAAGGTGGGACACTCCATTTTCCCAAACTCACGTATGTGGGACACCCCATTTTCCCAAGCTCACGAAGGTGGGACACCCCCTTTTCCCAAACTCACGTAGGTGAGACACACTCCTTTTCCCAAACTCACGAAGGTGGGACACTCCATTTTCCCAAACTCACGTAGGTGGGACACCCCCTTTTCCCAAACTCACGTAGGTGAGAAACACTCCTTTTCCCAAACTCACGAAGGTGGGACACTCCATTTTCCCAAACTCACGAAGGTGGGACACTCCATTTTCCCAAACTCACGAAGGTGGGACACTCCATTTTCCCAAACTCACGTACGTGGGACACCCCACATTCCCAAGCTCAGGAAGCTGGGACACCCCATTTTCCCAAACTCACGAAGGTGGGACATCCCAGTTTCCCAGCCTCGCGAAGGTGGGACACCCCATTTTCCCAAACTCACGAAGGTGGGACACCCAATTTTCCCAAACTCACAAAGCTGGGACACCCCATTTCCCCAAACTCACGTAGGTGGGACACCCCCTTTTCCCAAACTCACGTGGGTGAGACACACTCCTTTTCCCAAACTCACGAAGGTGGGACACTCCATTTTCCCAAACTCACGTAGGTGGGACACCCCCTTTTCCCAAACTCACGTAGGTGGGACACTCCATTTTCCCAAACTCACGAAGGTGGGACACTCCATTTTCCAAAACTCACGTAGGTGGGACACTCCATTTTCCCAAACTCACGTATGTGGGACACCCCCTTTTCCCAAACTCACGTAGGTGGCACACTCCATTTTCCCAAACTCACGTATGTGGGACACCCCACATTCCCAAGCTCACGAAGCTGGGACACCCCATTTTCCCAAACTCACGAAGGTGTGACATCCCAGTTTCCCAGCCTCGCGAAGGTGGGACACCCCATTTTCCCAAACTCACGAAGGTGGGACACTCCATTTTCCCAAACTCACGTAGGTGGGACACTCCATTTTCCCAAACTCACGAAGGTGGGACACCCCATTTTCCCAAACTCACGAATGTGGGACACCCCACATTCCCAAGCTCACGAAGCTGGGACACCCCATTTTCCCAAACTCACGTAGGTGCGACACCCCCTTTTCCCAAACTCACGTAGGTGAGAAACACTCCTTTTCCCAAACTCACGAAGGTGGGACACTCGGGGTTCTTTGAACGGAGTTTCTTCTATACGTGAATGCGGGAACAAGAGGCCGCTGGATGAGCGGCTTATAGGTCGCAGTGTTTATTCGTAGCTGTTTGGCTAGAGCTTTTGTGATTAGTAGATGCAATATAGTGCATGGTTGAAAAATGAATTAAATAAAATGTGCGTTCCGCGCTTGGGTTGATTATACCCGGGCGGAACGGGGCGTGAGGTGCAGTGCCCCTGAAAAGAACAACCTACGCATTATTTAATACTAGCCGTGCAGATTCGGGATATTCTACCCCCGGTCTGTACGGTTAGCGTCTTACTAGCATCCACTAAACATAAGGGTTTAATGACGTCAGTTAGCTAGGGATAAGGGAGGTTTTGCGACTAAAAGCCGCTCTGGCTGGTTTTGTCGGCCTCTTTCTTTGCTCGTTGTCGTTGCGGCGGCAGCCGCAGCTATGGGTGCTGCGGAGCAAAATCCCAAAAGCACTGGTTGCACTGGCCACTTGGCCAGTGGTGAGACTTCCAGTTGTTAACCGGCCAGGCGTAGTTCCTCGCCCGGTTAACTAAAAGAAAAGAAAAAGATTACCTCCGGTCCGCACCTTTTCCCCAGCTTGGGGTCTTTGGTGGGCCGGATGCCGTGACAGGTGCTCAACTGTCGCTTGGTCGGCCCAGTGCGCGAGCTGGTGCTCCGTACCTGGGGATGCTTGCACCCCGGGTTGGAGCCGGATGGTTGGCACTGGCGACCCGTGTCTCGGTTCGCGGCCTGCGGCTTTTTCTTCGGAAATTGCTGCTGGCCAGCAAACTTTGCAATTGCCTTCCGCCGAGGGGGGGGTGGTTGGGGCTGGGGACGGCGATGGGAAAAGCGTCTAAGCTAGAAATTTTTTCCCCACGCATAGAAACCTCGGGGGGAATGCGGTCTTGGCTGAACGGACTCTCGTTCAGCCAGGTGCCTGGGGCTGTGGCCTCGGGCATCCGGGCTGGCGGGGCCTGGGCTAGGTCCACGTTTTTTCTCGAAGCACCCCGGGTCTATGGGGAGACGGCCATAGCGGTACCGACTCGGGGCCCGAGAGGGGTCATGATAGGCTGGCCGTGCGCAATCGCAGTGCAAATGCGCTGGGCCTTTTTGGGCCTGGCCATGCATCCACAGCCGCCGGGCACACGCCTCCCGATGTGGGGGGCTCCCGTTTTGCGGCAGGGCGGTCACTTGTGACAACGAGCAAGGTGGAGTGCGGCTTCAAGGGAAAGCCAGGGCGGGGGTGATTGGGCAACGTACTTCATGAAGGGCCTTGAACGGCGTGCCTCCGGGCATGTCAATTAGTGTCACATGTATGCTTCCACTTATTGTTTTAATGAAGATGCTGGTTTTTGTGGGAGCTACGTGGGACATGAATCGGGGTTCTTTGAACGGAGTTTCTTCTATACGTGAATGCGGGAACAAGAGGCCGCTGGATGAGCGGCTTATAGGTCGCAGTGTTTATTCGTAGCTGTTTGGCTAGAGCTTTTGTGATTAGTAGATGCAATATAGTGCATGGTTGAAAAATGAATTAAATAAAATGTGCGTTCCGCGCTTGGGTTGATTATACCCGGGCGGAACGGGGCGTGAGGTGCAGTGCCCCTGAAAAGAACAACCTACGCATTATTTAATACTAGCCGTGCAGATTCGGGATATTCTACCCCCGGTCTGTACGGTTAGCGTCTTACTAGCATCCACTAAACATAAGGGTTTAATGACGTCAGTTAGCTAGGGATAAGGGAGGTTTTGCGACTAAAAGCCGCTCTGGCTGGTTTTGTCGGCCTCTTTCTTTGCTCCCCACCCACCCACCCTTGTCTTGGTTGCCTCTAGGGCAACGTACTTCATGAAGGGCCTTGAACGGCGTGCCTCCGGGCATGTCAATTAGTGTCACATGTATGCTTCCACTTATTGTTTTAATGAAGATGCTGGTTTTTGTGGGAGCTACGTGGGACATGAATCCATTTTCCCAAACTCACGTAGGTGGGACACTCCATTTTCCCAAACTCACGAAGGTGGGACACTCCATTTTCCCAAACTCACGTATGTGGGACACCCCACATTCCCAAGCTCACGAAGCTGGGACACCCCATTTTCCCAAACTCACGTAGGTGGGACACCCCCTTTTCCCAAACTCACGAAGGTGAGACACACTCCTTTTCCCAAACTCACGAAGGTGGGACACTCCATTTTCCCAAACTCATGTAGGTGGGACACCCCCTTTTCCCAAACTCACGTAGGTGGGACACCCAATTTTCCCAAACTCACGAAGGTGGGACACTCCATTTTCCCAAACTCACGTAGGTGGGACACTCCATTTTCCCAAACTCACGAAGGTGGGACACCCCCTTTTCCCAAACTCACGTAGGTGGGACACCCCACATTCCCAAGCTCACGAAGCTGGGACAGCCCGTTTTCCCAAACTCACGTAGGTGGGACACCCCCTTTTCCCAAACTCACGTAGGTGAGAAACACTCCTTTTCCCAAACTCACGAAGGTGGGACACTCCATTTTCCAAACTCACGAAGGTGGGACACCCAATTTTCCCAAACTCACAAAGCTGGGACACCCCATTTCCCCAAACTCACGTAGGTGGGACACACTCCTTTTCCCAAACTCACGAAGGTGGGACACTCCATTTTCCCAAACTCACGTAGGTGGGACACCCCCTTTTCCCAAACTCACGTAGGTGAGAAACACTCCTTTTCCCAAACTCACGAAGGTGGGACACTCCATTTTCCCAAACTCACGAAGGTGGGACACTCCATTTTCCCAAACTCACGAAGGTGGGACACTCCATTTTCCCAAACTCACGTACGTGGGACACCCCACATTCCCAAGCTCAGGAAGCTGGGACACCCCATTTTCCCAAACTCACGAAGGTGGGACATCCCAGTTTCCCAGCCTCGCGAAGGTGGGACACCCCATTTTCCCAAACTCACGAAGGTGGGACACCCAATTTTCCCAAACTCACAAAGCTGGGACACCCCATTTCCCCAAACTCACGTAGGTGGGACACCCCCTTTTCCCAAACTCACGTGGGTGAGACACACTCCTTTTCCCAAACTCACGAAGGTGGGACACTCCATTTTCCCAAACTCACGAAGGTGGGACACTCCATTTTCCCAAACTCACGTATGTGGGACACCCCATTTTCCCAAGCTCACGAAGGTGGGACACCCCCTTTTCCCAAACTCACGTAGGTGAGACACACTCCTTTTCCCAAACTCACGAAGGTGGGACACTCCATTTTCCCAAACTCACGTAGGTGGGACACCCCCTTTTCCCAAACTCACGTAGGTGAGAAACACTCCTTTTCCCAAACTCACGAAGGTGGGACACTCCATTTTCCCAAACTCACGAAGGTGGGACACTCCATTTTCCCAAACTCACGAAGGTGGGACACTCCATTTTCCCAAACTCACGTACGTGGGACACCCCACATTCCCAAGCTCAGGAAGCTGGGACACCCCATTTTCCCAAACTCACGAAGGTGGGACATCCCAGTTTCCCAGCCTCGCGAAGGTGCGACACCCCATTTTCCCAAACTCACGAAGGTGGGACACCCAATTTTCCCAAACTCACAAAGCTGGGACACCCCATTTCCCCAAACTCACGTAGGTGGGACACCCCCTTTTCCCAAACTCACGTGGGTGAGACACACTCCTTTTCCCAAACTCACGAAGGTGGGACACTCCATTTTCCCAAACTCACGAAGGTGGGACACTCCATTTTCCCAAACTCACGTATGTGGGACACCCCATTTTCCCAAGCTCACGAAGGTGGGACACCCCCTTTTCCCAAACTCACGTAGGTGAGACACACTCCTTTTCCCAAACTCACGTAGGTGGGACACCCCCTTTTCCCAAACTCACGTAGGTGAGAAACACTCCTTTTCCCAAACTCACGAAGGTGGGACACTCCATTTTCCCAAACTCACGTAGGTGGGACACTCCATTTTCCCAAACTCACGAAGGTGGGACACTCCCTTTTCCAAACTCACGAAGGTGGGACACCCCATTTTCCCAAACTCACAAAGCTGGGACACCCCATTTCCCCAAACTCACGTAGGTGGGACACTCCATTTTCCCAAACTCAGGAAGTTGGGACACCCCCTTTTCCCAAACTCACGTAGGTGAGACACACTCCTTTTCCCAAACTCACGAAGGTGGGACACTCCATTTTCCCAAACTCACGTAGGTGGGACACCCCCTTTTCCCAAACTCACGTAGGTGAGAAACACTCCTTTTCCCAAACTCACGAAGGTGGGACACTCCATTTTCCCAAACTCACGAAGGTGGGACACCCCATTTTCCCAAACTCACGAATGTGGGACACCCCACATTCCCAAGCTCACGAAGCTGGGACACCCCATTTTCCCAAACTCACGTAGGTGCGACACCCCCTTTTCCCAAACTCACGTAGGTGAGAAACACTCCTTTTCCCAAACTCACGAAGGTGGGACACTCCATTTTCCCAAACTCACGTAGGTGGGACACTCCATTTTCCCAAACTCACGAAGGTGGGACACTCCATTTTCCCAAACTCACGTATGTGGGACACCCCACATTCCCAAGCTCACGAAGCTGGGACACCCCATTTTCCCAAACTCACGTAGGTGGGACACCCCCTTTTCCCAAACTCACGAAGGTGAGACACACTCCTTTTCCCAAACTCACAAAGGTGGGACACTCCATTTTCCCAAACTCACGTAGGTGGGACACCCCCTTTTCCCAAACTCACGTAGGTGGGACACTCCATTTTCCCAAACTCACGAAGGTGGGACACTCCATTTTCCCAAACTCACGTAGGTGGGACACTCCATTTTCCCAAACTCACGAAGGTGGGACACCCCCTTTTCCCAAACTCACGTAGGTGGGACACCCCACATTCCCAAGCTCACGAAGCTGGGACACCCCGTTTTCCCAAACTCACGTAGGTGGGACACCCCCTTTTCCCAAACTCACGTAGGTGAGAAACACTCCTTTTCCCAAACTCACGAAGGTGGGACACTCCATTTTCCAAACTCACGAAGGTGGGACACCCAATTTTCCCAAACTCACGTAGGTGAGAAACACTCCATTTTCCCAAACTCACGAAGGTGGGACACTCCATTTTCCCAAACTCACGTACGTGGGACACCCCACATTCCCAAGCTCACGAAGCTGGGACACCCCATTTTCCCAAACTCACGAAGGTGTGACATCCCAGTTTCCCAGCCTCGCGAAGGTGGGACACCCCATTTTCCCAAACTCACGAAGGTGGGACACCCAATTTTCCCAAACTCACAAAGCTGGGACACCCCATTTCCCCAAACTCACGTAGGTGGGACACCCCCTTTTCCCAAACTCACGTGGGTGAGACACACTCCTTTTCCCAAACTCACGAAGGTGGGACACTCCATTTTCCCAAACTCACGAAGGTGGGACACTCCATTTTCCCAAACTCACGTATGTGGGACACCCCACATTCCCAAGCTCACGAAGGTGGGACACCCCCTTTTCCCAAACTCACGTAGGTGAGACACACTCCTTTTCCCAAACTCACGTAGGTGGGACACCCCCTTTTCCCAAACTCACGTAGGTGAGAAACACTCCTTTTCCCAAACTCACGAAGGTGGGACACTCCATTTTCCCAAACTCACGTAGGTGGGACACTCCATTTTCCCAAACTCACGAAGGTGGGACACTCCATTTTCCCAAACTCACGTATGTGGGACACCCCACATTCCCAAGCTCACGAAGCTGGGACACCCCATTTTCCCAAACTCACGTAGGTGGGACACCCCCTTTTCCCAAACTCACGTAGGTGAGACAAACTCCTTTTCCCAAACTCACGAAGGTGGGACACTCCATTTTCCCAAACTCACGAAGGTGGGACACTCCATTTTCCCAAACTCACGTAGGTGGGACACTCCATTTTCCCAAACTCACGAAGGTGGGACACCCCCTTTTCCCAAACTCACGTAGGTGGGACACCCCACATTCCCAAGCTCACGAAGCTGGGACACCCCGTTTTCCCAAACTCACGTAGGTGGGACACCCCCTTTTCCCAAACTCACGTAGGTGAGAAACACTCCTTTTCCCAAACTCACGAAGGTGGGACACTCCATTTTCCAAACTCACGAAGGTGGGACACCCAATTTTCCCAAACTCACAAAGCTGGGACACCCCATTTCCCCAAACTCACGTAGGTGGGACACACTCCTTTTCCCAAACTCACGAAGGTGGGACACTCCATTTTCCCAAACTCACGTAGGTGGGACACCCCCTTTTCCCAAACTCACGTAGGTGAGAAACACTCCTTTTCCCAAACTCACGAAGGTGGGACACTCCATTTTCCCAAACTCACGAAGGTGGGACACTCCATTTTCCCAAACTCACGAAGGTGGGACACTCCATTTTCCCAAACTCACGTACGTGGGACACCCCACATTCCCAAGCTCACGAAGCTGGGACACCCCATTTTCCCAAACTCACGAAGGTGTGACATCCCAGTTTCCCAGCCTCGCGAAGGTGGGACACCCCATTTTCCCAAACTCACGAAGGTGGGACACCCAATTTTCCCAAACTCACAAAGCTGGGACACCCCATTTCCCCAAACTCACGTAGGTGGGACACCCCCTTTTCCCAAACTCACGTGGGTGAGACACACTCCTTTTCCCAAACTCACGAAGGTGGGACACTCCATTTTCCCAAACTCACGAAGGTGGGACACTCCATTTTCCCAAACTCACGTATGTGGGACACCCCACATTCCCAAACTCACGTAGGTGGGACACCCCCTTTTCCCAAACTCACGAAGGTGAGACACACTCCTTTTCCCAAACTCACGAAGGTGGGACACTCCATTTTCCCAAACTCATGTAGGTGGGACACCCCCTTTTCCCAAACTCACGTAGGTGGGACACCCAATTTTCCCAAACTCACGAAGGTGGGACACTCCATTTTCCCAAACTCACGTAGGTGGGACACTCCATTTTCCCAAACTCACGAAGGTGGGACACCCCCTTTTCCCAAACTCACGTAGGTGGGACACCCCACATTCCCAAGCTCACGAAGCTGGGACACCCCGTTTTCCCAAACTCACGTAGGTGGGACACCCCCTTTTCCCAAACTCACGTAGGTGAGAAACACTCCTTTTCCCAAACTCACGAAGGTGGGACACTCCATTTTCCAAACTCACGAAGGTGGGACACCCAATTTTCCCAAACTCACAAAGCTGGGACACCCCATTTCCCCCAACTCACGTAGGTGGGACACACTCCTTTTCCCAAACTCACGAAGGTGGGACACTCCATTTTCCCAAACTCACGTAGGTGGGACACCCCCTTTTCCCAAACTCACGTAGGTGAGAAACACTCCTTTTCCCAAACTCACGAAGGTGGGACACTCCATTTTCCCAAACTCACGAAGGTGGGACACTCCATTTTCCCAAACTCACGAAGGTGGGACACTCCATTTTCCCAAACTCACGTACGTGGGACACCCCACATTCCCAAGCTCAGGAAGCTGGGACACCCCATTTTCCCAAACTCACGAAGGTGGGACATCCCAGTTTCCCAGCCTCGCGAAGGTGGACACCCCATTTTCCCAAACTCACGAAGGTGGGACACCCAATTTTCCCAAACTCACAAAGCTGGGACACCCCATTTCCCCAAACTCACGTAGGTGGGACACCCCCTTTTCCCAAACTCACGTGGGTGAGACACACTCCTTTTCCCAAACTCACGAAGGTGGGACACTCCATTTTCCCAAACTCACGAAGGTGGGACACTCCATTTTCCCAAACTCACGTATGTGGGACACCCCATTTTCCCAAGCTCACGAAGGTGGGACACCCCCTTTTCCCAAACTCACGTAGGTGAGACACACTCCTTTTCCCAAACTCACGTAGGTGGGACACCCCCTTTTCCCAAACTCACGTAGGTGAGAAACACTCCTTTTCCCAAACTCACGAAGGTGGGACACTCCATTTTCCCAAACTCACGTAGGTGGGACACTCCATTTTCCCAAACTCACGAAGGTGGGACACTCCCTTTTCCAAACTCACGAAGGTGGGACACCCCATTTTCCCAAACTCACAAAGCTGGGACACCCCATTTCCCCAAACT
Source organism: Mesostigma viride (assembly GCA_009746045.1). Classification (NCBI taxonomy): domain Eukaryota; kingdom Viridiplantae; phylum Streptophyta; class Mesostigmatophyceae; order Mesostigmatales; family Mesostigmataceae; genus Mesostigma; species Mesostigma viride. The sequence goes on from RPFO01000078.1 coordinate 426,169, forward strand.
CACGTAGGTGGGACAGTCCATTTTCCCAAACTCAGGAAGTTGGGACACCCCCTTTTCCCAAACTCACGTAGGTGAGACACACTCCTTTTCCCAAACTCACGAAGGTGGGACACTCCATTTTCCCAAACTCACGTAGGTGGGACACCCCCTTTTCCCAAACTCACGTAGGTGAGAAACACTCCTTTTCCCAAACTCACGAAGGTGGGACACTCCATTTTCCCAAACTCACGAAGGTGGGACACCCCATTTTCCCAAACTCACGAATGTGGGACACCCCACATTCCCAAGCTCACGAAGCTGGGACACCCCATTTTCCCAAACTCACGTAGGTGCGACACCCCCTTTTCCCAAACTCACGTAGGTGAGAAACACTCCTTTTCCCAAACTCACGAAGGTGGGACACTCCATTTTCCCAAACTCACGTAGGTGGGACACTCCATTTTCCCAAACTCACGAAGGTGGGACACTCCATTTTCCCAAACTCACGTATGTGGGACACCCCACATTCCCAAGCTCACGAAGCTGGGACACCCCATTTTCCCAAACTCACGTAGGTGGGACACCCCCTTTTCCCAAACTCACGAAGGTGAGACACACTCCTTTTCCCAAACTCACAAAGGTGGGACACTCCATTTTCCCAAACTCACGTAGGTGGGACACCCCTTTTCCCAAACTCACGTAGGTGGGACACTCCATTTTCCCAAACTCACGAAGGTGGGACACTCCATTTTCCCAAACTCACGTAGGGGGACACTCCATTTTCCCAAACTCACGAAGGTGGGACACCCCCTTTTCCCAAACTCACGTAGGTGGGACACCCCACATTCCCAAGCTCACGAAGCTGGGACACCCCGTTTTCCCAAACTCACGTAGGTGGGACACCCCCTTTTCCCAAACTCACGTAGGTGAGAAACACTCCTTTTCCCAAACTCACGAAGGTGGGACACCCCATTTTCCCAAACTCACGAAGGTGTGACATCCCAGTTTCCCAGCCTCGCGAAGGTGGGACACCCCATTTTCCCAAACTCACGAAGGTGGGACACCCAATTTTCCCAAACTCACAAAGCTGGGACACCCCATTTCCCCAAACTCACGTAGGTGGGACACCCCCTTTTCCCAAACTCACGTGGGTGAGACACACTCCTTTTCCCAAACTCACGAAGGTGGGACACTCCATTTTCCCAAACTCACGAAGGTGGGACACTCCATTTTCCCAAACTCACGTATGTGGGACACCCCACATTCCCAAACTCACGTAGGTGGGACACCCCCTTTTCCCAAACTCACGAAGGTGAGACACACTCCTTTTCCCAAACTCACGAAGGTGGGACACTCCATTTTCCCAAACTCATGTAGGTGGGACACCCCCTTTTCCCAAACTCACGTAGGTGGGACACCCAATTTTCCCAAACTCACGAAGGTGGGACACTCCATTTTCCCAAACTCACGTAGGTGGGACACTCCATTTTCCCAAACTCACGAAGGTGGGACACCCCCTTTTCCCAAACTCACGTAGGTGGGACACCCCACATTCCCAAGCTCACGAAGCTGGGACACCCCGTTTTCCCAAACTCACGTAGGTGGGACACCCCCTTTTCCCAAACTCACGTAGGTGAGAAACACTCCTTTTCCCAAACTCACGAAGGTGGGACACTCCATTTTCCAAACTCACGAAGGTGGGACACCCAATTTTTCCAAAACTCACAAAGCTGGGACACCCCATTTCCCCAAACTCACGTAGGTGGGACACACTCCTTTTCCCAAACTCACGAAGGTGGGACACTCCATTTTCCCAAACTCACGTAGGTGGGACACCCCCTTTTCCCAAACTCACGTAGGTGAGAAACACTCCTTTTCCCAAACTCACGAAGGTGGGACACTCCATTTTCCCAAACTCACGAAGGTGGGACACTCCATTTTCCCAAACTCACGAAGGTGGGACACTCCATTTTCCCAAACTCACGTACGTGGGACACCCCACATTCCCAAGCTCAGGAAGCTGGGACACCCCATTTTCCCAAACTCACGAAGGTGGGACATCCCAGTTTCCCAGCCTCGCGAAGGTGGGACACCCCATTTTCCCAAACTCACGAAGGTGGGACACCCAATTTTCCCAAACTCACAAAGCTGGGACACCCCATTTCCCCAAACTCACGTAGGTGGGACACCCCCTTTTCCCAAACTCACGTGGGTGAGACACACTCCTTTTCCCAAACTCACGAAGGTGGGACACTCCATTTTCCCAAACTCACGAAGGTGGGACACTCCATTTTCCCAAACTCACGTATGTGGGACACCCCATTTTCCCAAGCTCACGAAGGTGGGACACCCCCTTTTCCCAAACTCACGTAGGTGAGACACACTCCTTTTCCCAAACTCACGTAGGTGGGACACCCCCTTTTCCCAAACTCACGTAGGTGAGAAACACTCCTTTTCCCAAACTCACGAAGGTGGGACACTCCATTTTCCCAAACTCACGTAGGTGGGACACTCCATTTTCCCAAACTCACGAAGGTGGGACACTCCCTTTTCCAAACTCACGAAGGTGGGACACCCCATTTTCCCAAACTCACAAAGCTGGGACACCCCATTTCCCCAAACTCACGTAGGTGGGACACTCCATTTTCCCAAACTCAGGAAGTTGGGACACCCCCTTTTCCCAAACTCACGTAGGTGAGACACACTCCTTTTCCCAAACTCACGAAGGTGGGACACTCCATTTCCCAAACTCACGTAGGTGGGACACCCCCTTTTCCCAAACTCACGTAGGTGAGAAACACTCCTTTTCCCAAACTCACGAAGGTGGGACACTCCATTTTCCCAAACTCACGAAGGTGGGACACCCCATTTTCCCAAACTCACGAATGTGGGACACCCCACATTCCCAAGCTCACGAAGCTGGGACACCCCATTTTCCCAAACTCACGTAGGTGCGACACCCCCTTTTCCCAAACTCACGTAGGTGAGAAACACTCCTTTTCCCAAACTCACGAAGGTGGGACACTCCATTTTCCCAAACTCACGTAGGTGGGACACTCCATTTTCCCAAACTCACGAAGGTGGGACACTCCATTTTCCCAAACTCACGTATGTGGGACACCCCACATTCCCAAGCTCACGAAGCTGGGACACCCCATTTTCCCAAACTCACGTAGGTGGGACACCCCCTTTTCCCAAACTCACGAAGGTGAGACACACTCCTTTTCCCAAACTCACAAAGGTGGGACACTCCATTTTCCCAAACTCACGTAGGTGGGACACCCCCTTTTCCCAAACTCACGTAGGTGGGACACTCCATTTTCCCAAACTCACGAAGGTGGGACACTCCATTTTCCCAAACTCACGTAGGTGGGACACTCCATTTTCCCAAACTCACGAAGGTGGGACACCCCCTTTTCCCAAACTCACGTAGGTGGGACACCCCACATTCCCAAGCTCACGAAGCTGGGACACCCCCTTTTCCCAAACTCACGTAGGTGGGACACCCCCTTTTCCCAAACTCACGTAGGTGAGAAACACTCCTTTTCCCAAACTCACGAAGGTGGGACACTCCATTTTCCAAACTCACGAAGGTGGGACACCCAATTTTCCCAAACTCACGTAGGTGAGAAACAATCCATTTTCCCAAACTCACGAAGGTGGGACACTCCATTTTCCCAAACTCACGTACGTGGGACACCCCACATTCCCAAGCTCACGAAGCTGGGACACCCCATTTTCCCAAACTCACGAAGGTGTGACATCCCAGTTTCCCAGCCTCGCGAAGGTGGGACACCCCATTTTCCCAAACTCACGAAGGTGGGACACCCAATTTTCCCAAACTCACAAAGCTGGGACACCCCATTTCCCCAAACTCACGTAGGTGGGACACCCCCTTTTCCCAAACTCACGTGGGTGAGACACACTCCTTTTCCCAAACTCACGAAGGTGGGACACTCCATTTTCCCAAACTCACGAAGGTGGGACACTCCATTTTCCCAAACTCACGTATGTGGGACACCCACATTCCCAAGCTCACGAAGGTGGGACACCCCTTTTCCCAAACTCACGTAGGTGAGACACACTCCTTTTCCCAAACTCACGTAGGTGGGACACCCCCTTTTCCCAAACTCACGTAGGTGAGAAACACTCCTTTTCCCAAACTCACGAAGGTGGGACACTCCATTTTCCCAAACTCACGTAGGTGGGACACTCCATTTTCCCAAACTCACGAAGGTGGGACACTCCATTTTCCCAAACTCACGTATGTGGGACACCCCACATTCCCAAGCTCACGAAGCTGGGACACCCCATTTTCCCAAACTCACGTAGGTGGGACACCCCATTTTCCCAAACTCACGTAGGTGAGACAAACTCCTTTTCCCAAACTCACGAAGGTGGGACACTCCATTTTCCCAAACTCACGAAGGTGGGACACTCCATTTTCCCAAACTCACGTAGGTGGGACACTCCATTTTCCCAAACTCACGAAGGTGGGACACCCCCTTTTCCCAAACTCACGTAGGTGGGACACCCCACATTCCCAAGCTCACGAAGCTGGGACACCCCGTTTTCCCAAACTCACGTAGGTGGGACACCCCCTTTTCCCAAACTCACGTAGGTGAGAAACACTCCTTTTCCCAAACTCACGAAGGTGGGACACTCCATTTTCCAAACTCACGAAGGTGGGACACCCAATTTTCCCAAACTCACAAAGCTGGGACACCCCATTTCCCCAAACTCACGTAGGTGGGACACACTCCTTTTCCCAAACTCACGAAGGTGGGACACTCCATTTTCCCAAACTCACGTAGGTGGGACACCCCCTTTTCCCAAACTCACGTAGGTGAGAAACACTCCTTTTCCCAAACTCACGAAGGTGGGACACTCCATTTTCCCAAACTCACGAAGGTGGGACACTCCATTTTCCCAAACTCACGAAGGTGGGACACTCCATTTTCCCAAACTCACGTACGTGGGACACCCCACATTCCCAAGCTCACGAAGCTGGGACACCCCATTTTCCCAAACTCACGAAGGTGTGACATCCCAGTTTCCCAGCCTCGCGAAGGTGGGACACCCCATTTTCCCAAACTCACGAAGGTGGGACACCCAATTTTCCCAAACTCACAAAGCTGGGACACCCCATTTCCCCAAACTCACGTAGGTGAGACACACTCCTTTTCCCAAACTCACGTGGGTGAGACACACTCCTTTTCCCAAACTCACGAAGGTGGGACACTCCATTTTCCCAAACTCACGAAGGTGGGACACTCCATTTTCCCAAACTCACGTATGTGGGACACCCCACATTCCCAAGCTCACGAAGGTGGGACACCCCCTTTTCCCAAACTCACGTAGGTGAGACACACTCCTTTTCCCAAACTCACGTAGGTGGGACACCCCCTTTTCCCAAACTCACGTAGGTGAGAAACACTCCTTTTCCCAAACTCACGAAGGTGGGACACTCCATTTTCCCAAACTCACGTAGGTGGGACACTCCATTTTCCCAAACTCACGAAGGTGGGACACTCCATTTTCCCAAACTCACGTATGTGGGACACCCCACATTCCCAAGCTCACGAAGCTGGGACACCCCATTTTCCCAAACTCACGTAGGTGGGACACCCCCTTTTCCCAAACTCACGTAGGTGAGACAAACTCCTTTTCCCAAACTCACGAAGGTGGGACACTCCATTTTCCCAAACTCACGTAGGTGGGACACCCCCTTTTCCCAAACCCACGTAGGTGGGACACTCCATTTTCCCAAACTCACGAAGGTGGGACACTCCATTTTCCCAAACTCACGAAGGTGGGACACTCCATTTTCCCAAACTCACGAAGGTGCGACACCCCCTTTTCCCAAACTCACGTAGGTGAGAAACACTCCTTTTCCCAAACTCACGAAGGTGGGACACTCCATTTTCCCAAACTCACGTAGGTGGGACACTCCATTTTCCCAAACTCACGAAGGTGGGACACTCCATTTTCCCAAACTCACGTATGTGGGACACCCCACATTCCCAAGCTCACGAAGCTGGGACACCCCATTTTCCCAAACTCACGTAGGTGGGACACCCCCTTTTCCCAAACTCACGTAGGTGAGACACACTCCTTTTCCCAAACTCACGAAGGTGGGACACTCCATTTTCCCAAACTCACGTAGGTGGGACACCCCCTTTTCCCAAACTCACGTAGGTGGGACACTCCATTTTCCCAAACTCACGAAGGTGGGACACTCCATTTTCCCAAACTCACGTAGGTGGGACACTCCATTTTCCCAAACTCACGTATGTGGGACACCCCCTTTTCCCAAACTCACGAAGCTGGGACACCCCGTTTTCCCAAACTCACGTAGGTGGGACACCCCCTTTTCCCAAACTCACGTAGGTGAGAAACACTCCTTTTCCCAAACTCACGAAGGTGGGACACTCCATTTTCCAAACTCACGAAGGTGGGACACCCAATTTTCCCAAACTCACAAAGCTGGGACACCCCATTTCCCCAAACTCACGTAGGTGGGACACTCCATTTTCCCAAACTCAGGAAGTTGGGACACCCCCTTTTCCCAAACTCACGTAGGTGAGACACACTCCTTTTCCCAAACTCACGAAGGTGGGACACTCCATTTTCCCAAACTCACGTAGGTGGGACACCCCCTTTTCCCAAACTCACGTAGGTGAGAAACACTCCTTTTCCCAAACTCACGAAGGTGGGACACTCCATTTTCCCAAACTCACGAAGGTGGACACTCCATTTTCCCAAACTCACGAAGGTGGGACACTCCATTTTCCCAAACTCACGTATGTGGGACACCCCACATTCCCAAGCTCACGAAGCTGGGACACCCCATTTTCCCAAACTCACGAAGGTGTGACATCCCAGTTTCCCAGCCTCGCGAAGGTGGGACACCCCATTTTCCCAAACTCACGAAGGTGGGACACCCAATTTTCCCAAACTCACAAAGCTGCGACACCCCATTTCCCCAACCTCACGTAGGTGCGACACTCCATTTTCCCAAACTCAGGAAGGTGGGACACCCCCTTTTCCCAAACTCACGTGGGTAAGACACACTCCTTTTCCCAAACTCACGAAGGTGGGACACTCCATTTTCCCAAACTCACGAAGGTGGGACACCCCATTTTCCCAAACTCACGAATGTGGGACACCCCACATTCCCAAGCTCACGAAGCTGGGACACCCCATTTTCCCAAACTCACGTAGGTGCGACACCCCCTTTTCCCAAACTCACGTAGGTGAGAAACACTCCTTTTCCCAAACTCACGAAGGTGGGACACTCCATTTTCCCAAACTCACGTAGGTGGGACACTCCATTTTCCCAAACTCACGAAGGTGGGACACTCCATTTTCCCAAACTCACGTATGTGGGACACCCCACATTCCCAAGCTCACGAAGCTGGGACACCCCATTTTCCCAAACTCACGTAGGTGGGACACCCCTTTTCCCAAACTCACGTAGGTGAGACACACTCCTTTTCCCAAACTCACGAAGGTGGGACACTCCATTTTCCCAAACTCACGTAGGTGGGACACCCCCTTTTCCCAAACTCACGTAGGTGGGACACTCCATTTTCCCAAACTCACGAAGGTGGGACACTCCATTTTCCCAAACTCACGTAGGTGGGACACTCCATTTTCCCAAACTCACGAAGGTGGGACACCCCCTTTTCCCAAACTCACGTAGGTGAGAAACACTCCTTTTCCCAAACTCACGAAGGTGGGACACTCCATTTTCCCAAACTCACGTAGGTGGGACACTCCATTTTCCCAAACTCACGAAGGTGGGACACTCCATTTTCCCAAACTCACGTATGTGGGACACCCCACATTCCCAAGCTCACGAAGCTGGGACACCCCATTTTCCCAAACTCACGTAGGTGGGACACCCCCTTTTCCCAAACTCACGTAGGTGAGACAAACTCCTTTTCCCAAACTCACGAAGGTGGGACACTCCATTTTCCCAAACTCACGTAGGTGGGACACCCCCTTTTCCCAAACCCACGTAGGTGGGACACTCCATTTTCCCAAACTCACGAAGGTGGGACACTCCATTTTCCCAAACTCACGAAAGTAAAACACTCCATTTTCCCAAACTCACGAAGGTGCGACACCCCCTTTTCCCAAACTCACGTAGGTGAGAAACACTCCTTTTCCCAAACTCACGAAGGTGGGACACTCCATTTTCCCAAACTCACGTAGGTGGGACACTCCATTTTCCCAAACTCACGAAGGTGGGACACTCCATTTTCCCAAACTCACGTATGTGGGACACCCCACATTCCCAAGCTCACGAAGCTGGGACACCCCATTTTCCCAAAACTCACGTAGGTGGGACACCCCCTTTTCCCAAACTCACGTAGGTGAGACACAATCCTTTTCCCAAACTCACGAAGGTGGGACACCTCCATTTTCCCAAACTCACGTAGGTGGGACACCCCCTTTTCCAAAACTCACGTAGGTGGGACACTCCATTTTCCCAAACTCACGAAGGTGGGACACTCCATTTTCCCAAACTCACGTAGGTGGGACACTCCATTTTCCCAAACTCACGAAGGTGGGACACCCCCTTTTCCCAAACTCACGTAGGTGGGACACCCACATTCCCAAGCTCACGAAGCTGGGACACCCCGTTTTCCCAAAACTCACGTAGGTGGGACACCCCCTTTTCCCAAACTCACGTAGGTGAGAAACACTCCTTTTCCCAAACTCACGAAGGTGGGACACTCCATTTTCCAAACTCACGAAGGTGGGACACCCAATTTTCCCAAACTCACAAAGCTGGGACACCCCATTTCCCCAAAACTCACGTAGGTGGGACACTCCATTTTCCCAAACTCAGGAAGTTGGGACACCCCCTTTCCCAAACTCACGTAGGTGAGACACACTCCTTTTCCAAACTCACGAGGTGGGACACTCCATTTTCCCAAACTCACGTAGGTGGACACCCCCCTTTTCCCAAACTCACGTAGGTGAGAAACACTCCTTTTCCCAAACTCACGAAGGTGGGACACTCCATTTTCCCAAACTCACGAAGGTGGGACACTCCATTTTCCCAAACTCACGAAGGTGGACACTCCATTTTCCCAAACTCACGTATGTGGGACACCCCACATTCCCAAGCTCACGAAGCTGGGACACCCCATTTTCCCAAACTCACGAAGGTGTGACATCCCAGTTTCCCAGCCTCGCGAAGGTGGGACACCCATTTTCCCAAACTCACGAAGGTGGGACACCCAATTTTCCCAAACTCACAAAGCTGCGACACCCCATTTCCCCAACCTCACGTAGGTGCGACACTCCATTTTCCCAAACTCAGGAAGGTGGGACACCCCTTTTCCCAACTCACGTGGTAAGACACACTCCTTTTCCCAAACTCACGAAGGTGGGACACTCCATTTTCCCAAACTCACGAAGGTGGGACACTCCATTTTCCCAAACTCACGAATGTGGGACACCCCACATTCCCAAGCTCACGAAGCTGGGACACCCCATTTTCCCAAACTCACGTAGGTGCGACACCCCCTTTTCCCAAACTCACGTAGGTGAGAAACACTCCTTTTCCAAACTCACGAAGGTGGGACACTCCATTTTCCCAAACTCACGTAGGTGGGACACTCCATTTTCCCAAACTCACGAAGGTGGGACACTCCATTTTCCCAAACTCACGTATGTGGGACACCCCACATTCCCAAGCTCACGAAGCTGGGACACCCCATTTTCCCAAACTCACGTAGGTGGGACACCCCCTTTCCCAAACTCACGTAGGTGAGACACACTCCTTTTCCCAAACTCACGAAGGTGGGACACTCCATTTTCCCAAACTCACGTAGGTGGACACCCCCTTTTCCCAAACTCACGTAGGTGGGACTCCATTTTCCCAAACTCACGAAGGTGGGACACTCCATTTTCCCAAACTCACGTAGGTGGGACACTCCATTTTCCCAAACTCACGAAGGTGGGACACCCCCTTTTCCCAAACTCACGTAGGTGGGACACTCCATTTTCCCAAACTCACGTATGTGGGACACCCCACATTCCCAAGCTCACGAAGCTGGGACACCCCATTTTCCCAAACTCACGAAGGTGTGACATCCCAGTTTCCCAGCCTCGCGAAGGTGGGACACCCCATTTTCCCAAACTCACGAAGGTGGGACACCCAATTTTCCCAAACTCACGAAGCTGGGACACCCCATTTTCCCGAACTCACGTAGGTGGGACACCCCCTTTTCCCAAACTCACGTAGGTGCGACACTCCATTTTCCCAAACTCAGGAAGGTGGGACACCCCCTTTTCCCAAACTCACGTGGGTGAGACACACTCCTTTTCCGAAACTCACGAAGGTGGGACACTCCATTTTCCCAATCTCACGTAGGTGGGACACCCCCTTTTCCCAAACTCACGTAGGTGAGAAACACTCCTTTTCCCAAACTCACGAAGGTGGGACACTTCATTTTCCAAACTCACGAAGCTGGGACACCCCATTTTCCCAAACTCACGTAGGTGCGACACCCCCTTTTCCCAAACTCACGTAGGTGAGAAACACTCCTTTTCCCAAACTCACGAAGGTGGGACACTCCATCCCAAACTCACGAGGTGGGACACTCCATTTTCCCAAACTCACGTATGTGGGACACCCCACATTCCCAAGCTCACGAAGCTGGGACACCCCCTTTTCCCAAACTCACGTAGGTGAGAAACACTCCTTTTCCCAAACTCACGAAGGTGGGACACTCCATTTTCCCAAACTCACGAAGGTGGGACACCCCCTTTTCCCAAAGTCACGTAGGTGAGACACACTCCTTTTCCCAAACTCAGGAAGGTGGGACACTCCATTTTCCCAAACTCACGTAGGTGGGACACCCCCTTTTCCCAAACTCATGTAGGTGAGAAACACTCCTTTTCCCAAACTCACGAAGGTGGGACACCCCATTTTCCCAAACTCACGTAGGTGGGACACTCCATTTTCCCAAACTCACGAAGGTGGGACACTCCATTTTCCCAAACTCACGTATGTGGGACACCCCACATTCCCAAGCTCACGAAGCTGGGACACCCCCTTTTCCCAAACTCACGTAGGTGGGACACCCCATTTTCCCAAACTCACGTAGGTGCGACACCCCCTTTTCCCAAACTCACGTAGGTGAGACACACTCCTTTTCCCAAACTCACGAAGGTGGGACACTCCATTTTCCCAAACTCATGTAGGTGGGACACCCCCTTTTCCCCAAACTCACGTAGGTGAGAAACACTCCTTTTCCCAAACTCACGAAGGTGGGACACTCCATTTTCCAAACTCACGAAGGTGGGACACCCCATTTTCCCAAACTCACGAAGGTGGGACACCCAATTTTCCCAAACTCACGTAGGTGGGACACTCCATTTTCCCACTCAGGAAGTTGGGACAACCCCCTTTTCCCAAACTCACGTAGTGAGACACACTCCTTTTCCCAAACTCACGAAGGTGGGACACTCCATTTTCCCAAACTCACGTAGGTGGGACACCCCCTTTTCCCAAACTACGTAGGTGAGAAACACTCCCTTTTCCCAAACTCACGAAGGGGACACTCCATTTTCCCAAACTCACGTAGGGGGGACACTCCATTTCCCAAACTCACGAAGGTGGGACACTCCATTTTCCCAAACTCACGTATGTGGGACACCCCACATTCCCAAGCTCACGAAGCTGGGACACCCCATTTTCCCAAACTCACGTAGGTGGGACACTCCATTTTCCCAAACTCACGTAGCTGAGACACACTCCTTTTCCCAAACTCACGAAGGTGGGACACTCCATTTTCCCAAACTCACGTAGGTGGGACACTCCATTTTCCCAAACTCACGAAGGTGGGACACTCCATTTTCCCAAACTCACGTATGTGGGACACCACACATTCCCAAACTCACGAAGCTTGGACACCCCATTTTCCCAAACTCATGTAGGTGCGACACTCCATTTTCCCAAACTCACGTAGGTGAGACACCCCCTTTTCCCAAACTCACGTAGGTGAGAAACACTCCTTTTCCCAAACTCACGAAGGTGGGACACTCCATTTTCCCAAACTCACGTAGGTGGGACACTCCATTTTCCCAAAACT
>RPFO01000078.1:453015-810515 GCA_009746045.1 Mesostigma viride
GAACCAGGTCTTTACACGTATGCCGGATGACGATATCTTACAGTACAATGGCGCTACCTTGGTCGCAGGGCGCGCCTTATTAATGCGGGCACCCCAATGTTACGCCGCGGATATCTACCTCCACCTCTACCTCTAATGGGCCTGATACTACCTAAACTGGTCAGGCCTCCTCTACTTAACCCTCTGGCGAAAGACGAACGTGACGGAGCTGATCTCAATGCATTAACGTAAGTGTTGCTATAATACGCCATACAACCATTTACCAAAACCCGTTTACTCCAGGAATAGAGGAAGGAAACACAACTACACTGCCGTGACCCAAGCCTAAATGTGTCAATTCACTTAACACACGCCGAGTGACCACACAAGGAGTGGAACGTGCATAAATGGTCACCAACGGTCCAACAGGCTCGGGCCGACCTGGCCCTCGCCTGCAGAAACACAGAAACACAAGCAGGTGCACAGATGCACGCCTGTCCACTACATTCTACAAAAGGATAAGGACCACTAATATAGTACGCGGCGCGGCGCCCAAAGGCACACATACCACAGTACTGTTACGGGGACAATCATGTCCAAACTAGAACTGCACGTAACCTAGGAACAACCGAGGCCAAGGACCTAATTTACGTCCGTAACTACAACGAATTGTTACGCGACGTAACACCTCCCCCCCACAAAAGGTAGGGAGCCCTCTCCCTACGCAGAGAGGAGGGAACCAGAGGGGTAGGAAAATAATCCTAACGCACCCAGCACACACCAACACAATCGATAGACCATCCCAGATACAAAGCACCAATAGTTCACACGGTCTCCACCACCACGCCGGGTGGTGTAGGGTTAGCCAGCACCAAGCCTGGTGGTAGGTTCCCCTAACTGCCTGGAACGGAGTCCTGGCCGGGGGGACGGCACTGGGCAGGACACACAGAGTAAACACATCAGCGCTAAGGACCAAGAACAGCCAACCAACTGGCCAGAATATGAGGGCGACTCTACATACCGGAGGGACAACACCCTCAGGTCGGGCCTAAGGCCCTCTATCTAGTGGCCATCCGTCTGGTAAGTGCCACGAGAGGCCAGCAGGACCTCCAGGTAGGCCTGGTAGTGAGCCACATCCTCAACATTGTCATGCCTATCTACAGTGAGGAAAACATCGGCCCACACGCCGTCAGGAAAGAGGCCCAGGAAGGCCCAGTAATACCTATGCTGCGTGAGGACGACCTGGCCACGGGCCCAGTCCAGAAAGCCACAGGCAAAGAGGCGAAGGAAAGGCTCTACCGCGATCAGGCAAAGGGCCCGCAGGAGGAGGCAATGATACCGAATCCGAGGGCGCAGACCCGTCGGGAAGAACAGGTCCACCAGGGGCTCCACGTTGGACGGCCACAACCGGATGTGCCGAACCTCGCGGGAGCGCCACCGACGAACACACTGTCGCGACCCGAATGTCTCTAGGTAGTCGCTGGCACGAGGAGGAGGGTGACCGCGGGAGTCTAGACCCTGGCCCGGGATAGGCGCCGGGCGGCGGGCATCCCACTCAAGGATGGGCTGGAGGACCGTAGTGTACGCCGCACCCGGCACCGCAGGAAACTCTACTGTAAGGGCATCCGAAGCCATAATGCCCAGAGGGGGAGGGTAAGCCCACTGAAACCCACCGTAGGTGTCCAAGTCGTTGTGGCGCCTCGCCCAGCGATACAGGACGCGCCGGACCAGGATCTCACCCTCGAACACCGGATCAGCTAAAATAACCATGTCGAACGGAGGCCGATCAGTCTCAATGGGTAGGCCACGATCCCGGGGCGCCCGACACACCTGGGAGAACCCATAGGACATGGGAGAGATGGCAAGCTCAGCAGAGGCGCGCGGCAGGTCACACTGTCGGCAGGCGAGTGCGGACATACCATACCCCGGAATGGGCGTGTCACGCGACTCCGGCGTCGCGTGCACCACAGAAGGAGCCCTGTCCCGATCACCCTGGGACAACTCCCTGAGGGAATCGGCAGCGCGGGTGGCGCGAGGATCCTGACCGGTGGACCGAACAACCGCGGCCAAAGACCGCGAGGCCGAAGGAGGAGGGACCGGAGCAGGGGCTGACGCAGGGGCAGGAGCCGACACCGACGCAGGGGGCACTGGTAAAACAGGAGGTCGCGCCGGACCTGAAGCCAGAGAGGGCCGTGACGGACCCACCAACGACGCAGGCGCGCCGGTCTCCGTTGCCGGTGCACCCTCAGGCCACATGTTGAAAATGGGGCCCGTAGGGACAGGCAGTCCTGCATAAGATTGACTACCATCCAGGCCCCAGTCAGGAACCGGAATCCTCTGCGGAGGACCACCCTCCCAAAGTCTGGGAAGCCGCTAGTATCGCCAAAGAAACCCCGCGACGTCTGCGCCTGAGCGGGAGGAGGCTCGGAAGCAGCGACGGAGGGCGAGCTAACAGGGGCAGGAGACTCCCGCGTAGGCGCAGGTAGAGCGGACAGGCGCAGAGGCAGCAGGAGTCGCAGGAGCCGCCGGAACCACAGCGACCGCGGGCGCAGGCGGGGGCGCGGGCGAAGCCGTAGTCGCCGGGGCGACAGAAGGGGTAGGGGGCGCGGATCCAGCCGGCGTGGCCGGGACCTGCGCCTGGGCCGCAAGGAAGGCCCCAAACGCCGTGGTCAAAGACTGGATCTGAGCCTGCATAGCCGAGACCGTCGCCGAAAGAGGATCAGGCAAACCCGAAGGGGTAGGCTCCACTGCGACATCCCGGGTCGACCGAGGGGACGACGGGACCGGAGAGGGAGGGACAGACACCGAGGAGGCGGACGCAGCGCTCGAGGCAGAATAATCTGGAGTATAATGTACCTCGGCTGGGGCGCCCGAAGGGGTAGGACCACTAACCGCTAGTCCCGCCGACTGATCAGCTATCTCCATGAACTCTACGGCCCGTAAAAGGTCGCAG
This sequence comes from Mesostigma viride, assembly GCA_009746045.1. Classification (NCBI taxonomy): domain Eukaryota; kingdom Viridiplantae; phylum Streptophyta; class Mesostigmatophyceae; order Mesostigmatales; family Mesostigmataceae; genus Mesostigma; species Mesostigma viride. The sequence goes on from RPFO01000078.1 coordinate 455,948, forward strand.
GGGTTCTCGTCTACCTCAGCATCACCCTCAGCTGGAAGCCACGGGAACACCTCCCGTAGGCAGGTACGGCCCACAGGAGTGGAGAGGTAGGAGAACACACGGCAACACCGGAGAACCGCATCTATCTGCCCCAAGGCGGGACAGCTGGAACCACACCCCAACAAACAGTGTCCGGCATCATCGAAACCGTGCAGGACAAGCTGGTGCGGCTCATCAGGGGAAGGACCATACCACGTGACCCCGAAGAGGGCCGCCCTGACTAAGCTCGCATGTTGGGCCTGAAGGGCCGGCTGCACAACGCCACCCCGGTAACATGATCGCGACACCCAACGGCCCGGAAGGGCCTCGAAATACAGCTCAGGGTCCGGTAGGGGCAGGGACGGCAGCGGGCTCTCAGCCGGAGGGGTAGGCTCGGTCATGACGGCTGCGGAGGGGAGGGGACAACCAACCACCCGTCGACAGCAGACATAACATAAGAGAGGAGAAGGCCTACGACTAGAGCTTGTGCAGGGTTTTATATTCCTGCAGCAGGCGACTACACCCATCTAGCTCACTCTCCGTATACCAAACCTTATCTACTTCACTACGAGCATACATCCACTTCACTTTATACTGACGCTGGGTACCGCGGCCCTTTTTGATATCTCGATGGGCCACGATGCTTTCTACTTCGTCTTCTACTTCCCCAGTGTCAGGATTATGCTCTAAAGGGGCAGGCGCTAACTCCCTGCCAGCGAACGTACTAGGGTGGTACAGTTTAAGCTGGCTCCTATGGAAGGTGTTTGAATGCGTTTGCCAAGAGGTAGGGATATCGACCTTATACAAGAAATTTCCTACCCTAGACAACACATGGAAGGGTCCTAAGAAGGCAGGCCTAAGTTTGACCTTCAGTTCTGCTTCAAACTTATGAGCAAAACGGCCAACACGGGGGCCTTCTACTAATACTAGATCTCCTACTTCTATCTCAGGTGCTCGTCTATCTAAGGAGGCACGCAACCTAGCAAGGTACTTAGCCTGAGCTTTTTGATACCCTGAGATCGCGTGGTCATGAGCAGTTTTCATTCTATCTAGTAAGGACTGTACACCTTCTACAGTATCTCGGGACACATCATCCTTGTCCCGTAGAGGACTAGCTAAGAGAGAGGTAGGGGTAAGGGGCTGTCTCCCAGTATCTAAGAAGAAGGGCGTATATCCATGCGCAGCTTGGGGACAATTGTTGAGGGAGAACTCTACCAAACATAAATAATCCTCCCAATCACTACCCGAGCCATTAACATAGTGCCTAAGCGCTTCTTCTACTACTCTATTAAGACGCTCTACTAAATGAGAGGAGGAGGAGTGGTAGGCAGTACCGTAGGTAACCTTGGTACCGATGGCAGCGAAAAACTGCTGCCAAAAATCTGAGGTAAATAATTTATCCTTATCACTAATAAACTGCCTACTCAATCCATGATATCTATATACATTATTGAGGTATAGGCGTGCGCAATCACGTGCGGTGAGTTCTAAAGGACACGGCACAAGATGGCACATACGAGTAAAACGATCTATGAACACAAGGATTTGGGCATTGCCCCTATCATTCTTTCTAAAAGGTCCTACAAAATCCATCATGATAGAATCCCAAGGCATGATAGGGTCAGGCAAGGTCCTAGGTTCTGCTATCTGTCCTACATTATTGGGTTTCATTTCCTGGCAAGATTGACAAGTTCTAACATACTCATCCACATCCTTATAAAGGGAAGGCCAGTAATAAGAGCGGGCTACTAGGTCCCGTACCCGTTTACCACCCTGGTGAGCAGCTAAGTCATGCAACTCAAAGAGCAAGGAGGAGCGACAGATAGGAGGGACATACAGGCGCCATTGAGGGGGAGAATCTGCTATCTGCACATATAAAAACCCACCTACAAATTTACAAGGGTGCTTGCCTAATTGTTGGGGATGTGCAGCAATGGCAGCTAATGCTTCCGGCTCAGTGGCCGTAAATCTACTAATAAGGCGTTCAAGATCAGAGGTAGGCATCGCTACAGAAGTATCCAGAACAGGTTTAAAGAGATCTCCTACCGCCTTGCCGAAGAGAAGGGGAGGTCCTAGGGGGACTACGTTTTCATAAGACTTTCCTGACCTAGTCGCTATATGGCTAAGCGGTATAGAAATTTTATTTTTCCCCTCCCCCCCACCGAGGCCACAGGAAGGGCCTCACACGGGAGAGAGAGTCCTACGTGAGAAAGGAGATCAGGCATGCGAACAGCTGTATGAAAGAGGTAGGCATAGGAATCATCATCAGGTAGTTCACCATAAGGGGTTACACCCATAGTAGTAGGAACTAGAGTAATATTGAGAACATCAAGGTCCTCGAAGAAGGAATAGTCTGCACGACGAGAGAGTGCATCTGGTACTATGTTATCTACACCCTTGACATACTGAAGTTTAAAAGGGGAAAACTGTGCTAAAAATTCCATCCAGCGCGCTTGCCGAGGGGTAAGGTTGGGTTGGGAGAGAAGATGGGTAAGGGGACGATGATCCGTTTGGATAACTAACCTATAAGGATCTAGCTCACAGGGTTCATTCAGGCAGACATCAAATTGAGCACCTTTAAGGAAGTGCTGCCACGCGTGGCAACAATACACCACCGCTAAGAGTTCCTGCTGGTGGACGGGATAGTTACGCTCCGCAGGGAGCATTGTCCTAGAGATATATTCAATTGGCTGTAAGCCCTGACCCTGATCCTGGAGAAGGACACCACCTATAGCTACTTTACTAGCATCTGTAGCCACAACAAAGGGTTTAGTAGTATCCGGTAGGATGAGTACAGGAGGGGAAAGGAGTAGGGATTTTAGGCACTGAAAAGCAGACTGACACTCACTACTCCAAACAAAGGGGATATCCTTCTTTAATAAATGATTAATAGGGGCTGCTATAGTGGCGAAACGCGGGATAAAACGCCTATAGTAAGAAGCAATTCCTAGGAAACTACGTACACCTTTAACGTCGGTAGGAGTAGGCCATTCCTGAATTGACTTAGTTTTATCCGGGTCGGTAGCGACCCCGGCATCTGACAGAACGTGCCCTAAAAATGGGACACTCCTACCCGAACGCACTTTAGCACGGCGCGCCCACAAAGAATTTTCAGCCATTATTTCTAATACTTTCTTTAAATCACGTAGGTGCGTTTCAAAATCAGGAGAGTAAATAAGAATATCATCTAAGTAAGCTTGAGCACAAGAACGGTCATGCTCAGATAAAGAAACAGAGGAGAAGGAGGGATCCTTTAGATCAGAGGACACCTGAGGAAGATGAGAATTTCCCATAACAGGTCTAAGCACTTCATTCATTAACATTTGAAAAGAGGCAGGCGAGTTACAGAGTCCCATAGCCGCTACTCTAAACTGGTAATGACCAAAAGGGGTAGCAAAGGCGGTTTTATGGCAATCCTCAGGAGCTATCCGCAACTGCCAAAAACCATCCGCACAATCCAGTACTGTGAAACAAGTGGAACCTTTAACCTTATTAAATATATCGTCAATACGAGGTAGAGGGTATTTAGATTTCACAGTAATATCATTCAACTTCCTATAATCAGTAACTAGGCGAAACTTGCCATTTGGCTTAGGAACTAACAGGACACCAGCTGAGTAGGGGGAGTTACTAGGCTCTATCAATCCTGCTTCTAATAATGACACTAAAATCTGTTTTAGTTCCTTTAACTCGGTAGGGCCCATTCTATACATCGGAGAGTGCGTAGGAACTGCACCGTCCTTGATAACTACACGGTGTAAAACAGAACGAGGAGGAGGATAAGAAGGAGTCTTTTCTTCAAATACTTTTGAGGAATCTATCACAGCCATGTATCTTACTATTTCATTTTCAGTAAATCCTACTCCTATTGTATCCACTGTATTTACATCTATATCCACACTATTGTTAGTGCTAGGTATCTGTTGTACTTCTAACTGAAGGAACATACATAATAGGTATCCATTTTGCTTTAATTCAGAACGTAATTCGTCATTTGACATTATTACTTCAGGTATAGGTCTTACAGGAGGATCAACAGGTGTAGGAGGAGTAATATCTACCAAGGATAAATTTTCCAATCTATAATGACGTTCAGGTACCCAGTAAGAGCTATCTGGAAACCAAATGACCATGGTATCATAATTAATAGTAATCTTATTATCCTGGTGCCAATCTAATCCTAGTAATACATCAGCGGTAGTGATAGGGCCTATAGTGGCCGTCAGGTTGACAGTACGTCCTTGTATAACCATGGGAAGGGACACCGTACCCGGGGAATGACTGGTGCGACCATCAGCATAATGAACAGTAACGGGTTTGGTGTGAGGGGTAGGGACTAGTCCTAAACGTCTAACTAGGGCCTCGCTCACAAAGGAGCTAGCCGCACCGCTATCTACCAACACAGAGACATTCAAGAGTTCATCAGCATGCAAGAAGGGGTCTACAACAGTGTGAGGGACGGTTAAACCACCATTCAAGAACATAAGAGGACGCACACGTAGTGGTAGGGATGATTCAGCTCCTACAGAGGTTATAAAAACAGGCAAGCAAAAATTAATATCTGGGGTACTATCTAAGGACCTGTCCAGGTTCCCGGCTACTGTTTCCCCTCCCCCCCCAAATCCATAGGAACGAACCCCGAAGAAGACCCTGGCGGAAAAGCCACTGCTGGAGGGTCACGAGGGATTGAAGAGGGTGCGGGAGCCTGATTATCATAGGGGAACCCTGGGGATCCTGTCTGCACAGCATTCAGCCTACTAGGGGTAGCTGAAGGAATGTGTCCTGAAGTGGGACGAATAGGAGCACGCTGAGGGGTACGAGGAGGGCGAGCGTCGGGATGAGGGGGAGCACCCGAAAGGAACTTGGGGCATTCACGTTTAAGGTGACCTACTTCCTTACAATGATAGCAGGTAATATGAGAGACATCCAGAGCTGAAAGGTCAGTCACACAGATATCTAATTCTTCTACATAGGAGTTTCCTCCTCAGGGGTAAGGCTTATATTATTAATACGGGAACGGGTAGGAAGAGAAGGTGTGGAGAAGAAATCTGCTACTCGTAAAAGATGCTGACGCACATGCTTGAGGGGCAGGTCAGTAAAACGGTAGGCAGAGAACTGGCGCTTGACTTCACGCAATAAGGGTCTACTGAGGCCCTGAAGGAAGCGAGCACGTACTTCTGCACCCGACAAATCCCTAATTCGTACCATCTGAGCATCAAACTCTTTCATATATTCTTTGAAGGACTTGGTACCCTGCTGCAAGGTGCCAAAGGATAATCTATCCTGCCAATCTGCATCGGGAGGGACTAAATGGTTCTCTAAACGCTTGAACAATTCTGCTACAGAGTTTGGGTAGGCATGAGAGGCAAGAGACTCACACTGGATGAGGTTAGCAAGTTCAGGAGTAATGCAGGTAGTAAGATAATGAGGAACTAGTACAGCATCAGAGAGGCGCCACCTATTGTGGTTCTGCCAGGACTCTGTGTTCTGGGTGAGCAACATAATGAAGGTGAAAAACTGTTGAGGGGTAGACTTGACATCCAGCTTAGGAAGGTTGGCAAAGAGGGGAAGAGCAGGAGGCTTAGGGGGATTAGAAGAATCAGTTTTTCCCATAGGGCCACTATCTTCCACTGCTACATAAGCGGGATAGAAGGAAGGGATAGGAAAAGTCTTGGGTAGGGGTCTAGAGGGAGCCACCGTTTCCGGATGGTGCCCATAGGAGAAGGGGACAGTATATTGCTCACGAAGAGAGGAATAGGCAAAATGATCATAATTCCTATCATCTAGGGGCATGGTACTGAAATCATTATTAACTTCTAAATCAGCCACACGGGTAGGAACCTGGGCAGCCTCATAGGCCGTCTCAGGGTAGGACCAGGAAGCAGGTGGGAAAAAGGGGACTGCACTAGGGCGCCCAGAAGGGCCGACAGGGGCCGAGGTACGACCCGTGTTAATAGCAGGCATTGAAGGCACAGGGTGGGAAGGAGGCCTAGGAGCATTGTTAGTGTGTGAGGACCTGCTGGAGGGGTGAGCCAAGGTTGCAGAAGGGGCAGGGGCCTGGTTCACAACGAAAGAAGGTTCCTCACTAAATCTGACTTGGGAAATACGTTGTTCATAGGTAGGTGGGGTAATTGAGGGACGACGGCGACCACCAGCAGCAGGAGAAGGCGGTGAGGTACGCAGAATACCTTGAGGAGTGAGATGGTGTACCGTTTCCAAGGAGTCCCGTCGGTTACCACGAGTATTGTTATTGTTAATGTTATTAGTAGTATTATTATTATTATTATTGGTAGGTATAGGCGACATATCTCCACCCACTGGATCCATCTTTAATTACGTAAAGGAATAGGAATCAAAAGAAGAAAGCAACAAAAGAAAAAGGAAAAACCTTGAAGGTCTGCAGCAGGAACAAAATTAAAATCAATCCTTTTTAACAACAGTAATGGATAGGGAACCGAATTCCAAGGTGAGAGGAGTATCTAAGCTAGAAGAGGATGCAGCCCTCTTAGGGGGAGACGAAGGAGGGGTAGCAAAATCTAGAGCTTCTACAGGAGGGCGACCATGAGGAGTAGAACGTACGTGTAGGCCTAGATCTGATACGCTATGGTCTATAAGGAATTGTTGAGCTTCCTCGAAGGTAACAAATTTCTTATACCTAATTACATTATATGTACGGTTTTGCACTATCTTCCTAGCATCTGACCAAGAGAGGAAAATGGCTGACCATTGAGGGGTAATAACCACGTAATACTTAGCTAAACTATTATCACTAGATGAATGGGAAGGCGCAGTAAAAACACGACGTTGACTCATGATAACTCACCTGGCGTGTCTTGTGATGTCAAGCTAGACGAGGTAGGGGTAGGCGACTTAGCTTGACGATCTGGATCACCGAAAGAAGAAGGAGGGCGGGAGTTTCCAGCTCTCGTCCTAAGTCAGCGGCCGGATATCCCAGCGCTCGTCCTAACACAGCGCCCCGTAACTCTGCGGGTGCGGCCGTCTAATAAAGCAGCAGCACAAGGAAAAAGGTGTAGGTACGGCGACGCTAATCGTCTCCGAACAGTAATACTCCCCGATCTAAGGCAGGAAACAACCGTAAGCAGGAAAACAAGGCGAAGGACAGGCTAACTACGAAAGGATTTATCCGCTGTGAGCAGGTCTAGCTTCTAGGTAAAGCGTGTCCCGAAACGGGCAGCACGACGCTCCTAGCTTGAAGGCGACCCGCCCATTACCTATCAAGGAAGTGTCGACTTCTTGTTCCTGGACGCGGAAGGGGTCTTGAAAAGGTGTATGTGGCAAGGGATAGTCGTCTCGTTCACTACCTACTGAAGTTCCTCCGGAACCATTGTTACGCCGCGGATATCTACCTCCACCTCTACCTCTAATGGGCCTGATACTACCTAAACTGGTCAGGCCTCCTCTACTTAACCCTCTGGCGAAAGACGAACGTGACGGAGCTGATCTCAATGCATTAACGTAAGTGTTGCTATAATACGCCATACAACCATTTACCAAAACCCGTTTACTCCAGGAATAGAGGAAGGAAACACAACTACACTGCCGTGACCCAAGCCTAAATGTGTCAATTCACTTAACACACGCCGAGTGACCACACAAGGAGTGGAACGTGCATAAATGGTCACCAACGGTCCAACAGGCTCGGGCCGACCTGGCCCTCGCCTGCAGAAACACAGAAACACAAGCAGGTGCACAGATGCACGCCTGTCCACTACATTCTACAAAAGGATAAGGATCACTAATATAGTACGCGGCGCGGCGCCCAAAGGCACCCACTATACCACAGTACTGTTACGGGGACAATCATGTCCAAACTAGAACTGCACGTAACCTAGGAACAACCGAGGCCAAGGACCTAATTTACGTCCGTAACTACAACGAATTGTTACGCGACGTAACACCCAATTTAGGCAAAACTAGGCATTTCAGGCTATTTTTGGCATACCTGGGTCACCTTAACTGTTATATGGAAATAAACTAACACCCATTTCACCGGAAAAAGGTGTGTGACTCGTGTGTTACGTCGCGTAATAATTCGTTGTAGTTACGGACGTAAATTAGGTCTTTTGCCTCGGTTGTCCCTAGTTACGTTTAGGCTCCTACCGGGACATTATTGTCCTCGTAACAGTACTGTGGTACATTGGGTGCCGTTGGGCGCCGCGCCGCGTACTTTACCAGTGGTCCTTATCCTGTGGTAGAATGTAGTGGACCAGCGTGCATCAGTAGATGTAGTGGACCAGCGTGCATCTGTAGGCGAGGGCCATGTCGGCCCGAGCGTGTTGGACCGTTGGTGACCATTTATGCGCGTTCTACCCCTTTTGTGTGTACTCGGCGTGTGTTAAATGAATTGACACATTTAGGCTTGGGTCACGGCAGTGTAGTTGTGTTTCCTTCCTCTATTCCTGGATTAAACGGGTTTTGGATAAATGGTTGTATGGCGTATTATAGTAACACTTACGTTAATGCATTGAGATCAGCTCCGTCACGTTCGTCTTTCGCCAGAGGGTTAAGTAGAGGAGGCCTGACCAGTTTAGGTAGTATCAGGCCCATTAGAGGTAGAGGTGGAGGTAGATATCCGCGGCGTGACAATGGTATCGGAGGAACTTCAGTAGGTAGTGAACGAGACGACTATCCCTTGCCACATACACCTGTTCAAGACCCCTTCCGCGTCCAGGAACAAGAAGTCGACACTTCCTTGATAGGTAATGGGCGGGTCGCCTTCAAGCTAGGAGAGTAGTGCTGCCCGTTTCGGGACACGCTCTACCTAGAAGCTAGACCTGCTCACAGCGGATAAATCCTTTCGTAGTTAGCCTGTCCTTCGCCTTGTTTTCCTGCTTACGGTTGTTTCCTGTCTTAGATAGGGGAGTATTACTGTTCGGAACGATTAGCGTCGCAGTACCTACACCTTTTTTCCTTGTGCTGCTGCTTTATTAGACGGCCGCACCCGCAGAGTTACGGGGCGCTGTGTTAGGACGAGCGCTGGGATATCCGGCCGCTGACTTAGGACGAGAGCTGGAAACTTCCGCCCTCCTTCTTCTTTCGGTGATCCAGATCGTCCAGCTAAGTCGCCTACCCCTACCTCGTCTAGCTTGACATCACAAGACACGCCAGGTGAGTTATCATGAGTCAACGTCGTGTTTTTACTGCGCCTTCCCATTCATCTAGTGATAATAGTTTAGCTAAGTATTACGTAGTTATTACCCCTCAATGGTCAGCCATTTTCCTCCTTGGTCAGATGCTAGGAAGATAGTGCAAAATCGTACATATAATGTAATTAGGTATAAGAAATTTGTTACCTTCGAGGAAGCTCAACAATTCCTTATAGACCATAGCGTATCAGATCTAGGCCTACACGTACGTTCTACTCCTCATGGTCGCCCTCCTGTAGAAGCTCTAGATTTTGCTACCCCTCCTTCGTCTCCCCCTAAGAGGGCTGCATCCTCATCTAGCTTAGATACTCCTCTCACCTTAGAATTCGGTTCCCTATCCATTACTGTTGTTAAAAAGGATTGATTTAACTTGCTTCCTTCTTTTAAGCCATTAAAAGCTTTTTCTTTTCTTTCTTTGCCTTCTATTAGGCCTTGTCCTTTATCCTTGTTGCTTTCAGTTAGATTTTTTATCATTTACTTAAACAAAAATGGATCCAGTGGGTGGTAACCTGTCGCCTATACCTACCAATACTCCTACTATGAATAATAATAATAATAACAACAATCGTGGTAACCGACGGGACTCACTTGAAACGGTGCACCATCTCACTCCTCAAGGTAACCTTCGTGCCTCACCTCCTTCTCCTCTTGCTGATGGTCGCCGTCGTCCCTCACTTACCCCTCCTACCTATGAACAACGTCAACGTATGCAAGTCAGATTTAGTGATGACCCTTCCCTTACCCTGAACCAGGCCCCTGCCCCTCCTGCAACCTTGGCTCAACCCTCCAGCAGGTCCTCACTAACTAACAATGTTTTTAGGCCTCCTTCCCACCCTGTGCCTTCTAGGCCTGCTCTTAACACGGGTCGTGCCTCTGCCCCTGTCGGTCCTTCTGGGCGCCCCAGTGCAGTTCCCTTTTACCCACCTGCTTCCTGGTCCTACCCTGAGACGGCCTATGAGGCAGCCCAGGTCCCTACCCGTGTGGCTGATTTAGAAGTTAATAGTGATTTCAGCACCATGCCCTTAGATGACAGAAATTATGATCATTTTGCCTATTCCTCTCTTCGTGAGCAATATACTGTCCCCTTCTCTTATGGGCACCAGCCTGAAACGGTGGCCCCTTCTAGACCCCTACCCAAGACTTTTCCTCTTCCTTCCTTCTATCCCGCTTATATAGCAGTGGAAGATAGTGGCCCTATGGGAAAAACTGACTCCTCTAATCCCCCTAAGCCCCCTGCTCTTCCTCTCTTTGCTAACCTTCCCAAGCTGGATGTCAAGTCTACCCCTCAACAGTTTTTCACCTTTATTATGTTGCTTACCCAGAACACAGAGTCGTGGCAGAATCATAATAGGTGGCGTCTTTCTGATGCTGTATTAGTTCCTCACTATCTCACAACCTGTATTACTCCTGAGCTTGCTAACCTCATTCAGTGTGAGTCTTTGGCCTCTCATGCCTACCCTAACTCTGTAGCAGAATTGTTTAAGCGTTTAGAGAACCATTTAGTCCCTCCTGATTCAGATTGGCAGGATAGATTAGCATTTGGTACCTTGCAGCAGGGTACTAAATCATTTAAGGAGTATATGAAAGAGTTTGATGCTCAGATGGTACGAATTAGGGATTTGTCGGGTGCAGATGTACGTGCTCGCTTCCTCCAAGGCCTCAGTAGACCCTTATTACGTGAAGTCAAGCGCCAGTTCTCTGCCTACCGTTTTACTGATCTGCCCCTCAAGCATGTGCGCCAGCATCTCTTGCGTGTAGCAGATTTCTTCACCACCCCTTCTCTTCCTACCCGTTCCCGTATTAATAATATTATCCTTACCCCTGAGGAGGAGAACTCCTATGTAGAAGAATTAGATATCTGTGTTACTGACCTTTCAGCCCTTGATGTCTCTCATATCACATGCTATCATTGCAAGGAAGTAGGTCATCTTAAACGTGAGTGCCCCAAGTTCCTTTCGGGTGCTCCCCCTCATCCCGACGCTCGCCCTCCTCGTACCCCTCAGCGTGCTCCTATTCGTCCTAATTCAGGACGCATTCCTTCAGCTACCCCTAGTAGGCTGAATGCTGTGCAGACAGGATCCCCAGGGTTCCCCTATGATAATCAGGCTCCCGCACCCTCTTCGCTCCCTCGTGACCCTCCAGCAGTGGCTTTTTCGCCAGGGTCTTCTTCGGGGTTAGTTCCTATGGATTTGGGGGGGGAGGGGGAACAGTAGGCCTGTCAGCCGGGGGTAACCTGGACAGGTCCTTAGATAGTACCCCAGATAAAAATTTTTGCCTGCCTGTTTTTATAACCTCTGTAGGAGCTGAATCTTCCCTACCACTACGTGTGCGTCCTCTTATGTTCTTGAATGGTGGTTTAACCGTCCCTCACACTGTTGTAGATCCCTTCTTGCATGCTGATGAACTCTTGAATGTCTCTGTGTTGGTAGATAGCGGTGCGGCTAGCTCCTTTGTGAGCGAAGCCCTAGTTAGGCGTTTAGGACTAGTCCCTACCCCTCACACCAAACCCGTTACTGTTCATTATGCTGATGGTCGCACCAGTCATTCTCCGGGTACGGTGTCCCTTCCCATGGTTATACAAGGACGTACTGTCAACCTGACGGCCACTATAGGCCCTATCACTACCGCTGATGTATTACTAGGATTAGATTGGCACCAGGATAATAAGATTACTATTAATTATGATACCATGGTCATTTGGTTTCCAGATAGCTCTTACTGGGTACCTGAACGTCATTATAGATTGGAAAATTTATCCTTGGTAGATATTACTCCTCCTACACCTGTTGATCCTCCTGTAAGACCTATACCTGAAGTACTAATGTCCAATGATGAGTTGCGTTCTGAACTAAAGGAATATCGGGGTTCTTTGAACGGAGTTTCTTCTATACGTGAATGCGGGAACAAGAGGCCGCTGGATGAGCGGCTTATAGGTCGCAGTGTTTACTCGTAGCTGTTTGGCTAGAGCTTTTGTGATTAGTAGATGCAATATAGTGCATGGTTGAAAAATGAATTAAATAAAATGTGCGTTCCGCGCTTGGGTTGATTATACCCGGGCGGAACGGGGCGTGAGGTGCAGTGCCCCTGAAAAGAACAACCTACGCATTATTTAATACTAGCCGTGCAGATTCGGGATATTCTACCCCCGGTCTGTACGGTTAGCGTCTTACTAGCATCCACTAAACATAAGGGTTTAATGACGTCAGTTAGCTAGGGATAAGGGAGGTTTTGCGACTAAAAGCCGCTCTGGCTGGTTTTGTCGGCCTCTTTCTTTGCTCGTTGTCGTTGCGGCGGCAGCCGCAGCTATGGGTGCTGCGGAGCAAAATCCCAAAAGCACTGGTTGCACTGGCCACTTGGCCAGTGGTGAGACTTCCAGTTGTTAACCGGCCAGGCGTAGTTCCTCGCCCGGTTAACTAAAAGAAAAGAAAAAGATTACCTCCGGTCCGCACCTTTTCCCCAGCTTGGGGTCTTTGGTGGGCCGGATGCCGTGACAGGTGCTCAACTGTCGCTTGGTCGGCCCAGTGCGCGAGCTGGTGCTCCGTACCTGGGGATGCTTGCACCCCGGGTTGGAGCCGGATGGCTGGCACTGGCGACCCGTGTCTCGGTCCGCGGCCTGCGGCTTTTTCTTCGGAAATTGCTGCTGGCCAGCAAACTTTGCAATTGCCTTCCGCCGAGGGGGGGGTGGTTGGGGCTGGGGACGGCGATGGGAAAAGCGTCTAAGCTAGAAATTTTTTCCCCACGCATAGAAACCTCGGGGGGAATGCGGTCTTGGCTGAACGGACTCTCGTTCAGCCAGGTGCCTGGGGCTGTGGCCTCGGGCATCCGGGCTGGCGGGGCCTGGGCTAGGTCCACGTTTTTTCTCGAAGCACCCCGGGTCTATGGGGAGACGGCCATAGCGGTACCGACTCGGGGCCCCGAGAGGGGTCATGATAGGCTGGCCGTGCGCAATCGCAGTGCAAATGCGCTGGGCCTTTTTGGGCCTGGCCATGCATCCACAGCCGCCGGGCACACGCCTCCCGATGTGGGGGGGCTCCCGTTTTGCGGCAGGGCGGTCACTTGTGACAACGAGCAAGGTGGAGTGCGGCTTCAAGGGAAAGCCAGGGCGGGGGTGATTGGGCAACGTACTTCATGAAGGGCCTTGAACGGCGTGCCTCCGGGCATGTCAATTAGTGTCACATGTATGCTTCCACTTATTGTTTTAATGAAGATGCTGGTTTTTGTGGGAGCTACGTGGGACATGAATCGGGGTTCTTTGAACGGAGTTTCTTCTATACGTGAATGCGGGAACAAGAGGCCGCTGGATGAGCGGCTTATAGGTCGCAGTGTTTACTCGTAGCTGTTTGGCTAGAGCTTTTGTGATTAGTAGATGCAATATAGTGCATGGTTGAAAAATGAATTAAATAAAATGTGCGTTCCGCGCTTGGGTTGATTATACCCGGGCGGAACGGGGCGTGAGGTGCAGTGCCCCTGAAAAGAACAACCTACGCATTATTTAATACTAGCCGTGCAGATTCGGGATATTCTACCCCGGTCTGTACGGTTAGCGTCTTACTAGCATCCACTAAACATAAGGGTTTAATGACGTCAGTTAGCTAGGGATAAGGGAGGTTTTGCGACTAAAAGCCGCTCTGGCTGGTTTTGTCGGCCTCTTTCTTTGCTCCCCACCCACCCACCCTTGTCTTGGTTGCCTCTAGGGCAACGTACTTCATGAAGGGCCTTGAACGGCGTGCCTCCGGGCATGTCAATTAGTGTCACATGTATGCTTCCACTTATTGTTTTAATGAAGATGCTGGTTTTTGTGGGAGCTACGTGGGACATGAATGGATATTTATTATGTATGTTCCTTCAGTTAGAAGTACAGGAGATACCTATCCCTAATAATAGTGTGGATATAGATATAAACACAGTGGATACAATAGGAGTGGGATTTACTGAAAATGAAATAGTAAGATACATGGCTGTGATAGATTCCTCAAAGGTTTTTGAAGAAAAGACTCCTTCTTATCCTCCTCCTCGTTCTGTTTTACACCGTGTAGTTATCAAGGACGGTGCAGTTCCTACGCACTCTCCGATGTATAGAATGGGCCCTACCGAGTTAAAGGAACTAAAACAGATTTTAGTGTCATTATTAGAAGCAGGATTGATAGAGCCTAGTAACTCCCCTACTCAGCTGGTGTCCTGTTAGTTCCTAAGCCAAATGGCAAGTTTCGCCTAGTTACTGATTATAGGAAGTTGAATGATATTACTGTGAAGTCTAAATACCCTCTACCTCGTATTGATGATATATTTAATAAGGTTAAAGGTTCCACTTGTTTCACAGTACTGGATTGTGCGGATGGTTTTTGGCAGTTGCGGATAGCTCCTGAGGATTGCCATAAAACCGCCTTTGCTACCCCTTTTGGTCATTACCAGTTTAGAGTAGCGGCTATGGGACTCTGTAACTCGCCTGCCTCTTTTCAAATGTTAATGAATGAAGTGCTTAGACCTGTTATGGGAAATTCTCATCTTCCTCAGGTGTCCTCTGATCTAAAGGATCCTTCCTTCTCCTCTGTTTCTTTATCTGAGCATGACCGTTCTTGTGCTCAAGCTTACTTAGATGATATTCTTATTTACTCTCCTGATTTTGAAACGCACCTACGTGATTTAAAGAAAGTATTAGAAATAATGGCTGAAAATTCTTTGTGGGCGCGCCGTGCTAAAGTGCGTTCGGGTAGGAGTGTCCCATTTTTAGGGCACGTTCTGTCAGATGCCGGGGTCGCTACCGACCCGGATAAAACTAAGTCAATTCAGGAATGGCCTACTCCTACCGACGTTAAAGGTGTACGTAGTTTCCTAGGAATTGCTTCTTACTATAGGCGTTTTATCCCGCGTTTCGCAACTATAGCAGCCCCTATTAATCATTTATTAAAGAAGGATATCCCCTTTGTTTGGAGTAGTGAATGTCAGTCGGCTTTTCAGTGCCTAAAATCCCTACTCCTTTCCCCTCCTGTACTCATCCTACCGGATACTACTAAACCCTTTGTTGTGGCTACAGATGCTAGTAAAGTAGCTATAGGTGGTGTCCTTCTCCAGGATCAGGGTCAGGGCTTACAGCCAATTGAGTATATCTCTAGGACAATGCTCCCTGCGGAGCGTAACTATCCCGTACACCAGCAGGAACTCTTAGCTGTGGTGTATTGTTGCCACGCGTGGCAGCACTTCCTTAAAGGTGCTCAATTTGATGTCTGCCTGAATGAACCCTGTGAGCTAGATCCTTATAGGTTAGTTATCCAAACGGATCATCGTCCCCTTACCCATCTTCTCTCCCAACCCAACCTTACCCCTCGGCAAGCGCGCTGGATGGAATTTTTAGCACAGTTTTCCCCTTTTAAACTTCAGTATGTCAAGGGTGTAGATAACATAGTACCAGATGCACTCTCTCGTCGTGCAGACTATTCCTTCTTCGAGGACCTTGATGTTCTCAATACTACTCTAGTTCCTACTACTATGGGTGTAACCCCTTATGGTGAACTACCTGATGATGAATCCTATGCCTACCTCTTTCATACAGCTGTTCGCATGCCTGATCTCCTTTCTCACGTAGGACTCTCTCTCCCGTGTGAGGCCCTTCCCGTGGCCTCGGTGGGGGGGGAGGGGAAAAATAAAATTTCTATACCGCTTAGCCATATAGCGACTAGGTCAGGAAAGTCTTATGAAAACGTAGTCCCTCTAGGACCTCCCCTTCTCTTTGGCAAGGCGGTAGGAGATCTCTTTAAACCTGTTCTGGATACTTCTGTAGCGATGCCTACCTCTGATCTTGAACGCCTTATTAGTAGATTTACGGCCACTGAGCCGGAAGCATTAGCTGCCATTGCTGCACATCCCCAACAATTAGGCAAGCACCCTTGTAAATTTGTAGGTGGGTTTTTATATGTGCAGATAGCAGATTCTCCCCCTCAATGGCGCCTGTATGTCCCTCCTATCTGTCGCTCCTCCTTGCTCTTTGAGTTGCATGACTTAGCTGCTCATCAGGGTGGTAAACGGGTACGGGACCTAGTAGCCCGCTCTTATTACTGGCCTTCCCTTTATAAGGATGTAGATGAGTATGTTAGAACTTGTCAATCTTGCCAGGAAATGAAACCCAATAATGTAGGACAGATAGCAGAACCTAGGACCTTGCCTGACCCCATCATGCCTTGGGATTCTATCATGATGGATTTTGTAGGACCTTTTAGAAAGAATGATAGGGGCAATGCCCAAATCCTTGTGTTCATAGATCGTTTTACTCGTATGTGCCATCTTGTGCCGTGTCCTTTAGAACTCACCGCACGTGATTGCGCACGCCTATACCTCAATAATGTATATAGATATCATGGATTGAGTAGGCAGTTTATTAGTGATAAGGATAAATTATTTACCTCAGATTTTTGGCAGCAGTTTTTCGCTGCCATCGGTACCAAGGTTACCTACGGTACTGCCTACCACTCCTCTCCTCTCATTTAGTAGAGCGTCTTAATAGAGTAGTAGAAGAAGCGCTTAGGCACTATGTTAATGGCTCGGGTAGTGATTGGGAGGATTATTTATGTTTGGTAGAGTTCTCCCTCAACAATTGTCCCCAAGCTGCGCATGGATATACGCCCTTCTTCTTAGATACTGGTAGACAGCCCCTTACCCCTACCTCTCTCTTAGCTAGTCCTCTACGGGACAAGGATGATGTGTCCCGAGATACTGTAGAAGGTGTACAGTCCTTACTAGATAGAATGAAAACTGCTCATGACCACGCGATCTCAGGGTACCAAAAAGCTCAGGCTAAGTACCTTGCTAGGTTGCGTGCCTCCTTAGATAGACGAGCACCTGAGATAGAAATAGGAGATCTAGTATTAGTAGAAGGCCCCCGTGTTGGCCGTTTTGCTCATAAGTTTGAAGCAGAACTGAAGGTCAAACTTAGGCCCGCCTTCTTAGGACCCTTCCATGTGTTGTCTAGGGTAGGAAATTTCTTATATAAAGTCGATATCCCTACCTCTGGCAAACGCATTCAAACACCTTCCATAGGAGCCAGCTTAAACTGTACCATCCTAGTACGTTCGCTGGCAGGGAGTTAGCGCCTGCCCCTTTAGAGCATAACCCTGACACTGGGGAAGTAGAAGACGAAGTAGAAAGCATCGTGGCCCATAGAGATATCAAAAAGGGCCGCGGTACCCAGCGTCAGTATAAAGTGAAGTGGATGTATGCTCGTAGTGAAGTAGATAAGGTTTGGTATACGGAGAGTGAGCTAGATGGGTGTAGTCGCCTGCTGCAGGAATATAAAACCCTGCACAAGCTCTAGTTGTAGGCTTTCTCCTCTCTTATGTTATGTCTGCTGTCGACGGGTGGTTGGTTGTCCCCTCCCCTCCGCAGCCGTCATGTCGGAGCCTACCCCTCCGGCTGAGAGCCCGCCGCCGTCCCTGCCCCTACCGGACCCTGAGCTGTACTTCGAGGCCCTTCCGGGCCGTTGGGTGTCACGGTCTAGTTTCCCGGATGGCGTCGTGCATCCGGCCCTCCAGGCCCAGCATGCGGGCCTAGTCAGGGCGGCTCTCTTCGGGGTCACGTGGTACGGTCCTTCCCCTGCTGAACCGCATCAGCTTGTTTTGCACGGATTTGACGATGCCGGCCACTGTTTGCTAGAATGTGGCTCCAGCTGTCCAGCCCTGGGACAGATAGCTGCGATTCTCCAGTGCCCCAGGGTGTTTTCCTACCTTTCTACCCCTGTGGGCCGCTCTGCCTACGGGATGTGTTCCCCTGGCTTCCTGCCGAGGGTGATGCGGAGCTGGATGAGAACCCCTGCGACCTGTTACGGGCCGTAGAGTTTATGGAGATAGCAGACCAGAACGCGGGTGTAGGATTTGGCGACCCTACCCCTACGGACGCGCCGGTAGAGGCGCAGTATTCCCCTGAGTATTCGGCCTCCCCTGCGGCGTCCTCCTCTTCAGTGTCGGCGCCTTCCCCGTCCCGTCTTCACCGAGGTCGGTCCTGTGCGCATCGGTGGAGCCTACCCCTTCGGGCTCTGGTCGTGAGCCTGATCCTCTTGCAGCGACAGTTTCTGCGATGCAGGCGCAGATCCAGTCCCTGACGGCGGCCTTCGGGGCCTTCATGGCGGCCCAGGCGCACGCTCCAGCCACGCCAGGTGGGGTGTCTGTTGCAGCTGTGCCCCCTTCCCCTTCGGTCGCCTCGCGTCTACGGTTCCCTCTGGTGCTGCAGCTCCTACGCCTTCGGCTACCGCTGCGCCTGCTACTGACGTACCTGCGCCTCGGCGCGAGTCCGCCGTCCCAGTGGCAGCGCCCGCCGCCGCCGCGTCCGAGCCGCCCACCACGTCAGCGCCGCCCTCGCGGGGTTTCTTCAGCGACCCGGGCGGTCTTCCCAGGCTTTGGGAGGGCGGTCCTCCGCAGAGGATCCCGGTGCCTGACTGGAGCTTGGACGGTAACCAGTCGTATGCCGGATTGCCTGTCCCCACGGGTCCTATTTTCAACATGTGGCCTGGTGGTGCTCCACCCCCAGAGACCGGCGCGCCAGTTGCGGAGGCGGGTCCGTCGCGACCCCCTGCGGCCTCGGGTCCGACGCGGCCCCCTGTTGTACCGGCACCTTCTGCGCCTGTGCCGGTTCCTACCCCTTCGCCGGCCCCTGCCCCTTCGGCCCCGCGGTCTTTGGCTGCGGTTGTTCGGTCCAGTGGCTCTGACCCGCGCGCCACCCGCGCTGCCGATTCCCTTCGGGAGTTGTCAGAGGGCGATCGGGATCGGGCCCCTTCTGTGGTGCATGCGACTCCGGAGTCGCGCGACACGCCTGTCTTCGGGTATGGTATGTCTGCGCTCGCTTGCCGCCAGTGTGACCTGCCGCGCGCCTCCGCCGAGCTGGCCATTTCGCCCATGTCCTACGGGTTCTCCCAGGTGTGTCGGGCGCCGCGGGACCGTAACCTACCAGTTGAGACTGATCGGCCTCCTTTCGACATGGTTATTTTGGCTGATCCGGTGTTCCAGGGTGAGATCCTGGTTCGGCGCGTCCTGTACCGCTGGGCGCGGCGCCACAATGACTTGGACACCTACGGCGGGTTCCAGTGGGCTTACCCTCCGCCTCTGGGCATTATGGCCTCAGATGCTCTTACGGTAGATTTTCCTGCGGTGCCGGGTGCCACGTACAGCACCGTCCTTCAGCCCATCCTAGAGTGGGATGCCCGTCGTCCAGCGCCCATCCCGGGCCAGGGTTTGGACTCTCGGGGTCATCCTCCTCCCCGGGCTAGCGACTACCTTGAGACGTTCGGGTCGCGACAGTGTGCCCGCCGGTGGCGCTCCCGCGAGATTCGGCACATCCGGTTGTGGCCGTCCAACGTGGAGCCCCTGGTAGATCTGTTTTTCCCGACGGGTATGCGCCCTCGGATCCGGTATCATCGCCTGCTCCTTCGGGCTCTCTGCCTGATCGCGGTAGAGCCTTTCCTACGCCTCTTTGCCTGCGGTTTCCTGGACTGGGCCCGGGGCCAGGTCGTTCTTACACAGCATAGGTACTACTGGGCCTTCCTGGACTTTTCCCTGACGGCGTGTGGGCCGATGTTTTCCTCACTGTAGATAGGCACGACAATGCTGAGGATGTGTCTCACTACCAGGCTTACCTGGATGTCCTGCTGGCCTCCCGTGGTACCTACCAGACGGATGGCCATTAGATAGAGGGCCTTAGGCCCGACCTGAGGGTGTTGTCCCTCCGGTATGTAGAGTCGCCCTCATGTTCTGGCCAGTTGACTGGTCGTTCTTGGTCCTTGGTGCTGATTGGTTTACTCTGTGTGTCCTGCCCAGTGCCGTTCCCCCCCGGCAAGGACTTTGTTCCAGGCAGTTAGGGGAACCTACCACCAGGCTTGGTGCTGGCTAACCCTACACCTCCAGGCGTGGTGGTGGAGACCGTGTGAACTATTGGTGCCTTGTATCTTGGATGGCCTGCTGACTGTGTTAGTGTGTGCTGGGTGCATTAGGTTTCCTACCCCTTGTTTTCCTCCCTGTGCGTAGGGAGAGGGCTCCCTACCTTTGTGGGGGGGGAGGTGTTACGTCGCGTAACAATTCGTTGTAGTTACGGACGTAAATTAGGTCTTTTGCCTCGGTTGTCCCTAGGTTTACGTTTAGGCTCCTACCGGGACATTATTGTCCTCGTAACAGTACTGTGGTACATTGGGTGCCGTTGGGCGCCGCGCCGCGTACTTTACTAGTGGTCCTGATCCTGTGGTAGAATGTAGTGGACCAGCGTGCATCAGTAGATGTAGTGGACCAGCGTGCATCTGTAGGCGAGGGCCATGTCGGCCCGAGCGTGTTGGACCGTTGGTGACCATTTATGCGCGTTCTACCCCTTTGTGTGCACTCGGCGTGTGTTAAATGAATTGACACATTTAGGCTTGGGTCACGGCAGTGTAGTTGTGTTTCCTTCCTCTATTCCTGGAGTAAACGGGTTTTGATAAATGGTTGTATGGCGTATTATAGTAACACTTACGTTAATGCATTGAGATCAGCTCCGTCACGTTCGTCTTTCGCCAGAGGGTTAAGTAGAGGAGGCCTGACCAGTTTAGGTAGTATCAGGCCCATTAGAGGTAGAGGTGGAGGTAGATATCCGCGGCGTAACATCGTGGTGTGCATTAATTAATTAATTAACTGAATTAATTAACTCGTTACTATTAATTAATCTCGTGTCCCCGTTGGGGGACCACGGAGGCTAAACAGGTGGGGATGTGATAAGTAACTCACATATTCTCACCTTCCATACAACAACCTTGTTTTCCAGCAGGCTGAAGAGCATGACAGGCGTCTATGAGCTCGCCAGCTCCTTGCAACGGTGATGCCGCTCCCAGGCAGCTAGGGTCCTTGACTACGCAATATAGAATGTCTACCGTGTGAAAACCTCCATACAGGAAGCGTAGCAAAGCCAGATAACTGCCCGATCAATTCTGGGTAGCTTTAGGAAGCATGGCATACGCAGCGTAAGGAAAACCTTTGAAAGCTGCGGAAAATCTGATAGCACAACTGCAACAAGTGGAGAACAAAATAGCAAGAAAAACCCAGAAACGGCGCAAAAAGTTTCATGCCAGGTTCATTAAGAGCGCAAACAGACTAAGCGGTGACATGCGGCAAATCAACGTACCACGGCCGGCATTATTTCCTACCCAGGCACGCAAGAAAAGCCAGCCAGCCATGGATGGATTAACCGCGGATCGCGCAGGCCTGAACGAAATCATTTTAGAAATGACAGGAAATGGCCGCAGATCGAAGATGCTTAGGTTATTTTCATGGTGTCCGTTACTAAACGGCTCTTGCTGCATCAAAATAACCCACGAATATCGAGTTCTACCGTCGCAGGCACACATGCTAGATTATTCATCGCGGCCAAATTGTTGGATGAGACCCCCGTGCAAATCTGTACCAACAAAGGCAGCGAATTTGCAAATAGTGCAGATCTTGCTATGAAACATCATAATAAATAGAACATCACTTTTAACCATCGGCTTAATTTTTTCGCCTGTCGCCCGCCGGATTAGCCATATTTTCCAGGTAAATAGGTGTACGTTTATTCCAAATATAGCCAGTAGGCAATCCCTGCTAAGCCTAGGGTATCAAGATGTCAGTGGCTAAAACGGAGCCTTACTAGACCACGGAAGCCACTGGACTTCTAATGGGTTGTCATTGGGCATGTGGGTAAAGATCCTGTTTTTGCCCATGAGGTCATGAAAGATCTCAAGTGGGCTGGGCTTATCGTGGTCCGCGCCAGGGTCCCAGATTTTGTTTTGTTCATTTGCAACCATCCAGTAGCGTCGCATGCCGGAGTTCCATAGGTAAATGAAGCGTGAGAGAACCCCAGCTTTGTCGAAAACTGTGCGCCTATTGAACACCACATCGTTTTGCACCGTCCAGATTGTATATAACATGCATGTGCAGAGCCATATCCACGCTTGTTGTGAAAAGGTGAGCTCAAGGCCAGGGTTGCCCGTGATGCCAAAGATAATTGAGCGGGTAGACACCGGTATGATAGGCTCAGACGTCCAGGCTGCCCATAAACCAATCAACCAGGTCCAAACTCCCTGGAGGTTACACCATAAAAATCGGTGTTCCACAGTTTCAGTGGGGTTGGTACATAAACATGTAGCAGGGTGTTGAAATCGCCGGTGGAGGATCTCCCCGACCCCGATGGACCGGTGCATCAAGAGGTGTTGTACGTCGGTCGCGCGGCGATCAATCAGCGGGTGGTCAGCGGCGAGGGTGATGTTGCGGACCCAGGTGTGGCCAGGCCACTCAGTAGCGCCCCAGCGTGTACGTCCGGGGTGGAATTGATGGTTTTTATGCAAGAGCATTGTGTAGCCCCACTCTGCCGTGTACTCGTTAAGGCCTTTTACAATTCTGCGGTCACCCTGATTTAGCACCCAGTTTAGGATTAGCCATATTTTAACGGTTTGTCTGTAATATGGAGGCAGATGGTGCGCAAGGATAGATGGCAAGTAGTGATGAAGGAGACCACCCCCAAGCCTGTGGGGGCTCCGCGTGTGACCAAGTATGGCATTCATAGCGATTCGGGCCGCGGTGCCCACACCCCTGTAACTAGGACCTAGATAGCTTATACCATCCATTCCATCCCATGTTCCCCTCCCACTGAGGACTTATGCTCACGTGACGCAGTCACGTGTCTATTAGTTAATTAATTAATATTTTAACGGAACGCACGTCGCCATGGCCACCTCCGCACGGTGCGCGCACTGTGCACCACAATTTCAAAATAAGATCGCGTCGAATTGTGAAAGTTCAGACGGGTCAGTACTTAGTAGAGATACGAAATCTGTGGCTTCAAATCGTTGCCCTGTCGTTCTGGCATCCTAGCCGCGCAAAACGTAAAAAAAACGCGGAAAATACGGCATTATACGGTATTAATTAATTAATTAATTAAGGGGATGTGGCACCTCAAAACCCTTAAAATTGACATATGCTAATATCACTTGAAATTCATTTGCACAATGCTAAGTTATGATTGGGGGCACTAAATAACATCTCTAGTGAGTTGTCCATGCACTTTTTGGGGGTACTACCCCCATATATACGCCAATAATGCGCTATAAATAGCAAAAGACGCTAACTAGGGCTGGTTATGCCCCAGCCAATCCACAAAACAGGTTGACCCAAAAAGCACAAGCCGCGTAGTTGCTTCCAGGCACATCGCAAACAGCAACTTACATGGGGCATACGGACACCGCCGTTCAAAAAATAGCCCGTGGCGCCAAAAACGCGATTTTTTTCACTTAAAAAAATAAAACAATTCATAAACTTGTCAGATCAAGCCAAAAAGCACTATTAAATTTCGGCACGGGTGCTCCCAGCCACGGTCCAAGTTTGAGGTCAATCGGACAACCCTAGCGCAAGTTATTGCGTTTGGCAGATGCCACTCTCACGACCGCTAAAGAGGGTTTTTCTTTGTACAAGGCCACTTAGGCATGATGTTTTCCATCCAAAAAGCCTGAAAGCATGCCCTACTCGATCACAAAACATAAGCAAACGCCTAGGCACCTCATCTGCCCTCACCTGCCCTCGGCATGGCCAACCTTGCAAGCGCAAGCATAGCAACACGATCGCTACTAAGGCATACATGCCAAGAGAGCATACACTATACTCAACCCAAGGTTACCTTGTAAACTTCACGCCAAGAACTCAGCAAATCTATGACCAAAAGCACCTCTAACTCTTGCTCACTGATGACGACACATGCTCAAGGTCGGGGGTCACTGTGGCACGCACTGATGGGTTTCCTAGACGACCACCTGACAAGACGCTAAGGACCACTCAGTAACCAAGTAAACACAATTACACTTTGCATGCCATCCAACATGCATCAAATACATGCTGAATATGTTATGAAATACAAATGGGTGGCCACACACCTCATACCCCTTCACCGTCCCTCGAGCATGGCCAGACTTATAAGCATGTGAATAGCAATAATGATGATGGCACTAAAATGCCTAATCAGCATTTTCTATGTTTCTCCCAGGTTAGATTGTTAAGGTTTATGCCAACCAAGCTAATCAACACTGCAGCGACTCCTTAACTGCCCTACCTGAGATGGGCAGCAAACTGGAACGATGGAGGGCAAGGAACCAAGGAGATCATGGCATACAAAGCTTGCATGCAGTCAACCATGTCAACCATGGTTGGCTCAGCACATTGCAGTCTTTTCACATCATCATATCAAGGGAAAGCTCAAATAAACCAATGGTGGCAGCTATCTACATGCAGTCACACAAATGCAATATCTCCGACATGATCGTCAATAAAACACTTCCTCCCCTGCACGATAGAATGGAAAGAAACCATTGGCGGGCCTCCAGCGCATGAGCGCTGTGATGCCGTTGCGAAGAGAGGGTGCGTCACTCTCACACAACTAGAAGCTTCCATACGCACAACATCCTTGCCAGAACACGTTTCATGAAATACCTTAAACCTTCCCGAGAAGTGCTCAATAGGCTTCGACTGAAGCGGCCTTGACCACGACATCAATGAAAACAATCTAAAGTAGCCAGGTATTCGACAACACCACGGCAAGCAACGGCGAGCTAGCTGGCGGAAACTGCCCAAAAAGAACGAAAAAAACTTCGAACGATGAGCTAATAGAAGAAAGAACTGATAGCACAGAACATTCGCGACAAATCTATACCTTGCCCTCGCAGATCCCTCACCCAGGCGCGCAACAACGGCCGTTCTTCCATGGAAGGTTCCGACATGCACTGCAGAGGCCTGAAGAATTACTTACCGAGAACGGCCGAAAATGTAGCAAAAAGCACCAGTTCGGTTTGGAATTCAATGCTACCGATACGAATTCATCCTTCGCGGTCAAAAAGCCCCCCAAAACTGCGAATTTACTGCCGCTATCACGAA
Source organism: Mesostigma viride (assembly GCA_009746045.1). Classification (NCBI taxonomy): domain Eukaryota; kingdom Viridiplantae; phylum Streptophyta; class Mesostigmatophyceae; order Mesostigmatales; family Mesostigmataceae; genus Mesostigma; species Mesostigma viride. The sequence continues at coordinate 481,026 of RPFO01000078.1, forward strand.
TTCTATTTTATTCCACGCGACGAAAAAATGCAGTTTACCCCCCATGCCGATGGCAGAAAAAGAAAGCAGCGATATTGTAAATCAGCTACTTGCCGCCACAAACCAACATCATTAAATCATCGTCTTCAACATTCGAGCATTTTTTTTGGCATTTCTCTAGCCTTACATTGCTAGTTTCGCCTAAACGCAGTCGCCATGGCCACTTCCGCAAGGGGTGCGCGCACCGTGCACCCACTTTTCACGGTACGGCTGGTACCGCGAATTTTTTGGCGCGGAAAAAATTCGGCGCGCCGCGTCCCCTTAATAGACACGTGACTGCGTCACGTGAGCATAAGTCCTCAGTGGGAGGGGAACATGGGATGGAATGGATGGTATAAGCTATCTAGGTCCTAGTTACAGGGGTGTGGGCACCGCGGCCCGAATCGCTATGAATGCCATACTTGGTCACACGCGGAGCCCCCACAGGCTTAATTGGGGGTGGTCTCCTTCATCACTACTTGCCATCTATCCTTGCGCACCATCTGCCTCCATATTACAGACAAACCAGGAGGCTGCCCGGGGGTGAGCCCGTCACGTCTAGTGTAGCACATGTCCATGCCGAGTCTATCACGAAAAGTCCACGGGTGGCGACCCTGCCGCGCGCGGCCGGGGGCACGCCAGGTGAGGACATATCGCCCAGGCTGGGCGGGCTTGGTGCCAGCTAGTCTATCTGATGTATCTACCTGATCTGTACGGGCCAGGTGCCCGGCTAGGCCCAGGCGCCTGTGCCTAATAATGTGGGAAACATAGGGCAAATCAGCGTACAAATCCTCATTACTAATGTGCAAACCAAAGGGGATGTTAAGGGCCTGGCGCAGCATCTTGGTGACGGCGCCGTCGAGTCGTTGCTCCAGCTCCTGTGTCAGTGCCCACGTCTCGGCGCCGTAGGTCAGGATCGTCAGAATGACGACCTTGAAGAGGTCACGCTTGACGATCCGGGGTAGGGCGGGGTTGCTCCACCAGCGGCGGTGGTCATGGAGGTGCGCCCACGCCATGCCGATCCGTGTTTTATTATACGGTATTATACGTCATTATGCGTCATTATGCGCTAAAACGCATTACGTATGAAAAATTATGCGCTTAAAACCAGCGCATAACGTATTATACTGTATAATACCGTATTATACGGCGTATGATCTTACACTGACTGCGGAAGGGGCGCTTTGCTGAGTAGAATAGGTAGGGTTTTCTAGATTAGATAAGCGTAGAGTCAGATTAGTTCGGTTTCGCGGCTTTGTCCCCCCCTCCATCCATCCACGGGAATATGTGCTACATGATCTCCCAACGAACTCATTAATTAATTAATTAATAGACACGTGACTGCTTCCCAACGAACTCATTAATTAATTAATAGACACGTGACTGCGTCACGTGAGCATAAGTCCTCAGTGGGAGGGGAACATGGGATGGAATGGATGGTATAAGCTATCTAGGTCCTAGTTACAGGGGTGTGGGCACCGCGGCCCGAATCGCTATGAATGCCATACTTGGTCACACGCGGAGCCCCCACAGGCTTGGGGGTGGTCTCCTTCATCACTACTTGCCATCTATCCTTGCGCACCATCTGCCTCCATATTACAGACAAACCAGGAGGCTGCCCGGGGGTGAGCCCGTCACGTCTAGTCAGTGAACAGCCATACGGCGTATAATACGCCGTATGGCGCGTATTATACGCCATACGCAAGATTTCCGTATGAAAATGGGGAAAAAAATACGCACTGCGTATTTTTTGCGTATTTTTTGCGTATTGCGTATTTTTTGCGTATTTTTTGCGTATTTTCCAGGTAAATAGGTGTACGTTTATTCCAAATATAGCCAGTATTTTTTGCGTATTTTTTGCGTATGAACCTCGTTCGAAGTAGCTTCTGGCATCATTTTGGACGGCACGTGGAGCCGGAACTAGATGCAGGTGCCAAGCTGGCCGTGCATGTACGACTGTACGTGCATTGCTGCAGATTGCTGCGTGTCGGACTAGGGTCTAGGGACTAGGAGACGAAGGACGAGGAAATTAGGTGACGAAGTTATGTTGTCTGCCAACAAGGGCGCGCATCTGGCACCTAACATTTAATCGTAGCACAATTGACATCCAGGCACCATGGCTAGCGACGGTGATGGTGTGGGTCTATGGAACACGATGATAATGGGGCCGACGAGATGCAGGCCGTATTCGAGACTGTCTGGACACACATCGTGAAAGAACAGACTCTCAACAAGAAAGGGCAGCCGACAGGTAACTACTAGCTCAGTGACGTGCACACTTTTGGATGCAAAATTCTCGGGTTCTACCACCCGAGCAAGGCTAGCACCCGCCATATCATGGGCGCTACGTATGCGAAGGAGGCAAGAGTGAGCGAGTGCAAGAGGCCGCCGGAGGCATTACGTCGCAGGCTGCGGGGTATTTGGTGTGACTCGCGATGCACATAAATGCCTTATTTAGCCATGCAGGCTGCTGCTAGCCAGCCACCGTACCATATGTGTTAATGGTTTAGGGAAGCTGGGTCGGGTTGCTGGCATGCATGCTATCCTGCACGCTAGCCACATTGTTGGCAGCCCGTATGGATTCTTGCTTCATGTAGATCAATATTGCATGGTGGCCTACCACGAGTAGGCAAGATGTCTGTTTCTTGCACAATGTCTTATTACTACATTTGGCAAGTTGGCCAACTGACCATGTGCAGTATTTCAGTCCTAGTATAGCCATTCCATGCAGTGATGGCATGGTTTTTTAACTTCAACATACAGTAATGGTGGCAGCGATCTCTATACCACTGCAAGTGTCAATGTGCATGCATATCTACTTGTGTTATTAATTATCCTTTTCAGGTGTGCACTGATTGTGCATACAACTTTGTTATTTTGTGCTATTTACAGACATTATTAATAACAACAGATGTACAATGCTTGTATTTGTAGGCATGCAGCGACGGCAACGGCAATATTATGTGATGATGTGTTAAATAAAGGCAAGTGGTGTTGCAAGAACACAAAAAAAACATGCCTGATTGGTCAGAATGTTGAAGAACCCCCTGAACCATGCAAAAAACAGCATTTTCAAGAGTCCCCGTATGATTTGCGTATTATACCCCTCATGGCGTATTATACACCATACCCATGGGCCCCGTATGATTGCGTATTGCGTATGGCTGTACACTGCGTCTAGTGTAGCACATGTCCATGCCGAGTCTATCACGAAAAGTCCACGGGTGGCGGCCCTGCCGCGCGCGGCCGGGGGCACGCCAGGTGAGGACATATCGCCCAGGCTGGGCGGGCTTGGTGCCAGCTAGTCTATCTCATGTATCTACCTGATCTGTGCGGGCCAGGTGCCCGGCTAGGCCCAGGCGCCTGTGCCTAATAATGTGGGAAACATAGGGCAAATCAGCGTACAAATCCTCATTACTAATGTGCAAACCAAAGGGGATGTTAATTAAGGGCCTGGCGCAGCATCTTGGTGACGTTGCCGTCGAGTCGTTGCTCCAGCTCTTGCGTCAGTGCCCACGTCTCGGCGCCGTAGGTCAGGATCGTCAGAATGACGACCTTGAAGAGGTCACGCTTGAACGAACTCATGTTATAATTTAATTTAATTTAATTTAATTTAATGGCGGCAGATGGTGCGCAAGCATAGATGGCAAGTAGTGATGTTCAAAGGGAGACCACCCCCAATCCTGTGGGGGCTCCGCGTGCATGACCAAGTATGGCATTCATAGCGATTCGGGCCGCGGTGCCCACACCCCTGTAACTGGGCCTACTAGATAGCTTACACCATCCATGCATTCCATCCCATGTTCCCCTCCCACTGAGGACTTATGCTCACGTGACGCAGTCATGCACGTGTCTATTAATTAAATAATTAATCAACTCTACCCTAGGGGATCTGTCTGGTGTGCTTCCCGCGGGTCTGCACACGCGGGCGCTTCCCCGCGAGGGGGGGCTCGTTGTCCTCTATGACCTGGGCCCACTTGGCCTTGTCCATCATCTTCTACGAGCCACGAGCCACGAGCCACGAGCGGACATGGCTGACGGCGGAGCTCAGAACTTTTTGCGTCTGAGCCCCAAATTCAGTCAGGCTACTTGCATCAGATGCGTCTTTTCTAGACGCATCTGCTAGTATAATCGGTTACGGCTGTAACGCAGTATTTTGCAAATGCCACCAAAACGCAGCCTTGACAAACATTTTGAGCTGTCGTCGGCATTCCCGTCGACAGCAGCACGTGCGACATAAACTCCTGCGGACGCCGACCTTTTCGCGCTGATCGAAGCTCTCCCCCCCGGTCTGCCTCCCTCGACGCAGTGCTCTACGCCAAATTCGTCGCCCATTCCCAAGAAAACCCGAACTTCCCATACCAAATGAGACGTCCGCCGCTTCGGCGCCGGCCAGCGGGATTTTTGCATCTTGGAAATCTTCACGCTCACGAAGGAACAATGTGACGATGTTATCAAGTTCCTGGCCCGCCATGACGAACTTTTCCTGCCTACCCCTGGCGACAAGGTCACCAAGCCCGCCTGGGAATGGCTGCTTCAAGAACCGGAGGCGTACTTGAACACAAGGCAGTCATCATGTGCAGCTACCTGCGCTGCGACGCCCAGGACATCACCCAGGTTGGCTACGCTGGCCTCCGGAGCCTCCTGCATGAACGTAGACGGGCAGCCACAGCAGCTGCAGCATCCCCGCAGAGCAGCACCTCCCCCAGCACGGACTCCATCCGAGCTGCAGTGCATGGCGGAGCAGCTGGCGCCGATGGCTGAGCAGCTCGCCGCCCTGAACGCGCCTGACGGCCCACTCAACACTCTCTCGGCCAAGGTCAACAACATTGAAGCCAGAGTCGCCCTGTAGAAACTCAGTCCTAAAAATAGGACTGAGTATACCATCTTTGAGATCATGTGGCGGTAAGGGTAGGGGGGTACCCCATATGTTTGATATGCATCATAGCACTCAATATCATGCTAATGCTTGGGCATGTGCTTAAAAAATCATATGTTGACCAAATCATGTAAAATTATACATGACTCTCAACCCTTACTCGCGATTTTGGAATTTTCTGTGGAAGCACGAGTGTGTAAAATCCAATAAAATCCATATTCACTATTAAAAATCACAGGCATGTAGATATTAGAGTTCTTGAACTGTGGCAAAAAACTGGACTCAATTCGACCACTGGCACTGCCTGAAACATGCAAAACACTGCCAGTCCTATAAATAGGACTGGGCCTTGGTAACAAAATGCTAGCATGGGAGTGCGGTCGTACTACACACCACCGTGGCCACCAACCATGCCAATCAACTCATTTCCCTTCCAGCATAATAGGACAACATGCTTGCATCATCATATTGCAGTTATATTATACCTTATAATGTGTGAGAGCCTATGCAAGCACGTAGGGAATGGGTTTGGATACCTACCCACGAAAGGGTTTTTTGGTGTGTTAACCACCAATGTATTGGGCAGGTTAAGCATTTTTCAAATGTCTCTAACAAGAATGGACATGGATGAAACTGTTTTGCCTTGCCATGGCATGGCCAGCATACTTGCTGGCACATGATGACAGTGGTTTACCACCAAGATCTTTCACTCACCCATATAAGCTTGAAAGCACCCTTGACGAGGCCCGTGGCCACACAATTATGCAGTATGAACGTAGCAAAAGAACAACTAACATCTATGAAGGTGTTTAAACCCATACAGCGCCTAAAAACCTGCACAACTACACCAGGGCAAGGCAAATGCCTGGCAACATCATCTAAAAAGGGGGTTTTGGAGAGGGGCAGGCAACGGTCAAGAAAGAGCATCAAGACTCGAAACTGGCAACACCTCGCAAGCTTTAACTCATGTAAGAACATCAAGAAATGATGAGACAACAATATTCCGGCTTTACCTTGCATGGCTGGTGTTACCTTGGCCCAGGCGGTGCCCGCAAAAGTGGCACTTTGCGGCACACACACCATGACGTGACAGAGTGGTCGAAATCATCAAATCTATACTGCCACTAAGTCAATTCTATGACAATGCATGATAAAAGGTAGAAAGATACCTATAAATCCTTCGAATTTCGCCGGAAAGCAGTTGTAGTAATCAATTCCGTCGGCCTGCCTGATCGCAGCTTTTTCCAGCAAGAACGGTGCCGACACCTAGTAAATCGCATCCCCGCGAGCTGAAAATTGACTTGTATCATCTCTAGGATATATAAAATCTATTTCCTGAGTTTGGCCAGCTATATCGTCGGAAAACGTAAACTGCATGCATGGGCGCAAGCCGCCATGGCTAGGTCGTGCATTTCCGGAACTCACGTTTCACTTGTAAAAGTACAGTCATTCCCGCGTTAAGTTGCGTTTCTTAAGGTTGCGTTCCCGCGTTAAGTTGCGGCGCGGATGTTTGGGGGGCGACCGCAACTTAAGCATGGAGGCCATCGCAACTTATCGCGGTAATGACTCAATTTGTAGGTGTTAGGCCATTTTTGGCCGCGCAGGAGGACATTTTTTGCCAAGTCCGGAACCGCTACGTGATTTTAGGCGGCAAATTACGCAAGCCCCACTGGCGCGCAAATTTCCCAGCCTGCTAGTGGCTTAGGTGAAAAGCGCGAATGCAACCTTACAAATTCAGTTTTGCAGCCTGCGGGCTGCGGTACATAAGAATCCACGACCATGCAGGGTAGTGTAATTGAGACATCTTGCCGGACATGATTACCACCATCATGCCGAATGCACCACAAAAGGGCAAAGACAAGGCCGTTGAGGCCATGCAGAGGCAGTCTCGCTGCCTGTGGCCTCCATGCTGTTATCATTGTTTACATGCAGGCCATTGACAGTAAATGACTGAGCTTCAGTTCCCTCACGACTATTCCCATGTCTCAGATGTCACAGTCAAACGTGAAGCCGACTCAGTGGCAACTAAGTAACCCGCCAAAAAGAGAGCTGAAGTCCGGCAGAGGGTTAAAACACACCGCATTTGTGGTATAAAACGCAGGCGGGCACTGCGTGGCTGCCCGGCACGGCGTGTTTTGCAGCCCGCATTTGTCCAAAATATCTGGCCTGGAAAATGGACATTGGCCGGCTTTGACGCTGTAGCTGGATCGGGCTTGACGAGAGCTGTCGAATGCCGTATAGAAGTCCGTCAGAGGAGGAGGTGGTGGGCTGCTAGCCTAACTCTACCGTTAAGTTGCGTTCCCGCGTTAAGTTGCGGCGCCAAGTTTTAGGGGGCGATCGCAACTTAACGCGGGAATGACTGTACCCTTACCACCTGTTCTTTGACCGTACATTTAGCCGCTCATACCAAATCCAAAAAAATCGCAAAAATATGTCCAAGAAAGATCTTTTCACGTAGTATTTGAATAAATTTTGAGGGAATTTTTATTACAAACCTTCCGATCGGGGCAAATTTTCTACGAAACCCCAAATCTCAGTCCTAAATTTAGGACTGAGTTGAACTCAGTCCTAAAAATAGGTGTGGCTACAGACGACGTGTTAACCAGCCTCAGTTTACAGCATGCTACGCAAGAGCACATTGCCACCAAAGTTTCCGAGGCCACAGCCACTGTGACCACCCGCCTTAACCAGGTGGAAGGCCGAGTCGGCCATGGCACCGTGAAACTTGAGGCAGTTGCTGCCAAGGTAGACGCCCTGGCCACGCAGGTCCCTGAGATCGCCGAGCGAACGGCCACCATCGCCGCCCAACCTGCTGGTAGGGCTAGCGATGACCCCTCGACTCGCGCCTCCTGGGCGGACCTGCTCAAGAGCTAGGCATCCTCTACCACGACCGCCATCACCACCAACTGAAGCTCCAGGAGCTGGAAGACACGCGCCGCGAGGCCGCTGACCGCGACCGTCGCCGCTGCCGGGTCATGATCCTCAGGCGCTTTGACATGCCGCCGGAGGAGAACCCAGACTCTCTTCTCGACCAGCTGAAGAAACAGCTCTTGGCGTGCACTCATGCAGCTGCCAGGTGCGATACTGCAAGGCGCCTACCGCCTGCCCCATCCACGGGCCAAGGCTGGGCCCCCTCCAGTGGTCCTCACCTTCAGCGACATCACAGCCCGAGTTCGGTTCCTCTCTCGCCGCAAGAAGCTGGTGAACACCTCCTGGTCGCTTGACGACGACCTGACGCCAGCCCAGCAGCAGCAACGCCGCGATCAGTGGCCCGACTACATCCGCCACAAGACCAACCCCGAGAAGCCCCAAGTGTACTGGCGGGGCGGGGACCTCTATATCAACAAGAAACTGTGGAAGCCCCCCCGGGCTTCCCCGGGATAGAGCACTCCAGCTAGTTGTCTAGATGGGGGCAATCGATTATGGGATAGCTTAGGCATTACAGCACTTGAAACGATATTAGCGCACAGCGTTATAGTACCTTCAATTAGCTCTGGCACCTTGTGGCCATCAGCTTGCGCCTTAATTAGCCGACGTCTTGAGCCCACCTCACATTTGTAGCATAAGCTATGCGTCAGCCTACCTATGGTATTGCACTGGTTGTATTGCACCCACAGTGTTGCGCCCCGGCACCATGCCGTGGAGAGAGCGCTCTGTGGCCTGCCCACCTGCGGCAGTGAGAGAAGCTAGGGCGCCCTCCCTCCTTCTCGCTGTGTATATAGGGTTGAAGGTTCCTTTACTCTGTATTGGCACCCACGTGACGCAGTCACGTGCTTATTAATCATCTTCTTCCAAATCACAGAGAGGCCTACGCCCCCCATGTCCTCTACTAGCTGTTCTTTGAAGGTGCGGGCCTTGCGGCGTCTAGCATCACGGGGCCCGGCCCACGTCAGGAGGTGCCAGCCAGGCTGAGCTGGGCGCAGTCCCGCGGGGGGGCCACGTGAGGTGTCTACCTGGTTGGTGCGAGCTATAGGTGCCCTACTAGCTGCAGGCGCCACTGCTTAATTTTCTGATTATTCTGATTTGGCACGCCGCAAAGGTGAAAACCATTTGCGTTCAGTGCCGGTCCGCGGAAAACGCGATCTGCAAATGAATATCCAGGCCGGAACCGAACTGGGGGCCTCTCGCACCAACTTTTGCTGACTATAGGACGGACGTCTCCTGCATGATCCTAAGGCATCGCCAACTGACACCTACAGTCATCCGCAAAAGTTCTCCTTTCCGGGGAGTGATGCAAGCCTTTCGGATTTGGTACTAGATAAATCATTCGAGATCTGTGTGTGTTGGAGTACTACACACGTGTCCACTCGAGACTTGTTCAGTCTCGAAACGTGAGACGGGCTAGCTGAACACGGCTGGAACCTTCTTGAGAAGGGGGCGTAGCCGGTACTATCGAGATCAGCCAAGCGAATATTCTGATTTGGCACGCCGCAAAGGTGAAAACCATTTGCGTTCAGTGCCGGGCCGCGGAAAACGCGGAAAAACGCGATCTGCAAATGAATCCGACCGGAATCGAACTGGGGACCTCTCGCACCAACTTTTGTGTTACGTCCTAAACTTCTACCTCCACCTCTACCTCTACTGGGCCTGATACTACCTAAATTGGTCAGGCCTCCTCTACTCAAACCCCTAGCGAAAGACGAACGAGACGGAGCTGATCTCAATGCATTCACGTATGTGTTGCTATAATACGCCATACAACCATTTACCCGAACCCGTTTATTCCAGGAATAGAGGAAGGAAACACACTACACTGCCGTGACCCAAGCCTATATGTGTTAATTCATTTAATTAACACACGCCGAGTGACCACACAATGGGTAGAACGTGCATAAATGGTCACCAACGGTCCAACATGCTCGGGCCGACCTGGCCCTCGCCTACAGATCCACAGGCAGATGCACAGATGCACGCTGGTCCACTACATTCTACCAAAGGATAAGGACCACTAATAAAGTACGCGGCGCGGCGCCCAAAAGCACCCAATGTACCACAATACTGTTACGAGGACAATAGTGTCCCAGTTGGAACTACACGTAAACCTAGGAACAACCGAGGCAAAGGACCTAATTTACGTCCGTAACTACAACGAATTGTTACGCGACGTAACACCTCCCACCCCCACAAAGGTAGAGAGCCCTCTCCCTACGCACTGGGAGGAAACCAAAGGGGTAGGAAAAACCTAATGCACCCAGCACACACCAACACAATCGACAGGCCATCCAAGATACAAAGCACCAATAGTTAACTCGGTCTCCACCACCACGCCGGGTGGTGTAGGGTTAGCCAGCACCAAGCCTGGTGGGAGGTTCCCCTAACTGCCTGGAACGGAGTCCTTGCCGGGGGGGGACGGCACTGGGCAGGACACACAGAGTAAACAAATCAGTACCAAGGACCAAGAACAGCCAATCAACTGGCCAGAATATGAGGGCGACTCTATATACCGGAGGGACAACACCCTCAGGTCGGGCCTAAGGCCCTCTATATCTAGTCGCCATCCGTCTGGTAAGTGCCACGAGAGGCCAGCAGAACATCCAGGTACGCCTGCTGGTAGTGGGCCACATCATCGGCATTGTCATGCCTATCTACAGTGAGGAAAACATCGGCCCACACGCCATCAGGAAAAAGGCCCAGGAAGGCCCAGTAATACCTATGCTGCGTCAGAACGACCTGGCCACGGGCCCAGTCCAGGAAACCACAGGCAAAGAGGCGAAGGAAAGGCTCTACCGCGATCAAACAGAGAGCCCGCAGGAGTAGGCGATGGTACCGGATCCGAGGGCGCAAACCCGTCGGGAAGAACAGATCTACCACTGAGGGGCTCCACGTTGGACGGCCACATCCGGATGTGCCAAACCTCACCGGAGCGCCACCGACGAGCACACTGGCGCGACCCGAACGTCTCTAGGTAGTCGCTAGCCCGAGGAGGAGGATGGCCACGGGAGTCCAGACCCTGGCCCGGGATGGGCGCTGGACGACGGGCATCCCACTCCAGGATGGGCTGGAGAACCGTGCTGTACGTAGCACCCGGCACCGCAGGAAACTCTACCGTAAGGGCATCTGAAGCCATAATGCCCAGAGGCGGTCTCCATGAACTCGACTGCCCGTAGGAGGTCACAGCTAGGGGTTGTCATCTATATCTGCCTCGCCCTCGCCCGGAAGCCAAGGGAACACCTCCCGTAGGCAGGAGCGGCCCACAGGGGTAGACAGGTAGGAAAACACCCGGGGGCACTGAAGGACAACGGCTATCTGCTCCAAGGCTGGGCAGCGGGAGCCACATCCTAAAAGACAATGCCCGGCATCGTCGAACCCATGCACAACTAGCTGTTGCGGATCATCGGGGGCCGGGCCGAACCACGCGACCCCAAAGAGGGCAGCCCTGACTAAAGCCGCATGCTGAGCCTGGAGGGCAGGCTGAACGAGGCCACCCGGATAACTGGAACGTGACACCCATCGGCCCGGAAGGGCCTCGTAGTAGAGCTCTGGGTCCGGTGGCGGAGGGGAAGGCGGCAGGCTCTCCGACGGAGGGGTAGGTTCAGCCATGATGGCTGCGGAGGGGAGGGGACAACCACCCACCCACCAACAGCAGGAATACGATAAGGGAGCTAGGGGCAGGTTGCCGGCTAGAGCCGGTGTAGGGTTTTGTAGTCCTGCAATAAGCGGCTACAACCATCTAACTCACTCTCCCTGTACCATACTTTATCTACCTCACTACGAGCATACATCCATTTCACCTTATACTGACGCTGGGTACCGCGGCCCCTTTTAATATCTCTATGGGCCACGATACTCTCTACCTCGTCTTCTACCTCACCAGTATCAGGGTTATGCTCTAAAGGGGCAGGAGCTAGTTCTCTACCAGCGAACGTGCTTTGGTGATAAAGCTTCAGCTGGCTTCTATGGAAGGTGTTAGAATGTGTCTGCCAAGAGGTAGGGATATCTATTTTATATAAGAAATTACCTACTCTAGACAACACACGGAAGGGTCCTAAGAAGGCGGGCCTAAGTTTCACTTTAAGTTCTGCTTCGAACTTGTGAGCAAACCGGCCAACACGGGGGCCTTCTACTAAGACAAAATCTCCTATATCTATTTCAGGCGCTCTTCTATCTAAGGAGGCACGCAACCTAGCAAGGTACTTGGCCTGAGCCTTTTGGTACCCTGAAATTGCGTGATCATGTGCATTTTTCATTTTATCTAGCAAGGCCTGCACGCCTTCTACGGTATCCCGGGACACATCGTCCCTGTCCCGTAAAGGACTAGCTAAGAGAGAGGTAGGAGTAAGAGGCTGTCTACCAGTATCTAGGAAGAAAGGCGTATAGCCATGCGCAGCCTGAGGGCAATTGTTAAGGGAGAACTCTACCAAGCATAGATAATCCTCCCAATCACTCCCCACGCCGTTAACATAGTGCCTCAGCGCTTCTTCCACTACCCTATTAAGACGTTCTACTAATAGATGAGAGGAGGAGGAGTGATAGGCAGTACCGAATGTAACCTTGGTACCGATAGCAGCGAAAAACTGCTGCCAAAAGTCAGAGGTAAATAGCTTATCTTTATCACTAATAAACTGCCTACTCAAACCATGATATCTATAGACGTTATTAAGGTATAGGCGTGCGCAATCGCGTGCGGTGAGTTCTAATAAGGGACACGGCACGAGATGACACATACGAGTAAAACGATCTACGAAAACAAGGATCTGGGCGTTACCTCTATCATTCTTCCTAAAAGGTCCTACAAAATCCATCATAATGGAGTCCCACGGCATGATGGGATCAGGTAGGGTCCTAGGTTCTGCTATCTGTCCTACATTGTTGGGTTTCATCTCCTGGCAAGATTGACAGGTTCTAACATACTCATCTACATCCTTTAAAAGGGAAGGCCAGTAGTAAGAGCGGGCTACTAGGTCCCGTACCCGTTTACCACCCTGATGAGCAGCTAAGTCATGCAACTCAAAGAGCAAGGAGGAGCGACAGATAGGAGGGACATACAGGCGCCATTGAGGGGGAGAATCTGCTATCTGCACATATAAAAACCCACCTACAAATTTACAAGGGTGCTTGCCTAATTGTTGGGGATGGGCGGCAATGGCAGCTAAAGCTTCCGGCTCAGTGGCCGTAAATCTACTAATAAGGCGTTCAAGATCAGAGGTAGGCATCGCTACAGAGGTATCCAGAACAGGTTTAAAGAGGTCTCCTACCGCCTTGCCAAAGAGGAGGGGAGGTCCTAGAGGGACTATGTTATCATAAGACTTTCCTGACCTAGTCGCTATATGGCTAAGCGGTATAGAAATTTTATTTTTCCCCTCCCCCCCCACCGAGACCACAGGAAGGGCCTCACACGGGAGAGAGAGTCCTACGTGAGAAAGGAGATCAGGCATGCGAACAGCTGTATGAAAGAGATAGGCATAGGATTCATCATCCGGTAGTTCACCATAAGGGGTTACACCCATAGTAGTAGGAACTAGAGTAGTATTGAGAACATCCAGGTCCTCGAAGAAGGAGTAATCTGCGCGACGGGAGAGTGCATCTGGTACTATGTTATCTACACCCTTAACATACTGAATTTTAAAAGGGGAAAACTGTGCTAAAAACTCCATCCAGCGCGCTTGACGAGGGGTAAGGTTCATGGGTTGGGAGAGAAGATGGGTAAGGGGACGGTGATCCGTTTGGATAACTAACCTATAAGGATCTATATCACAGGGTTCATTCAGGCAAACATCAAATTGAGCACCTTTAAGAAAGTGCTGCCACGCGTGGCAACAATACACCGCCGCTAAGAGTTCTTGCTGGTGTACGGGATAGTTACGCTCCGCAGGGAGCATTGTCCTAGAGATATACTCAATTGGCTGTAAGCCCTGACCCTGATCCTGGAGAAGGACGCCCCCTATAGCTACCTTACTAGCGTCTGTAGCTACTACAACAAAGGGTTTAGTAGTATCCGGTAGGATGAGTACGGGAGGAGAGAGGAGTAGGGATTTTAGACACTGAAAAGCCGACTGACATTCACTACTCCAGACAAAGGGGATATCCTTCTTTAATAAATGATTAATAGGGGCTGCTATAGTTGCGAAAACGCTGGATAAAACGCCTATAGTAAGAGGCAATCCCTAGGAAACTACGTACACCTTTAACGTCGGTAGGGGTAGGCCATTCCTGAATTGACTTAGTTTTATCCGGGTCGGTAGCGACCCCGGCATCTGACAGAACGTGTCCTAAAAATGGTACACTCTTACCAGAACGAACTTTAGCACGGCGAGCCCACAAAGAATTTTCAGCCATTATTTCTAATACTTTCTTTAAATCACGTAGGTGCGTTTCAAAATCAGGAGAGTAAATAAGGATATCATCTAAGTAAGCTTGAGCACAAGAACGATCGTGCTCAGATAAAGAAACAGAGGAGAAGGAAGGATCCTTTAAATCAGATGACACTTGAGGAAGGTGAGAATTCCCCATAACGGGTCTAAGCACTTCATTCATTAACATTTGAAAAGAGGCAGGAGAGTTACAGAGTCCCATAGCCGCTACTCTAAACTGGTAATGACCAAAAGAGGTAGCAAAGGCGGTTTTATGGCAATCCTCAGGAGCTATACGCAGTTGCCAAAAACCATCCGCACAATCCAGTACCGTGAAACAAGTGGAACCTTTAACCTGATTAAATATATCATCAATACGAGGTAGAGGGTATTTAGACTTCACAGTAATATCATTTAACTTCCTATAATCAGTAACTAGGCGAAACTTGCCATTTGGCTTAGGAACTAACAGGACACCAGCTGAGTAGGGGGAGTTGCTAGGCTCTATTAATCCTGCTTCTAATAATCATACTAAAATCTGTTTTAGTTCCTTTAACTCGGTAGGGCCCATTCTATACATCGGAGAGTGCGTAGGAACTGCACCGTCCTTAATAACTACACGGTGTAAAACAGAACGAGGAGGAGGATAAGAAGGAGTCTTTTCTTCAAAAACTTTTGAGGAATCTATCACAGCCATGTATCTTACTATTTCATTTTCAGTAAATCCCACTCCTATTGTATCCACTGTGTTTACATCTATATCCACACTATTATTAGTGATAGGTATCTCCTGTACTTCTAACTGAAGGAACATACATAATAAGTATCCATATTCCTTTAATTCAGATCGCAATTCATCATTGGACATTAATACTTCAGGTATAGGTCTTACAGGAGGATCAACAGGTGTAGGGGGGGCAATATCTACCAAGGATAAATTTTCAAATCTATAGTGACGTTCCGGTACCCAGTAAAAGCTATCTGGAAACCAAATGACCATGGTATCATGTAGTAATCTTATTATCCTGGTGCCAATCTAATCCTAGTAATACATCAGCGGTAGTGATAGGGCCTATAGTGGCCGTCAGGTTGACAGTACGTCCTTTTATGACCAGGGGAAGGGACACCGTACCCGGGGAATGACTGGTGCGACCGTCAGCATAATGAACAGTGACAGTTTTGGTGTGAGGGATAGGGACTAGTCCTAAACGCCTAACTAGGGCCTCGCTCACAAAGGAGCTAGCCGCACCGCTATCCACTAACACAGAGACATTCAAAAGTTCATCAGCATGCAAGAAGGGGTCTACAACAGTATGGGGAACGGTTAAGCCACCATTCAAAAACATAAGAGGACGGACACGTAGTGGTAGGGATGATTCAGCTCCTACAGAGGTTATAAAAACAGGCAGGCAAAAATTATTATCTGGGGTACTATCTAAGGACCTGTCCAGGTTACCCCCGGCTGACAGGCCTACATTCCCGGTACTGTTCCCTCCCCCCCCCAAATCCGTAGGAACTAACCCCGAAGAAGAAGACCCTGGCGAAAAAGCCACTGCTGCATGGAGGGTCACGAGGGAGCGAAGAGGGTGCGGGAGCCTGATTATCATAGGGGAACCCTGGGGGTCCTGTCTGCACAGCATTCAGCCTACTAGGGGTAGCTGAGGGAATGCGTCCTGGAGTGGGACGAATAGGAGCACGCTGAGGGGTACGAGGAGGGCGAGCGTCGGGATGAGGGGGAGCACCCGAAAGAAACTTGGGGCACTCACGTTTAAGATGACCTACTTCCTTACAATGATAGCATGTGATATGAGAGACATCCAGAGCTGAAAGGTCAGTAACACAAATATCTAATTCTTCTACATAGGAGTTCTCCTCCTCAGGGGTAAGGCTAATATTATATTAAAAAATTATAATTACTTACAGCAGAGTGAAATCACTCAAACCAAAGCAAACGCCCAGCTATAAACCTATATACAGAGCCATGTCAAAGCTCTATACTACGATAAGACCAATGGAAACGCCTAACGGGAGGAACCTAATAGCCCTGCTGCACCGCAAAATCAGCCCGCGTACGGCGGAGCATGATGTCAGCCATGGCCCGAGTCAGCGCCACCGACAAGCGCCGACGCCAATATGACGTCCAGGTCCGCGCCGACCATGGGGCCCGCTGGCCCTCCAGGTCCAGCCGGTCCTCCCGGAGCCGGCAACACTCCTTGAAGAAGGCGGAGGTCAGCGCTAATATTATTAATACGGGAACGGGTAGGAAGAGAAGGAGTGGTGAAGAAATCTGCTACTCGTAAGAGATGCTGACGCACATGCTTGAGGGGCAGATCAGTAAAACGGTAGGCAGAGAACTGGCGCTTTACTTCACGTAATAAGGGTCTACTGAGGCCTTGTAGGAAGCGAGCACGTACTTCTGCGCCCGACAAATCCCTAATTCGTACCATCTGTGCATCAAATTCTTTCATATACTCCTTAAACGATTTAGTACCCTGCTGCAAGGTACCAAAGGCTAATCTATCCTGCCAATCTGCATCAGGAGGGACTAAATGGTTCTCTAAACGCTTAAACAATTCTGCTACTGAGTTAGGGTAGGCATGAGAGGCCAAAGACTCACACTGGATGAGGTTAGCAAGCTCAGGAGTAATACAGGTAGTAAGATAGTGAGGGACTAGTACAGCATCAGAGAGACGCCATCTATTATGATTTCGCCACGACTCTGTATTCTGGGTAAGCAACATAATAAAAGTGAAAAACTGTTGAGGGGTAGACTTAACATCCAACTTGGGTAGGTTAGCAAAGAGGGGAAGAGCAGCGGGTTTAGGGGGATTAGACGGGTCAGATTTACCCATAGGACCACTGTCTTCAACTGCTACATACGAGGGAAAGAAGGAAGAGGAAAGGTTTTGGATAGGGGTCTAGAAGGGGCCACCGTTAATTCAGGATGGTGCCCGTAGGAGAAGGGAACAGTATATTGCTCACGAAGGGAGGAGTAGGCAAAATGATCATAGTTTCTGTCATCTAGAGGCATGGTGCTGAAATCACTATTAACTTCTAAATCAGCCACACGGGTAGGGACCTGGGCAGCCTCGTAGGCCGTATCAGGGTAGGACCAGGAAGCAGGTGGGTAAAAGGGAACTGCACTAGGGCGCCCAGAAGGGCCGACAGGGGCAGAGGTACGTCGAAGCAGGGATGGAAGGCACAGGATGGGGAGGAGGCCTAGAAGCATTGTCAGGGAGTGAGGACCTACTTGAGGGTTGAGCCAAGGTTGCAGGAGGGGCAGGGGCCTGGTTCAGGGTAAAGGAGGGGTCATCACTAAATCTGACATGCATACGTTGTTCATAGGTAGGTGGGGTAATTGAGGGACGACGGCGACCACCAGTAACAGGAGAAGGAGGTGAGGTACGCAGATTACCTTGATCGAGGAGTGAGATGGTGCACCGTTTCCAAGGAGTCCCGTCGGTTACCACGAGTATTGTTATTGTTATTAGTATTATTATTATTATTATTAGTAGTAGTAGTATTTGGTGAGCTATGCTCATTTTATCTATGACTAACCTGCTGAGCGGAGAATGCAACGCCGTATAGCACCAAAGGAAAAAATAATTTTAGAAAAAATATTTTTTGTGCTGGCACCCGTACCCCAGCCACCCAGGTAGGGGTTGGCTGGAGAGGTGGTTGCTATAAAGGGTGGGCTTCCATTCTAGGGAAGCAGGTTGTTTCTTTTGCCTGAGAACCTCAAGTGACCACATCACAAAAAACAAAACGCAATATAACACATCAAGCATTATAACCCACCATGACCTCAGTGACAGCCCCAGAGCGGAATTTCATAGCAAAGCTCAAGCAAGAAGCCAGGGAGGGATGCACCCCAAAGGAGGCCGCAACTGCGGTCCAGAAGATCCTAGGGGAGGGGCATTGGCTAGAGCGGATCCAGAAGCTCAATCCGGGGCGTGCCAAGAACGTCATGGACGTGTTGGAGAAAAGGGGGTTTGTCAGCGACTGGGATGGGGAGGAGGCCCTGGCCGATGTGCTAGCAGCGCAACTGGGGGAGGCTATTGCAGAGCCGGATCCACCAGTGTCAGCAGGTGGGGTGGGAGCTGGGGGTGTTCCCCCTTCGGCAGGTGGAGGCGGAGGGGCGGGGCATGGTGGACCGGGCGCTGGCGAGGAGGATGGCGCCCCTGGGGCGATCGACCAGGATGTGGCGGACCTAGACCGGAACATAGGTCGGCTGCTGGGCACCGAGACGGGCTATGCAACGCCAGCGGGAGGGCTTCCATCCCGCCCGGGCAACGCCCGCACTGGCGGAGATATTGGCGACCTGATATCGGCCATGTCGAAGCTGCTGGACCAGGCAAAGACTCCAGCAACTGCAAGCCCAGCCGCAGCGGCGACTGCTGGCAGGCTGGCGCGCACGAAGGGGGTGGCGCTGAGCGGGCATGCAGTGCCGGTCCTGGTGAGCAACATGCTGGAGGCGGTGCTGCCGGGGATGCTGGACTACGCAGAGAGCGTGGGGGGGAAGTCAATCCGTGCATCGTTAATGCTGACGATGCACGGCAGCTCAGCCAGCGGGGAGAGGAGGATGCTGCTCCTGCAGATGGCAGGAATTCTGGACACGATGGTGACAGAATTTGGCTACTGGGCCACGCCACGCTCCGAAGTAATTCTGGAGCTGGCAGCAGCCGAGTACCTGGCAAAGCTGATCACGGCATGCCAGCTGGTGGATGTGGGGTCGACGGGTGGAAGGGGACGCCGTCGGCAATGCTGCCATTCCAGGAGGGTGGAGCAATGCTGGCGTCTCCGGCGGTGCGGGCGGCGATGAGCATGGGGAAGCTGCAGCACAAGCTGGAGCAGGGTCCCGGCAAGAAGGGGCAGGGCGGCCCGTCCAACAACAACAAGTGAGGGAGCGGTGCCTTCTTCCACTACCTCTTCCAGCACCCCTGCCACCTCGTGACTGGTGGCAGCAGGTACGCTCAGGCCGTAGGCGCGATAGGATGAGTCGGGCTTTTAATGCTCGCACACTAGCCTGTCAGACGGTTAGGGCGTTAAACTGGATGGGGGGGGGGGGCGAGACCCGCCTGCTGTAGATTCTGCCCGTGTGCCCGGGCCTCTGCAGCAGGCGGCCCTAGATGGGATCGATGATGCTTGCAGGTCCTTTGTCCGCCGGAACGGTGGTTCCGTAGCGGCAATGGCAGGATCTGTAGTGGATGGGGGTGAATATGCTGAAGGAGCCCCTTACGAGCCGTTAGTGGCCGCACGCTTGGCCTTGCCTGGTCCGGGGGAAGGTGGCCAAGTGGATGTGCTGAACTTACTACCCCCCTCTTGGGGAGCAATTTTGAATGATGAGAGTAGGATGGTACGGACGCTGAGCCCAGCAGAGCGGATCTTGCAGAAGTCGATGCGGATCTCGCGGGGGTGTAGCATGGAGGAGTTCGCGCGGGTTTGCACGGTGTGTGTGGAGAGGGGGATTTTGGGTGGATTTTTTGAGGAGGAGCCGCCTATGGTGAACGGTACTTTTGGGGTCGGAAAGCCCGACGGCCGTATACGGCTGATTGTGGACAACCGGCGTGGCAACATGCCACTACCAGATCCTATGCCCGCTTTTTTACCACACCTTGGCGTGATTTGCGATTTGCCCACGCGCGCTGGGGAGGATGTTTTTGGGGGCGTATCAGATTTGGATTCGTACTACAACAGACTCCGCCTGCCAGTTTGGATGCGGCGGTACTGTGCGTGGATGCCGGTGTGGTCGGATCTGGTGGGCCTGAGTGGGGCTCGACGGAAGGTGTGGCCGTGGATGTTGTGCTGGCCAATGGGCAACAAGCTGGCCGTCGCCGTGGCCCAGTGTGTGCATCAGTCTGTGTTGTACCGCTGTGGCCCCAAGCCGCCGTTGGAGGCTAGTCGTGGGCTGAGCATCAACATGTCCGCGCTGATCCTGGTGGCGGAGGCCAACGAGGCGGGGGAGACCGTCCGGCTGAGGCTGGAGGAGGACCCTGCTGCGCCCTTGGCGCCCTCGCCGTGCTTCGAATCTCGGCAGGATCTGGAAGGTATGCATGCTGTGACGATCGATGACCTCCATTTCACCCACTGTGCGTCGGTGGATGGGGTGAATCAGCAGCTAGATCGTGTTCAGGCTGCCTACGCCGCTGTTGGGCTGGTGCAGAAGTCTGACAAGGTGGTACGGGCGACAGCAGAGCAGACTGGTGTGCAGGCGGTGGGTGTCATTCACCAAAGAGATGGTGACGTGGTGCCTGTTCCTGAGCGTGTGGTGGCAGTTATCGCTGCTACTCATAGAATCTTAGATCGCGGGTTTACATACTACCGCGAACTTAGTTCTGTGCTTGGGAAGTGGGTGTGGATGCATCTGCTGTGCCGCCCCATGCTTTCGGTGTGGTCTGAGACGTACCGGCTGCTAGCAGCCATGAATGCCTCCCTGCCTGGGCGCCGCTGGCGCCTCCCTGCGGGGGCCCGCCAGGAGCTTCAGGCGGCGATCGACCTGGCCCCCTTTTTGAGGGCGGCCAGGGCCCGGCCCCTTTCTGACCGGGTCGTCGCAAGTGATGCGAGCGGCTCCGGCGGTGGGGTGGTCTACAGGGACCTGCCTGGGGCCGATTGTGCCCGGCTGGCGACCCGGCGCGAAGCGCGGGGGTGGCGGACGACAGCTTTAACGTCTGGGGAGGACTGGGACCTGGAGCGCATGGAGGAGGGGGACTACAGCCTGCTGGATAGTGGCCACTGGCGTACGGCACTGTCCTACCGGTGGCGGGGGCAGCCTAACCACATCAACGTCAAGGAGGCGATTGCTGCGACACAGGGGGTCGAGTGGTCGTGCCGGACCAAGGCGTGTCGCGGTAAGCGAGTCGTCCGGCTCGTAGACTCCAGTGCTGTGGTGGGGGCGTTTGTCAGAGGGCGGTCGTCTTCCTACCGCCTCAACCAGCTGGTTCGGCGCTACTGCGCTCTGTCACTGGCTGGCGACACGCAGAGCCACTGGGTCTGGGTGGCTACCGACCACAACCCAGCTGACAAGGCCAGTCGGCGTGGCGCTTGGATTCCTGACTTGACCCGGTGTGGTGACGTGCATCCCAACCCTGGGCCTGAGGGGGCGCGACGCCCTCGGGACTTGGCACTTTTGGAAGGCACAGTCAACCCGCTGTCTACCTTGCCAGCGTACCGGCGTGCGGCGGCTGTCTACGTGGCGTGGGCGCCACCTGGCCCTGTCGACCCAGCTGACGCGGAAGCCATTTTCTGTGAGTGGATTTCTGCTGTCTACCATGCCAGGGGCGGGCGGGGGCGTACCTTATGCCAGCATGCCAAGGCCTGTCTCCACCTGTACTACCCCGACATTGTTCGGAATTGGGTACTGGCGGACCGCCTGCTAGCAGGTTGGCAGCGGCTTGTTCCGGCTGTCAGCCCTCCGCCTATGCCCTGGCGCCTTTGCTATTTCACTGCCCTGTTGCTAGTTTCACGTCGACAGGTGCACTTGAGTGCGTTGATTATTATTGCTTTCCAGCAGTATTTACGCATTAGCGAGGCGCTAGGGCTGCGGGTTCGGGATGTGGCTCATCCCGGCCACCCCCTTCTCGATCGAGCCAGGGCCCATGGTCGGTGCCCTTGTGCTGCGCAACCCCAAAACTGCGCAGGGGGCGGCCCAGCACGTCCTCGTCCGGGATCCACTTTCTTTGTGGCTCCTGCGACGTCTGACGGATGGCCAGCCCCCGGAGGCACTCCTCTTTCGGGGCTTAACGTACAGCCAGGCTAGGCAGCAGTGGGAGGCTGTGCAGGCCCGCATGGGCATCCCAGGGATGTTTTCTTTTCACAGCCTCCGGCATGGGGGGGCGACGCACGACGCCATCGCTGGCGAGTCGCCGGAGGCCATCCAGCTGCGCGGCCGGTGGGCTTCGGCCCTCTCGGTCACGCGCTACATTGGCCTCCACCGCAGCCTCCTGGGGCGCGACATCCCACCCGCCCTCTGGGCTCAGGCCCTGGGTTTTGACCCAGCGGCGTTCCGGCGCCACTTCGGCGGCGTCGTGCTTTGACGTCCTCCTGTTTTTATCTCTCGTCTTTTAGCTATCAACTGACCTCACCCTTGTGTGGGAGGTCAGGGGGGAAATGGTTTAACTAACCCGAGGGTGAACCTGGGTTGGGACAAAGTACCCCCATAGCTAGGTAGTTTAAGTTTTCTTTTTTGCATGTCCTACGTATTTTTCGGCTGTTAGCCATGTAAGGAGATGTGGGTAGAGCAGGGGCACAGCTGCTGTGGGCTGGCCCTGCACATTCACATAGTGTGCTCACCCTAGCATACAGATGGCCGTGTTGCCATCTGGTAGACATGTCTGTGTTATTCCACCGTATAGAGCTAGCACACATATTGTAATAAATTTGATGTTTTGTGGTGATGCATGCAAAGCAAGGCAAGGCCAGAAATGGATTTGGTGAGCTATGCTCATTTTATCTATGACTAACCTGCTGAGCGGAGAATGCAACGCCGTATAGCACCAAAGGAAAAAATAATTTTAGAAAAAATATTTTTTGTGCTGGCACCCGTACCCCAGCCACCCAGGTAGGGGTTGGCTGGAGAGGTGGTTGCTATAAAGGGTGGGCTTCCATTCTAGGGAAGCAGGTTGTTTCTTTTGCCTCCCACCCACCCACCCTGGCAAAAGGGGTAGAGCAGGGGCACAGCTGCTGTGGGCTGGCCCTGCACATTCACATAGTGTGCTCACCCTAGCATACAGATGGCCGTGTTGCCATCTGGTAGACATGTCTGTGTTATTCCACCGTATAGAGCTAGCACACATATTGTAATAAATTTGATGTTTTGTGGTGATGCATGCAAAGCAAGGCAAGGCCAGAAATGGATTGGTAGGTATAGGCGACATATCTCCACCCACTGGATCCATCTTCACGAGAAGGAATAGGAATCTAAATGGAAGCAATAAAGGAAAGAGGAAAAACCTTGAATGTCTTAAACAAAGAAACAATTAAAATCAATCCTTTTTAACCACAGTAATGGATAGGGAACCAAACTCTAAGGTGAGAGGAGTATCTGACGTAGATGAGGATGCAGCCCGTTTAGGGGGAGAAGAAGGAGGAGTAGCAAAAACTAGAGCTTCTACAGGAGGACGACCATGAGGAATAGAACGTACATGTAGGCCTAAATCTGATTCACTATGGTCTATAAGGAATTGCTGAGCTTCCTCGAAGGTAACAAATTTCTTATACAGTTAGCATATTGGTGATGCAATATGCTAAGCATATCATACTTGAAGTGGCCTTTCCAACGCCGTGCTAAACGCCTCATTTGGACAAGGAACTTGAGAGTTATCAAGTCCCGAAGTAATGCCGCCGGACGCTACAGCAGTACCAGGACTAAGCACACGTGAGGGACAGGGCACGTGGCAGTGTTGGGTGAACCATCACAAGTTACGTGTCACAGGACCGACTGTCACTAGGAGGTACTGTGGTCAATATTGGTTGATGGTATACCAAGAATGTCACAGGACTTCAGGACTGGCAGTCCTGCAGGCCTGGGATGGACGGGTACTTGTCATGACGGATAAATCCAGAGCGTTACTGTCATTCATGGAAGGACAGACGTCCTGGATTGATGCAACCAAGGAAATTGACAGTGGCGGACCTGCCAAGGCGTGCAAGGCCTGGCAGCAATGGTGAAACCTAGAAAGGCTCGGACACAGCAGTGGCCAAGCGTCTTTTCCCAACACCGTCCGTGGGTACTGCCGCCTCAGGCTAGTGACCACAGGGTAGTGAGGCAACTGTGGTAAAGGTTAAAAGCCGCTGGTTGAAACCATGGCTCCATTCATCACATCTTGGGAAGACCAGAAACTCACTGATCCGCGTTCATCTAAATCGTATTACAGTCTGGTCGACGGATATGTCGAATTCGGACTCTGAAGCTAAGACAAGCACTCCGTCTTAGAGTTGACCAGAGGCGCTGCTGATCGTGTCTTCATTACTCTTAATCCCTTCTCCATCTACACCAGTCGGGATACTCCACATTCTCGCCGAGAGTTAAACCAGCTAAGTTTGACTGTCGACGTGGTTGGCGGTCGAGAGGTCTCAGCCGACGACGCCTTCTACGACTTCGTAGATCAGCCAGAAGGGGCGGTAGTACAGCCGGCCCAAAGGCGTCACGAGGGCGACGGCTCTCAGGAGGGCCGTGAGCAGGCGCAGCGGGACGAGCTTAATCGCTACCACATTGACGACAACGTTGGTTTAGGTGAGGCCCATTTGTTGAGGTGGGGGCGTTCTCGCTGGATACGTGATTACGCGTATGGTTTGAGGCTTCCGGTGGTTATTAGGCCTGTGCCTACTCACGACGACCAGGGGCAGCCATTGAATCCGGTGGAGGGACCGTTCCACGAGCCAGCACCTGCACCGGTTGCAGGAGAAGCTTCGTCTGAAAACGAGGCTTGAGGGGGTGGAGGATAGGTGGAGAGTTTGCTGTTTTCTTGTTGCAAAGTTGGTCGCAGCCATTGTATATAATGCCTAGGAGGGCAAGCCGGGGTGCGGCGACATTCGAGGAGCAACGGGAGCGAACGGCAGAGGAGGACATCGCCAGAGAGGAAGGGGAGGCGATGGAGGAGAGGGGCGTGGAGGCGCCAGCTGGGCAACCTATCCCAGAGATGGACCCCAGAGCCGGGAGAACACACAAGCGGTGGCGTGATGGGCAAGCTGAGGCGGAGAAAGTCAAGCGTGCCAGGCGACCTACGGATGCAGTGGTGCTCACAACGCCTGGTGAGGAGGACGCCATCGTCACCCCAGGTGTGCGTGCTGCAAAGCAAGCTGCTGTTCACGATAGGGTGTCTGGTATGTTGCCCGAGCGTTTGGAGGCTAGGATTGACCCTCCCCAGGCACCACCAGTGCGTGTGGGGAGTGTGTTGCCTGGCACCCGTCCATTTTCTGATGCTGTGACAGTCATGAATGGGCAGAAAGCGCTCAACCCTCCCTGAAGCAAGACAACCTGGATAAATGGCTTGATGACATGAAGCTAGTCGTGGGCTCTGTCGCAGCAGGTGTGGATATTGTCAGGGTGTTTCACTCTTCCACCGCAAACAAGGGGTCGTCTGAAAGGGTCAATGACATGGCTAGGCATGCTCTGAAAGAGGGGCACACTTGGCTGCAGTTCCTAGATGACATCAAGGAGGAGTTTTCTGACAGGGTTCACAATCTCACCATGGAAAAGAAGAGAGAATTTGATGAGTTTGAGATCAAGGGTGAGGTGGCTGCTGAGCTGGCCAGGTTTGAGTTGATCGTGGAGGCAGGCAAGAAGCAGGGCTTCAGTGTGACAGTCAGGGCAGCAGCAGACCACTTCTTTGATAAGATGGGCTTGTCAGAGGAAGGTAGGGCTACTGCTAGGCAGCTCTGTGATCTCACTGATGGCACCTGGGGGGCTCTGAAGCGTGTGATACTAAACTTCAGGACCCGGGTCCCTACCTGCAAGGGTATCAGTTCTCAGGGAGGGTCAGCGTCTCAGGCTAGCCAGGGCAAGAACCGTACCCCATCTGGGACACGGTATGGTAGCAGGAGAAGGAAGCAGGCCCAGAAGGAGCAGAACCAGGGTGGTGGAGGAGGTCAGCAGGGGAACCAGAATCAGGGGAACCAGTCTGGCAACCGTAACAGCCATCAGCAGGGTAAGGGTGGTGGCCAGGGGCAGAATAACAATCAGGCCTCAGGCAACCAGAACAAGCAGGACAGCAAGGCCCCAGGGGGAGGGTCTGGCAAGAGCAAGTGTTTTGCTTGTGGCAAGGAAGGTCACTGGAAGAGGGATTGCCCAAACAAGAAGAAGGGGCAGTCTGATCAGAAGTGACTAGTGAAGCAGTCCCGTGTACATAGTGAGACACCCTGTGGGGACACAGCTTCACATGTAAATAAATCTGGGCAGGGTGCCACCTCTGATCAGCACCAGGGGTGTACTGATGTTCTCATTCCACAAGATTGCATGCATGCTGCAGCACAACAATCCCCTCAACTGTCAACAGGTGGAGGGTCCCCAGACAGGGTTGGCTCTGGGAGCCTAGATGCTCTGCTGGGAGGGTCTGCTGGGTCCTCTGGATCCAAGATGCAGAAGGTGGATGTTGCGTCCTCACACGCAGGGCCCGTCCAGGCGTCTTCCCAGGTGCGTAATCTGGCTAGGCAACTGAGCTACACGGATGCTGGACGCAGGCTGCACAATATCTTTGGTCACACAGCCATGGCTGAGATGTTTGGTTGGAAGATTGGAGATGAGCCACTGAGGGAAGCATGCAGGGCTGCAGCTGAGCAATGTACTTGTAAGGAGAATGCTGCCAAGAAGCCAAGGTCCCATGCTAGGGAGCCTGCCAGGGAGAAGGGGGACATCCAGGTAGACGTCCAGCATATCAGGGGCTTATACATTTTGGTGGCAGTGGACAGATTTAGCAGGTACAGGCTGCTCCAGATTCTGCCAGATATGAAGGGGAATACCCTGCTGCTGGGCTTGCAGACTCTCTTACCAGGCTTTGGGGTGTACAAGACAGTACAGGCTGATATTCAGTTTGAGTGCCTACTGTCACAGCAGGAGCAACTGCCATGCAAGCTGCTGGTCACGCCCAGGGAGAGCCATGGACAGCAAGGTGCTGTGGAGAGATCCATCAGGGAGGTCAAGACCGTAGTGCTGGCAGAACCTAAGGTGCCACTGGTAGCATCTGCTTTGGAGAGGGCAGTGTGGACCAGGCAGGTGGAAGAACAGTTGAACCTCAGAATAAACTACTATTATGACGGGGTGGCTGTCAATCCTGTAGCACTGCAGTTTGGGATGCTAGCCCAGGAAGTGGTCCAGGCTTGCTTGAGGAAAGCAGACAGGGTGTTTGCTCAGTTGAGACGCAAGGATAGGGGCTGGAATGTGCTGAGGCCTCAGGTGGGGCTGAAGGTCAGAATGTGGAAGGAGCCATCAATGCAGGGCAAGAGGGGCAAGTGGCAGAACGGGGTGGTGACCTGTGTGGAAGATGCCAATCGTTCCTGCCTTGTGGCCTTGGAGAGTAATCCCAGGCATGTTTACAGGTTGAGCTGGGCCAACGTCAAGGAACGCAAGCCACATGCAATCTGGCCTGCAGACGGGCCTGGACCCCAGTGTTGGCTGGAGGGCCAGGTTAAGGACCAGGTAGTTGATGTGCCTGTCACTGACGTGGGAGGTGGCTATCCCTCTGATGATGATGAGGTGCAGGAGGCAACTGCATCACCTGTGGTGGAGCCAACGGGGGCTGGGCCTGCACCAGGGTCCAAGAGGCCACTCATGGCAGACATTGTCCGGTCGCTCATGTTCAACAAGCACAAGGATCCCAAGGTATCTAAGTTGACTGAATGGGGTTCTTGCTGGGCTGCTACCCTAGAAGTGGATACTAACTCAGAGGTGTCTATCATCAGGGTGGAGGATGCTCAGGGCCTGAAGGTGAATAAGGCTGGCTGCAGGGCAGTGAGTGACTTTACGGGCACTGTAACAATGAAGATCCTAGGGGAAGTGACTGTGCCTATCCTGGGTGTCCCCACTGCGTTCTGTGTGGTGGAAGGGTACCAGGGGCCTGCCATTTTGGGCCAGAATTTCTTGTGCATGCCAGGAGTGACTCTGTCAGCAGATGAGCTTGCACTAGAAGGTCATGGCAGTTTGCCCCTCCAGAGATATCACTACTCCAAGGGTCTAGCTGTGGCAGTCAAGGCTGTGAAGGGGCAGCAGAGTGTGGGGCCTGAAGGCAAGGAGCCCATTGCTGAGGACTTGTTGATCATCCCAACCACCCTAGATCCACGGGACTTGGGGGTGCACAAGTACCAGATTGCTGGTCACAGTCCTATTTCCTGGCACCAGTTGGTAGAGTTGATGCAAAGCCCCAAGATGGCTAAGGCATGGATTCTAGGGTTTGTCTCCAGTGGGCATGACTGGATAGTGTCTAACTGTGCTGAGCCTGTGGATGAGTTGCCCAGGGAGCATCAGTTGCTAAGGCTCTTGTTTGTGCTCAAGCTGAAGGAGATAGACGGGTGCAGGTGCCACATGTGAGGCCAGTTGTGACTGAGTACCATGGCACGGGGGAGCTGACAGATGAGGAGTTGTATACGCCTGGGATGCTGCATGATACCTGGAGGATTGTTCTGTGTATATATCTGTCTTTCCTGGTCAAGGGCATTGCGTACAGCTCTGTGCTGATTGATTTCAAGAGGGCTTTTCTTAAGGGTGATGTGGAGCAGGCCAAGGAGACGTGGCGTGATATCCCTCCCTTCTTTGTAACAGTGCCCAAGGTGTGGAGAGCAGAGATCAAGTCAAAATATCTCAGAATACTCAAGGGTTTGGAGGGTCTCAGGTCCAGCCCTATCATCTGGAGAAAGAGCCTGGAAAAGTTTCTGAAAACTCACTGTGGCTTTACTGTGTCTCCAGTTGATCCTTGCTTGTTCCAGAGTACTCATGAAGGGTTGCCTGTGTTTGCATCTCTGCATGGAGATGACCTGCACCTTCTAGGGCCTCCTGAGTGGGTGGATTCAGTACTGTCCAAGATCCAGAAGAGGTTTGAGTTAGGAAAGGTCCAGCACATGAAGCAGGATGAGCCCATGGTGTTTTGTGGAATGCAGGCCACGCTGATCAAGAGGGCAGGTACTTGGTTTATCAAGATGGAGGGTGGCAACAACTATCCTCAGCAGATCATTGATGCCCTCCAGCAGCCCATTACCCAGGCCAGGTGTGCCACAATCAGGGGAATGTTGGCTTGGCTAGCTAGCATTTGTGCCCCAGATTTGTTGGTGCTGAGTAGGCTCACAGATGCTCAGCTGGTTGAGGTAGGGGCAGAGCAGGTGGTTGAGTCTGTCAGGAGCTCACCTCCACTCATACTGGCAGCTGTGGACTTGTACAAACCACTCAACATGGTGCTTTTTGTGGACAGTTCCATGGACAGCAGGAAGGTGACGGATGTCAGGGGTAGGGCAGCAGCACTCATTACACTACAACAGGAGCACACTTCTCTGGTCAGCTGGTACAGTAGGTTACAGAACAGGGTGACGCCCAGCAGTGACATTGCTGAGTGCAGGGCAATATGTGAGGGGCTACACACTGCTCTTTACCTCAGGGAGTTATTCTACCAGCTCTGTCAGGTAGCTTCCTGTAGCTTGCAGCTGCACACACTGGTCAAGACAGACAGCATGGGCATGGTGCAGTTTGTGCACAGACAGCTCGCCAGGAGCAGGGATCTGGATTATTTGTTGCTGAAGGAGATGTCTTACCTTGCTCATCTTGAACATGTGCCTGGTGTTGACAACCCAGCAGACGCCCTCACCAAGCTGGAGAGCAAGGCTGAGCTACAATACCCTGTGCTCAAAGGGCTCATGGACCCCTTTTCTGGTGGGACTTGAAGTCCAGCCTTTGCCAGTTGGTGGCTGACCAGTGCTGTTGTCCCCAGGGGGGAGGGCAACAGGTAGCCTACCTGTCACCAAGCAGGTAGAAGGCTCAACAGGAGCAAGCTCTTCCTGTAAAGGATTAGCACAGTGGGATGCCTTTGGCCTCGGGCAGTTAGGCCATGACAGGGCAGGCCATGTTGAGAGTTCTTCCAGGTTGTTTGTATATATCTCTCTTGTTTAGTTTTCTTTAGCTGTGAATAAGTGACAACCTTGGATATTATGGTGTTGTAACCTGACAGTTGGGCCTTGCTGGTGCAGGCTGGTCCACTGGGAACACTCAACATTGGTTTTGGTGGATATTCTATAATAAAACATAATCATGTTGTATGCCAATCTCTCTTGTTGTCTGTCATGTGACCAGGTTAAGTTTAACCTGGGGTTCTGGGGTAGGGTTCGATTCCCTAGTTGAGCCACAGCCTGGTATGTATGACTCCTGGGCTTTAACACCCAGTGATGACATGGGCTCCCCATCAAGCAGTGGCACAGTGGTGTTGAAGTGGTTTCCATTGGTGAACATTTGGATGGATGATGCCTGGAACGCTCGGGGCGGGCGCCATGAAACGGGCGCCAGTGATAACTGGGAAGACCAGGAACTCACTGTAATACGTTTCCTGTAGTCAGGGCCTCTCATTCAGATATCCAGGATATGTTGCCTAAGGAATATTCAATATCCTCCTTTAAGCCCAAGCCAAGGTACAGTTGCAAAAGAAAGGGTTGGGGATGACCTGCAGGTCAAGTTAATGATCAGATGGCAGGGTTGAACCATAGATCCCTAAGAAGGATACCATTAAGGTGGCAAAAGGGGTGCTCATGAGGCTTATTATAAGTCCAGGGTAACCAGGTGTCCATTTCACAAGGCAGCAAGGAATGGGTTGGTCATGGTGTGAAGCTTGCAGCTCCAAAACAAGAAAGGGTTGGAGTTAGCATATTGGTGATGCAATATGCTAAGCATATCATACTTGAAGTGGCCTTTCCAACGCCGTGCTAAACGCCTCATTTGGACAAGGAACTTGAGAGTTATCAAGTCCCGAAGTAATGCCGCCGGACGCTACAGCAGTACCAGGACTAAGGACACGTGAGGGACAGGGCACGTGGCAGTGTTGGGTGAACCATCACAAGTTACGTGTCACAGGACCGACTGTCACTAGGAGGTACTGTGGTCAATATTGGTTGATGGTACCAAGAATGTCACAGGACTTCAGGACTGGCAGTCCTGCAGGCCTGGGATGGACGGGTACTTGTCATGACGGATAAATCCAGAGCGTTACTGTCATTCATGGAAGGACAGACGTCCTGGATTGATGCAACCAAGGAAATTGACATGCAGTGGCGGACCTGCCAAGGCGTGCAAGGCCTGGCAGCAATGGTGAAACCTAGAAAGGCTCGGACACAGCAGTGGCCAAGCGTCTTTTCCCAACACCGTCCGTGGGTACTGCCGCCTCAGGCTAGTGACCACAGGGTAGTGAGGCAACTGTGGTAAAGGTTAAAAGCCGCTGGTTGAAACCATGGCTCCATTCATCACATCTTGGGAAGACCAGAAACTCACTGATCCGCGTTCATCTAAATTATACCTAACTACGTTATATGTACGGTTTTGCACTATCTTCCTAGCATCTGACCAAGAAAGGAAAATGGCTGACCATTGAGGGGTAATAACAACGTAATATTTGGCTAAGCTATTGTCACTGGACGAATGGGAAGGAGCAGTAAAAACACGACGCTGGCTCATGGTAACGCACCTGGTGGGTCTTGTGACGTCACGCTAGAAGAAGGAGTAGGCGACTTATCTGGGCGATCTGGAGCACCGAAAGCAGCATGAGGGCGGAATAGTCCAGCGCTCGTCCTAAAATCAGCGACCGAATAGTCCAGCGCTCGTCCTAAAAGCAGCGCGACCCGTATCTCTGCGGGTGCGGCCGTCTAATAAAACAGCAGCACGAAGGAAAAAGGTGTAGTCTACCACGAGGCTACTCGTCTCACTGTTGCCGAACCAAACAATTATCCTCTATCTAAGACAGGAAGAGAATTATCCTCTATCTACGACAGGAAGAAAACTTGCGCAGGAAAACAAAGCGAAGAAGCTATCTACGAAAGGGTTTATCCGCTACGAGCAGGTCTAGCATCTAGGCAGATCGTGTCCCGAACCGGGCAGCACTACTCTCCCAGCTTGACGGCGACCCGCCCATTACCTGTCAAGAAAGTGTCGTCTTCGTATCCCTGGACGCGGAAGGGTTCTTGCGAAGGCGTATGTGACAAAGGACCGTCGTCTCGTTCTCTACCTACGAAAGTTCCTCCGATACCATTGTTACGTCCTAAACTTCTACCTCCACCTCTACCTCTACTGGGCCTGATACTACCTAAATTGGTCAGGCCTCCTCTACTCAAACCCCTAGCGAAAGACGAACGAGACGGAGCTGATCTCAATGCATTCACGTATGTGTTGCTATAATACGCCATACAACCATTTACCCGAACCCGTTTATTCCAGGAATAGAGGAAGGAAACACACTACACTGCCGTGACCCAAGCCTATATGTGTTAATTCATTTAACACACGCCGAGTGACCACACAATGGGTAGAACGTGCATAAATGGTCACCAACGGTCCAACATGCTCGGGCCGACCTGGCCCTCGCCTACAGATCCACAGGCAGATGCACAGATGCACGCTGGTCCACTACATTCTACCAAAGGATAAGGACCACTAATAAAGTACGCGGCGCGGCGCCCAAAAGCACCCAATGTACCACAGTACTGTTACGAGGACAATAGTGTCCCAGTTGGAACTACACGCAAACCTAGGAACAACCGAGGCAAAGGACCTAATTTACGTCCGTAACTACAACGAATTGTTACGCGACGTAACATTTTGCTGACTATAGGACAGACGTCTCCTGCATGATCCTAAGGCATCGCCAACTAACACCTACAGCCATCCGCAAAAGTTCTCCTTTCCGGGGAGTGATGCAAGCCTTTCGGATTTGGTACTAGATAAATCATTCGAGATCTGTGTGTGTTGGAGTACTACACACGTGTCCACTCGAGACTTGTTCAGTCTCGAAACGTGAGACGGGCTGAACACGGCTGGAACCTTCTTGAGAAGGGGGCGTAGCTGCTTAATGGTGCTGGTGATATAGGGCATGCCTAGGTACAGGTCCTCATTGTGGACATGAGCAGCATATCCTACTCTGAAAATGGATCGCAGCATGTTGGTGACCGCGCCGTCCAGCTTGCGGGTCAGGTCGGCGGTGAGGGTCCACGTCTCGGCCCCATACGTAAGAACAGGAAGGACGAGGACCTTAAACAGGTCCTGTTTCTCGATCTTACCCAGGGGCTTGCGCCACCGGGCCCGGTATTGGCGTAAAGCGTGCCAGGCGAGGGAGTTGCGGTGGTCCACATCAGCCTCGCAGCTGGGAAGGAGGCTGCCCAGCAACTTGACACGGTCCCGATACAGGACTCAAGAGCCGTCAAGGAAAAAGAGGTCGGGCGGTGGGTGGGTGAGCCCAATCGCCAGAGCCTCTGTCTTCTTGCTGACCTCGAGGAAGAGGTCTTCTTGATCAAGCCCCACTGCGCGGGCCTCGATAGCCAGGCAGGGATACAAGCTAGGGCTAATAGCTAGTCTAGCCCGCGGGGGGCGTCCACATCTTGTGGTTGATCATCAGGTCCCCGCCCCTCCAGTACACCTTGGGCTTCTGGGGGCCCTGCTTATGGCGGAGGTATTCCGGCCACAGGTCGCGTCGCTGCTGCTGCTGAGCGGGGGTCAGGTCGTCGTCCAGCGTCCAGGTGAGGTCGCGCAACCGCTTGCGACGGGAGAGGAACCGCTGCTTGTCCTCACAGGAGGGGAAGGTGAGCAGGACTGGTGGGGGAGCCGCCTTGTCCCGTGAGTGGGGAAGGCGGTGACACCCACGCAGTTCTACCTCACCTACCAGGCCCACGAGGGTAAGGAGCTGGTCCTTGAGCTCGTCGGCAAGGGAGGTTGACGTCTCACCATGGCTTCTGGGGGAAACGACGCAGCACCACTCGGCACTCGCGGCGAGCGCGGTCGGTGACCTCCCGTTGCTGGGCCTGGTGGTGGTCCTCCAGCTCCTGGAGCTTCGTGGCGATAGCGTCAGTGGTTGAGGCGGTCTCTGACCGCAGCAGGTTCGCGTAGGAGAGCGGTGGGAGGTCGCCAGCATCCTGCCAGGGTGGCTGGGATGCAATGGTGGCCGTCTGCTCCGCTATCTTTGGGACCTGTGTGGCCAGATGCAGACGATATTTGTTTAAACTTTTGTGTAATTATTTTTCTAATGAGATTAGCATAGTACTCCGTGGCATGCCTTTGCGCATGACACGCAAGTACTTACTTACTTACTGTGTGGCCAGGGCCTCGGTGTGGGCGGTGATGGCTACAAGCTCATCGATCAGCAATTGCTCATTGTACGCGATGGCATTATAGGTCAGCCATGGCTAATTATGGCCATCCGCTTGCGCCTTAAGCATACTGCCTATGTCTTGACCGCACCTCACCTTTATAATAGCATCAGCCCGCTTCAGCCTATTTTGCAGCTTCGCATCACCTACTTTCTTGTTGTATTGCACCCACATGCAGCTGCGCCCGCACCATGAATCATGCGGAGAGAGCGCTCGACTGTGGCCTCCCCACTTGAGGCAGTGAGAGAAGCAACTGTGGCGCGCGCTATCTTTGGGACCTGTGTGGCCAGGGCCTCGGTGTGGGCGGTGATGGCTACAAGCTCATCAATCAGCAATTGCTCATTGTACGCGATGGCATTATAGGTCAGCCATGGCTAATTGTGGCCATCCGCTTGCGCCTTAAGCATACTGCCTATGTCTTGACCGCACCTCACCTTTATAATAGCATCAGCCCGCTTCAGCCTATTTTGCAGCTTCGCATCACCTACTTTCTTGTTGCATTGCACCCACATGCAGCTGCGCCCGCACCATGAATCATGCGGAGAGAGCGCTCGACTGTGGCCTCCCCACTTGAGGCAGTGAGAGAAGCAAGGGCACCCTCCCTCCTTCTCGAGTTGTGTATAGGTGTTGGAGGTTCCTAGTACATTGTATCGGCACCCACGTGTGCTTATAAATTAATTTTTATAATTAATCCTGGAGATCATCCTGTAACGTTAGACACGCGCTTGGTCCCGTTTTATCAAACAGGGGAGCGCCACAAAGTAACCTATTTGACGTATTGAGCCTCAAGCTAGCTTGTGTCCCTGCGTGCAAGATTGCTCTTCTGACTCGAAACGCGGCTAGATGTAGACATCATAACCCAAAAGCTTCCAGTGTTTTACATCAAAAGTATGGGACATTTACAGAGCGGACATAATGCTCACAGAAAATCAGCCCTCAAGCGCGGGTCCACATGCATCTATTTCACAACGCATAGTGCTCAGTTGCCTGTCAATGGTACAGTCAATAGTGTCAACAGCTCCCCCAAACTGGGAATGGAGTCCCGATGCAGCCACGCTGCTGGCATGTGCTGGTTGTCTCTTGACATTTCACCTACACTGGTCAGTCATCACCCCAAAATACGCTGTCGACACAGGGCAGCTGTCCTGATAAACATTTCACAAGGATGTCCCCAGGGGAGGGGTAGGGGTCACTTTGCCGGGAAAAAAAAAATTATGCCGCAGACTTGGCGGACGCGGTTGCCTTGGTTTTTGCAGCAGCGGGCGCACTGCTGCCAGGTGTTGTTGGCTTGCGTGACGAGGCGGCCGCGTTCTTGCGGATCTCCTTTCGGAACCACTCGTCGGCCGCGTCCGTCCAGTTCAGCTTGCCGCGCATGTACGCGACGGCGGCCTTTTGGGGCGCGTTGTAGCCCTTCTCCCAGATCTGCCCCCACGAGGCATGTGCATTTCCAAAACGTATAATATAAACGTAAACAAGCATAGATTGTCAGAGCAGACCCGGTTTCCCCTGTCACAGTTCACATCGTCAACGCCAGCAAATGTGCACCTAACATCAACGGGCTCGGATGTGCCCCTCACATCATAGACAGAGTTCCGCCATTGCCAGTCCTCACTGATGGAAGAGCACGCCCGGTTGAGCACGGGCGTGGAATCTTGGCATCTTTCTGGGTCACGTTGGGAGGACGCAAGGGTGGGAGTCTCCTCAACGTGAGAACACAAGGGTGAGTCTAGCAAGGGGTAGGGGGTGGGGGGGGGTCTAGCAAGGTGCAAATGGCCCAACCACCCTGTGCAGGATGATCTGAGATCTCTCTTGTGACATTGTTCCGGCGGGGCACGTACCCGGTCGAGAACCAGCTTGGCGTGTTTATTCGATACCCAAAGAACATCGGTGCAGCCGCCAGCGCAGGCCAGACAGGTACAGAATCCGGGAACATGATCAGAAGAGAACACGAGGGGGGGTATGGAACACGAGGGGGGGTATAGAACACGAGGGGGGATATAGAACACGAGGGGGGTATAGAACACGAGGGGGGGTGTATAGAACACGAGGGGGGGTATGGAACACGAGGGGGTGTATAGAACACGAGGGGGGGTATAGAACACAAGGGGGGTATAGAACACGAGGGGGGGTATAGAACACGAGGGGGGTATGGAACACGGGGGGGGTATAGAACACGGGGGGGGTATAGAACACGAGGGGGGGTATGGAACACGGGGGGGGGTATAGAACACGAGGGGGGGTATAGAACACGAGGGGGGGTATGGAACACGGGGGGGGGGATAGAACACGAGGGGGGGTATGGAACACGAGGGGGGGTATAGAACACGAGGGGGTGTATAGAACACGAGGGGGGGTATAGAACACGGGGGGGGGGGGGATAGAACACGAGGGGGCATATAGAAGGCGGCGGGGGGGGGGGGATAGAACACGAGGGGTATGCTGGCAAGGCATATACCTGGT
Organism: Mesostigma viride; assembly: GCA_009746045.1. Taxonomy (NCBI): domain Eukaryota; kingdom Viridiplantae; phylum Streptophyta; class Mesostigmatophyceae; order Mesostigmatales; family Mesostigmataceae; genus Mesostigma; species Mesostigma viride. Next base: position 517,485 of record RPFO01000078.1, read on the forward strand.
TGAGGATGCTCCTCTGGCGACTGCATTGAGTACATGGGGGAGTCTGTGGATGGATTACATGAGGGATGCTTTAGCGCGCGTGATAGAGCGGTTGGGGAGTCTGTGGAGGGATTACATGGGAGACAATTAAGCACGCGTGGCAGAGCAAGCGGCGCGCGACGGGCCCACATACCCGGTTCAGGATCGTCTTGGCATCGGCCAGGCTGATGCGGCCATCCCCCGCGCCCGCGGTCGCGTCGTGCGCCATCTTGAGCAGCTCCTCGTCCACAGGGCGCGACCTGGCGTACGGCACATGTGGAGGCGCAGTAGTCCAGGCACATTAGTAAAGGCGCAGACAAGCGCATCAGTGAGGCCCATGCTGAGAGGTACGGGCGCGACCTGGCGCACGGCCTTGCTTGTGCGTCACTGGTGTACATGTGCACGGGGGAGGCATCTGTAGAAGCGCACTAGGGAAGCACAAGCAAGGGAGGCGCGAGCAAGCATAGGGGAGGCCATGTAAGGCATGCAAGAACAGGGGAGGCGCTGCAAGGCAGGCAAGCATCGGGGAGGCCATGCAAGGCATGCGCACAAGGCACGCGCGCAAGGCATGCGCACAAGGCACGCGCGCAAGGCATGCGCACAAGGCACGCGCGCAAGGCATGCGCACAAGGCACGCGCGCAAGGCATGCGCATAAGGTACGTGCAACGATGACTTGAAGGTAAGCAAACGCCGCGTGCAAGGGACAGGCGAGGCATGAATCAATAAAAAGCACCCCAAGCATGTGTGCCCCGCACACGCAGCCCGACTTTTCCAAATCACCACCGCGGCTTGTCACGGCAACCTGCTTCCATCCTGGTGACTCGTACCCTCGCAAGGGAACCGTCAAGAAAGATGCTCCTCCTCGGCCTTGTAAGAAGCTTGTCATGGGTGGCTGTGGCTGTGACTGTGGCTCGCACTAGCATGCTAGAAGGTACACACATTCCCCCCAGCATACATGCACACACAGTCACAGCCACAGCATACATAGCTTGAGATGCCTTCGGATCAGGATACCCCTATAGCCGCGAAATCATGCAAGAGGTCCTGAGTTCGAATCCGGTATCGAACCAAAAAGAGTTCATCACACAGTGCGGCAGCACGCATAGCAACTTGCTGGCGAGAGGCAGACCTTGCTGTGTAGGTGCGGTGTTCACGAGGAAACCTGAACATAAACCTGTCCGCCGCACTCCCTTGCTCTCAACCTGTCCGCCGCACTCCCTTGCTCTCAACCTATCCGCCGCACTCCCTTGCTCTCAACCTGTCCGCCGCACTCCCTTGCTCTCAACCTATCCGCCGCACTCCCTTGCTCTCAACCTGTCCGCCGCACTCCCTTGCTCTCAACCTATCCGCCGCACTCCCTTGCTCTCAACCTGTCCGCCGCACTCCCTTGCTCTCAACCTATCCGCCGCACTCCCTTGCTCTCAACCTATCCGCCGCACTCCCTTGCTCTCAACCTATCCGCCGCACTCCCTTGCTCTCAACCTATCCGCCGCACTCCCTTGCTCTCAACCTGTCCGCCGCACTCCCTTGCTCTCAACCTGTCCGCCGCACTCCCTTGCTCTCAACCTATCCGCCGCACTCCCTTGCTCTCAACCTATCCGCCGCACTCCCTTGCTCTCAACCTGTCCGCCGCACTCCCTTGCTCTCAACCTGTCCGCCGCACTCCCTTGCTCTCAACCTGTCCGCCGCACTCCCTTGCTCTCAACCTGTCCGCCGCACTCCCTTGCTCTCAACCTATCCGCCGCACTCCCTTGCTCTCAACCTGTCCGCCGCACTCCCTTGCTCTCAACCTGTCCGCCGCACTCCCTTGCTCTCAACCTATCCGCCGCACTCCCTTGCTCTCAACCTGTCCGCCGCACTCCCTTGCTCTCAACCTGTCCGCCGCACTCCCTTGCTCTCAACCTGTCCGCCGCACTCCCTTGCTCTCAACCTGTCCGCCGCACTCCCTTGCTCTCAAACCCATCCGCCGCACTCCCTTGCTCTCAAACCATCCGCCGCACTCCCTTGCTCTCAACCTATCCGCCGCACTCCCTTGCTCTCAACCTGTCCGCCGCACTCCCTTGCTCTCAACCTGTCCGCCGCACTCCCTTGCTCTCAACCTGTCCGCCGCACTCCCTTGCTCTCAACCTGTCCGCCGCACTCCCTTGCTCTCAAACCCATCCGCCGCACTCCCTTGCTCTCAAACCATCCGCCGCACTCCCTTGCTCTCAACCTGTCCGCCGCACTCCCTTGCTCTCAAACCCATCCGCCGCACTCCCTTGCTCTCAAACCATCCGCCGCACTCCCTTGCTCTCAACCTATCCGCCGCACTCCCTTGCTCTCAACCTGTCCGCCGCACTCCCTTGCTCTCAACCTGTCCGCCGCACTCCCTTGCTCTCAACCTGTCCGCCGCACTCCCTTGCTCTCAAACCCATCCGCCGCACTCCCTTGCTCTCAAACCATCCGCCGCACTCCCTTGCTCTCAAACCATCCGCCGCACTCCCTTGCTCTCAACCTATCCGCCGCACTCCCTTGCTCTCAACCTGTCCGCCGCACTCCCTTGCTCTCAACCTGTCCGCCGCACTCCCTTGCTCTCAACCTGTCCGCCGCACTCCCTTGCTCTCAACCTGTCCGCCGCACTCCCTTGCTCTCAACCTGTCCGCCGCACTCCCTTGCTCTCAACCTATCCGCCGCACTCCCTTGCTCTCAACCTATCCGCCGCACTCCCTTGCTCTCAACCTGTCCGCCGCACTCCCTTGCTCTCAACCTGTCCGCCGCACTCCCTTGCTCTCAACCTATCCGCCGCACTCCCTTGCTCTCAACCTATCCGCCGCACTCCCTTGCTCTCAACCTGTCCGCCGCACTCCCTTGCTCTCAACCTGTCCGCCGCACTCCCTTGCTCTCAACCTGTCCGCCGCACTCCCTTGCTCTCAACCTGTCCGCCGCACTCCCTTGCTCTCAACCTATCCGCCGCACTCCCTTGCTCTCAACCTGTCCGCCGCACTCCCTTGCTCTCAACCTGTCCGCCGCACTCCCTTGCTCTCAACCTATCCGCCGCACTCCCTTGCTCTCAACCTGTCCGCCGCACTCCCTTGCTCTCAACCTGTCCGCCGCACTCCCTTGCTCTCAACCTGTCCGCCGCACTCCCTTGCTCTCAACCTGTCCGCCGCACTCCCTTGCTCTCAAACCCATCCGCCGCACTCCCTTGCTCTCAAACCATCCGCCGCACTCCCTTGCTCTCAACCTATCCGCCGCACTCCCTTGCTCTCAACCTGTCCGCCGCACTCCCTTGCTCTCAACCTGTCCGCCGCACTCCCTTGCTCTCAACCTGTCCGCCGCACTCCCTTGCTCTCAACCTGTCCGCCGCACTCCCTTGCTCTCAAACCCATCCGCCGCACTCCCTTGCTCTCAAACCATCCGCCGCACTCCCTTGCTCTCAACCTGTCCGCCGCACTCCCTTGCTCTCAAACCCATCCGCCGCACTCCCTTGCTCTCAAACCATCCGCCGCACTCCCTTGCTCTCAACCTATCCGCCGCACTCCCTTGCTCTCAACCTGTCCGCCGCACTCCCTTGCTCTCAACCTGTCCGCCGCACTCCCTTGCTCTCAACCTGTCCGCCGCACTCCCTTGCTCTCAAACCCATCCGCCGCACTCCCTTGCTCTCAAACCATCCGCCGCACTCCCTTGCTCTCAAACCATCCGCCGCACTCCCTTGCTCTCAACCTGTCCGCCGCACTCCCTTGCTCTCAACCTGTCCGCCGCACTCCCTTGCTCTCAACCTGTCCGCCGCACTCCCTTGCTCTCAAACCATCCGCCGCACTCCCTTGCTCTCAAACCCATCCGCCGCACTCCCTTGCTCTCAAACCATCCGCCGCACTCCCTTGCTCTCAAACCATCCGCCGCACTCCCTTGCTCTCAACCTGTCCGCCGCACTCCCTTGCTCTCAACCTGTCCGCCGCACTCCCTTGCTCTCAACCTGTCCGCCGCACTCCCTTGCTCTCAAACCCATCCGCCGCACTCCCTTGCTCTCAAACCATCCGCCGCACTCCCTTGCTCTCAACCTGTCCGCCGCACTCCCTTGCTCTCAAACCCATCCGCCGCACTCCCTTGCTCTCAAACCATCCGCCGCACTCCCTTGCTCTCAACCTATCCGCCGCACTCCCTTGCTCTCAACCTGTCCGCCGCACTCCCTTGCTCTCAACCTGTCCGCCGCACTCCCTTGCTCTCAACCTGTCCCCCGCACTCCCTTGCTCTCAAACCCATCCGCCGCACTCCCTTGCTCTCAAACCATCCGCCGCACTCCCTTGCTCTCAAACCATCCGCCGCACTCCCTTGCTCTCAACCTGTCCGCCGCACTCCCTTGCTCTCAACCTGTCCGCCGCACTCCCTTGCTCTCAACCTGTCCGCCGCACTCCCTTGCTCTCAAACCCATCCGCCGCACTCCCTTGCTCTCAAACCATCCGCCGCACTCCCTTGCTCTCAACCTGTCCGCCGCACTCCCTTGCTCTCAACCTGTCCGCCGCACTCCCTTGCTCTCAACCTGTCCGCCGCACTCCCTTGCTCTCAACCTGTCCGCCGCACTCCCTTGCTCTCAACCTGTCCGCCGCACTCCCTTGCTCTCAACCTGTCCGCCGCACTCCCTTGCTCTCAACCTGTCCGCCGCACTCCCTTGCTCTCAACCTGTCCGCCGCACTCCCTTGCTCTCAAAACTATCCGCCACCCTCCGTTGCTCTCAAACCTATCCGCCGCACTCACTTGGTCTCATTAAACCTATCCACCGCACTCCCTTGCTCTCATAGACATGTCCGCCGCAGTCACTTGCTCTCATTAGACCTATCCGCCGCACTCACTCATTAGACCTATCTGCCGCAGTTACTTGGTCTCATTAGACCTGTCCGCCGCACTCACTTGCTCTCTTCCAAGCGCGCGAGCTCTGCCGAGAACCACTTGTTTGCCGCCTGCGCAAGGGAAAGATGGGGGGAAGGGTTGTGCCAGCAACAGCAACGCAGAAGCAGCCATGACATGATTTGTTACACTTGACAGGAAGCCCTCAATCAGCACCAATCTAGCCTTCTTCGTGTGCCGCGTCATTTACGTAGAAACAAGGGCACCTAGTAGTAGATGCCCAGCACCAAGCATCTGTCATGCCCAGTCCTAGGCAGGGTGGATGCCTCACCATCATGTGAACTGCACGGATGCATGATGTAAAGACGCGTTAAGACACATACTTTGCTACTGTGACTGAAATTCGGGAAATGCTACCGCAGCCATTGCGCCAGACGACACTTCAGCATGTGCAACCGCATTTCTCCCCACCTACAGCGGCGCGCTTGTAGCCGCCTGTAGTTGCCTGCTGCCCATGTGCGACGTGGGATACAACCGACTGACTGACTGACTGCGGTCCACTTGCGGGACATGCTCTCCCCCCCCCTGACCTCGGTCCAGTGTTTCTAGTAGCGGGACGCGTGCGTCAGCCGCTGCCGCGTCAGTGTCTGACGCGTCCGACTTTTTCTTCCGCGCGTCAGACAGCTGACGCGTAAATTTTGGCTCTGCGTCAGTTGACTGACGCATAAATTTTGTCTGCACGTCAGTCGTGTGACGCGTAAATTCAGGCAGCACGTCAGTACTTATGGGCACCGAGTCTATGCGTCAGGCAGGGTCAATACATAGTGGGTACCTACTAATGTACTGAAGTCCACTGAAATGCTAACTTCGTACTGGATACCTACAAATTCAAGTTCACCAGTTCAGGTCTGTTCGTTGATATGCTTCAAGATTCTAGGCCGTTATCATGCCCATGCCAGACCCGCTGGCCCTTTGCCTGCTTGGCGGCGAGAGTGACGAGAGTTCTAGACGAATGTAAAGTTGTAACCCAGGACGACTGGCAAAGGTTTTAGGAATATGATTGATGAGCTGATTGATGAAGCGTTGCGAGGTTGCCTGATTTACACGAACATATTTTCCTTGTAGATTGCTTGGAATCGAATTCCAGGTGTGTTTATTAACGCTGTAGACTTGTTTGCATAAGAAAGAATTCTGTCCATTACTAGATGCGTAGCTGGGAAATTTCGGGCCGGGTCAGTAATATTGTATAAACATTTAACAACGTTGATGGTTTAGTCCGATAGTCAACTAGCAAAGTTAGCAACCTGGGGGTTGGAAGTTTTTGGGTGAAGGGGTGGCGCCGGAAGGAATACTGGGGAAAATTAAATCTGGGGGGATCGCAGCTTTTTTCATGCCGAAACAGGCCGCCGACATGGCCAAAGCGCCTGCGCCTAGTCCGCGTGCCATTGTTGGCGTAGGCCAGGCAGCAGACGAGCTGAACCGTAGCAAGAGGAAAAGGGGGAATGATAGCAATGCAGCCAGCAGTGCAGCAGCAGCATCGGCTCAGTCCGATGCGCCGCCAGCGGCGGCAAGTCAGCCGTCTGACGCGCCGCCAACGGCGGCAAGTCAGCCAGGCTGACGCGGACCAAAACCCTTACTAGAAACACTGCCTCGGTCCACTTGTAGGGCATGCCCTACCCTCATTACCCCTCCTCACCTCGGTCCACTTGTAGGGCATGCACTCCCCCCTTTATCCCCCCTCACCTCGGTCCACTTGTAGGGCATGCCCTCCCCCCTTTACCCCCCCTCACCTCGGTCCACTTGTAGGGCATGCCCTCCCCCCTTTACCCCCCCTCACCTCGGTCCACTTGTAGGGCATGCACTCCCCCCTTTATCCCCCTCACCTCGGTCCACTTGTAGGGCATGCCCTCCCCCCTTTACCCCCCCTCACCTCGGTCCACTTGTAGGGCATGCCCTCCCCCCTTCATCCCCCCTCACCTCGGTCCACTTGTAGGGCATGCCCTCCCCCCTTTACCCCCCCTCACCTCGGTCCACTTGTAGGGCATGCCCTCCCCCCTTCATCCCCCCTCACCTCGGTCCACTTGTAGGGCATGCCCTCCCCCTTTACCCCCCTCACCTCGGTCCACTTGTAGGGCATGCCCTCCCCCCTTCATCCCCCCTCACCTCGGTCCACTTGTAGGGCATGCCCTCCCCCCTTTATCTCCCCTCACCTCGGTCCAATTGTAGGGCATGCCCTCCCCCCTTTATCTCCCCTCACCTCGGTCCAATTGTAGGGCATGCCCTCCCCCCTTTATCTCCCCTCACCTCGGTCCACTTGTAGGGCATGCCCTCCCCCCTTTACCCCCCCTCACCTCGGTCCACTTGTAGGGCATGCCCTCCCCCCTTTACCCCCCCTCACCTCGGTCCACTTGTAGGGCATGCCCTCCCCCCTTTACCCCCCTCACCTCGGTCCACTTGTAGGGCATGCCCTCCCCCCTTCATCCCCCCTCACCTCGGTCCACTTGTAGGGCATGCCCTCCTCCCTATAACACCCCCCTCACCTCAGTCCACTTGTAGGTCTCCCGGATGTACCCCACCGTGCGCTTGTCGACTTTGGAGTAGAGATCGTGCTGGTTGAGCTGTGAATGTGTGTGTGATGGTGGGTGGGTGGGGGGTCACAGACCCATCAGCATGTGCAAGCACACGGGGCGGAGCAGAATTCGTGTTGTCGGTGGGTGGGTGGTGGGTGGGCCATGGACACACGAGCGTGCGCAGGCCTAATGATAGAACTTGTGCTGGTACAGCTGGGGTGCTGGTGGTGGCAATGGTGGCCGTGTTGTTGTTGCTGGTATTGGTGTTGGTGTTGGTGTGCGTGTGGTGGGGGGAACGGGTTGCCACATGCGTAAGCATAAAGGCTGGAGTACCAACTTGTGTGAGTCCAGCTGGGGGGTTAGTCCTTTGGCCTCCACCACCTCGGCAAACAGCTTCCTTACATGTCTGCCCCTAAATATACCTAGGTCGGCCCTAGACCTGTGAACAGCTTCTTTACCTCCATCCTTCTCTCTCTCTCTGTCACCACATGCACCTTGGCAAACAGCTTCTTCACCTCTGGCCGTCTGCACATCCCTCTCTTACGTATGCCACCACATACACCTTGGCAAACAGCTTATTGACATTGTCAACCTCCCTGGCCCCCCATGTACCTGCGCAATCACCTCGGCAAACAGCTTCAGTGCCACTAAAAACAGTCATCCTCTCTCACTCTCTCTCTTTGCCCACCCACCAGCCAGCCAGCCAGCCAGCCAGCCAGCCGGCCAGCCAGCCAGCCAGCCAGCCAGCCAGCCAGCCAGCCAGCCAGCCAGCCAGCCAGCCAGCCAGCCAGCCAGCCAGCCAGCCAGCCAGCCAGCCAGCCAGCCAGCCAGCCAGCCAGCCAGCCAGCCAGCCAGCCAGCCAGCCAGCCAGCCAGCCAGCCAGCCAGCCAGCCAGCCAGCCAGCCAGCCAGCCAGCCAGCCAGCCAGCCAGCCAGCCACCCATCCACCCACCCACCCACCCACCCACCCACCCACCCACCCACCCACCCACCCACCCACCCACCTCGGCAAACAGCTTCTTGGCGTCATCAACAGAGATGCGGCCGTCGCCGGCGCCCGCCACCGACTCCTCGGCAAGATCGAGCAGCTTCTTCAGGAACCTGGTGCGAGGGAGTTGTGAAAGAGTTTAAAATAGATCGTGCCGGCGCAAGGGATGTGTGCGATAGTTGGTGACAGCGCAAGTTCATGGTGGTGAAAATAATTATAATTATGGAAGCGAGCTTGGTGATATATTGACACCATAACGCGAGGAAGTTACAATGGGCCAGGATTGTGACGGGGGGCAGTTGGGAGGGTAGCCATGCCAGCAGAGGGGGGGGTGGCGGGTAAGTATGGCAGCAGAGGGGAGTTGGGGAGGTAGGCATGACGGCAGGGTGGAAGAGATGACCTCGGTGATATTCCTAGGGGGGAAGGAGGCGAAAAGCGCGCGCACACAGGGGGCAAAGAAGAATGAACATCGACAGTGGATTTAGAGACACAATTATGTGTACGACACTGGAGTGATGGCCGCAGAGGAGGCTCCCACGATGTCGCAACCATTCCTTCTAAGAAAAGCCGATGCTGCTTGACAGCAGATGGCAGAAGAAAAGCTATAAACAGTCGATACACACTTCACACTTTATCTTTATCTTATATTTTGCCTTATATACCGTTTATCTTCATATTCAAGCTGAGAGATGCATTTCTCAACTGAATCACAATAATAATAATGATAACAACAATAATAACATCAATAACAATAATAATCTCACTCAGCAGGCAGTTCTATTCTAAACACTAATAACACATACATGAAACCCTTCTGCATAGATGCCACGTCGCGTAATGCACTACCGTGAGCCCACCCCACCACCCCAGTCCCCGCAGTAGTCTCCTGATACATGCGCGTGGCTACCCTTGCATGGGGGGGTTGTCGGGCACATCCTGGTGTAGATGATGCGCACGAAACCAGGGTGAGCACACAGCACGGTGCGTATGAAGCGTGGCGGTGCGCATGCGCGTGTGAACAAGGGGTCCAAGAACCGGCCCCCAGAAAACAAGAGATGCGGAGAGTGGGCCAGTAACAACGGCCGCCAGTCAAGCGGGGCACGGGATGCTCCACTTTCTGACCAAACTAAACCCTTACTTCCCAGCCCTTGTTATACTCAGTGCGTAATGGCACGCAGGCAGAGCCTGATGTGGCTAACCGAAGGTTACCATGGGGTGTCATGGGGCGCAAGAGCAACCAAGGAAAGACAAATAAATGGCAAGGGCATGAAGCAATAATAAAATAATGTTACTACAGGTAATGACAGCACAATACGGCCCTCTTCATACGGTGAGAAATTTTCCGCTGTGCTTCTGGTGGGTTTGAAGCATGCTGCCGGTTAGCAAGATCATAAACCCAGTGAATCATGGGAGGTTTGATACGAGGATGTATAGGAGGATGAATACGGGGGTGATAGGAGGATAAATTGGTAAGGAGTGATGCTAGTGGTTGATATAGGCGGTGTGGATTACTTACCTCTTATTCTTAATTTGCTTGTAGTCGCGTTTTGGCGCCTTGGCCTCGCAACGGGTTTGGATGGACGCGTGATTCCTCTCCGCTGTCGGCAGTGACGCAGCGCCTGGTAAACTCAGGGCGCGTTGGCGTGGTAGGAACACGGCCACGCGACCAGAAGATGCGTGCAACCCAACTGCATTGCTGCGTTGTTGCACGCGGATTGCGAATGAAAGCTGGTAGGTACCGAGGCAGGCCATGGCTACCCTTTCTCTGGGTGATGCCTAGTACTGAGCAATGTTATCTAATTAGTAAATCGATCCTTACACAGCCACCTTGCAGGCGAAGGAGCCACAGAAGCCAGTCCCCAAAGGGTACGGTGAGCCTGGACTTGTCAGGTCAGCAAATCAAGCTGGTCAACAACTGACTCCCAAGGCTTTACAACAATATTACCAGATTTGCCGCCTGTAGGCAATGCCAAGGGTTAGCACATCCAAATTACAAGATGCTGCGGCCTCCGCGAATTCAGCAAGTAATGTACAGTTGAGCGCCGCACGCGGTGTTGACCCAAAGCTATTCACGTTGTGCCTGCTGTGCGCGCTTCACAAGCGCACAAACAATCAGATGCGTGCCCGGGCAGGCTGGGAAATGGCACCCATATCCGAGATGGAGCACAGCAGGCAGTAGTTACAACACTGTTATCAAGTAACGTGCGTGTTTGCAACTTGCCCGTTGAAACTCTACGGCGGAGCCAATTTTCGGAAGAACCTCACCCTTATGCTTGCAAATTCGGGACAAATTCGGTGGATGTATGTATGGATGTATGTATGTATGGATGGATTGACGGATTTTCATCCCCTATTCCTATGTTTTCTCACGTGTACGGCCTTATAAGCTCCGCCAATTCTGGCGAACCTGACGGTTCTTCCGAAAATTGGCTCCGCCTGATTAAAGTAGGTAGTGTTGCAGATTGCAGACTTGCGGTTGCAATCGCGGCAGCATTATTTCACGGATTGCGGCACCAATGTGGTCCCACATGCGGCATGAGTGCGGCATGCGTAGTGCGGGCCGGTGGCAACAAGCTGGGCGCTGGCCGCATGACGAATTCCGTCCGCCTTGCCAACTTGGCATGTTGGCTGTTGGCTCCGGCCATGCTGCATGCGGCATGCGGGATTTGTTTCCGGGGTAAAAGATGCAGACTAGATGCAGCGATATTTTTTACATCTCTGTCCAATCCAAAGTTGAGGTGAGTTGAGTTGATTCCCGCGCCAATCCAAAGAGGTTGAGTGGGCATTGTGTACGGCCATAGTTATATGAACCTAGATAATTGGAAATTAGATCCTCAGGGGCGTCTTCAGCAAGATCATTTGAGAATCTTAACAAACTTTTTCGTCAGCTTTTTTGGCGGCAAGGGCACCATGACGATGCATGGCGAAAATTTCCTCGCGGACGAGAAACTGGTCCGATCAAAAGGCGCGCGACGGTGTCGTGCGATCAGGAGCCGTTTTGTGACGCTGACGATACGCCTATTTCCAAATGCTCCGGATCGGCAAACAAACTCAACGACGGAATGAGCACATTTCGTGTTTTCCCCTGAGGTTAGGCCCGTCGAGTGTGACTGCCTGTAGGTGTGACAGGTTGACCAATGCTAAGTCTTGGTTTGTCGTTCCTAGCCGATTCATGCGGTAAATTCAAGTGGACAAGGGAGGTTGTGCTTTTATGCGGAGTCTGCGTGTAAGCTGTGGCCATGGCGAAACGGAAAACGTCTCCGAAGGACGCTGGTGCAGTTAAGGAAGGTGACCTTTACAAACGATCCGGGAGGCCACCCGGACAGCATCGTCCTGGCATTTCAAATTCGCCAAGTTTCAAGGGCAGCAAAGGCCAGGCACAAAAAGGCCTTCAGGGGCGTCCCACAGGTTCTAAACATGCCGAATTTACCAGCTCCCAGAAGTCGTTAGACCGAAAGCCAGGCGAACAGCCGGGCAAGGCGGGCGCTTCTCCCCGAGTCGGTTGGGAGAGTAACGCGCTAGCGGAGCATGCTCCTTTCTCTGGCGGGGTGGGGGAGAGCGTCAAAGCCCGGAGCAGAGCCTGTCAGCAGCACGGGCAGGGAGTGGTAAGCTACAGAAGGATCGATAGGACGTTGAAGGATACCTGGCACAGGCTCGATGCTCGGCTCGTGTGCATGGTCGCTGCGCAGGCGTTGCAGGCAATCTGCTGCTGCACAGGATACAATTTTTTGAGTTCTACAGCGCCGTAGCTCATGTACAGAAAAGCCTAGGCTTGAATCACGCAGTGAGTTCCACCTAAGTGATGTCATCCTAGCAGCGGTTCAACAGGTTTCAAGCAAGCAGTCGCCCGGTGCACTATTTAAACATCGCTATACAAGTTGAAAAGCTAAGAGGCCGTGTTGCATTGAATGCTGCTTTTTTCAAATTTCCCTTCGTCAATATTCATTCGAGTTTTTCAAGATTCACTCAATCTTTTTCACCATGTATCTTTTCATATTTGGTTTACCATATTTGGTTTACCCTTGTAAAGATACCCCCTGCATTTAGCTCCCCCCAACCCTCATCCCGCCTCCCTTTTTACTTCAGTTTCTCTCTCTGTTTATTCGCCTCCAGCGCACGAGGCTGCATTGCCTTTTGGTGGGAGGGCCTCCATACTCACGTGTAAGAGGCCTCCATGGCACAGTACCCCCTCTCTCAAATGGGCACTCCAACCTCCTGTCATCAAGAGTTGTCCGTGCATGCCCCCCCTCGCTCCCCCGTTGCACGTGGCTACCTCACTGAGACACTCATGATCTCCTGTGCCCCCTGCGTTGCTCTACTGCTATTTTGCCATGGGCAACTCTCCTTCCCCCCCCCCCCCCCCCCCCCCCCCCCCCCGCAGAGAATGTGAGCTCGTGTCTTGTAAACCATGCCACCGCTCGCGCAATTGAAGTGCCGTTCAGTCTGTATATGACCTCACCAACCCCACATCCTATCCATGACCGCTCAAGCGAGCAATGCCATGCTCGTGCCGCCTTACTCGCATCCAAACGCTGCTGTCCCCCCACTGCCAGGGTAATGATGTGGCGCGCACGAGCCCACCGTCAAGAACCGCCGTTCCACCAGTGAGGCAGGTCGAGCGGCCGCGCAAGAACCCCCCCGCGGCGGCTACTCAGAGCCCGCGCACGCCCAAGTCTCCAAGGGACGGCGCGTCGTCACACTTGAGTGCCAAGCCCTCCAGTGGTGGCAAGGGAGCCGCAGGCAAGAGCAGAGATGGGATGCCCCGGCAGGAGGGCACGCGGACGGGTGGTGGAGTGGGGCACAAGGGCGAGGAGAGGGAGAGGGATGGTAGGGGCCTTGGTGGAGGGGATAATGGCAGGGGCCAGAGGGGGGGTCGAGGGGAGTCCGGGGGGCCGCCCCGAGAAGGGCCCCCAGGTCTTGCGACAGTCCTGCCCTCGGCAGCACCCTCGGCGGTTCTGTCGGAAGGTGGTGGGCAGGGCGGTGCGGCTGCTGCTGTTGCAAGCATCGCTGGAAGCGATGCGACCCGGGTGGCGGAGGGTGCAGCAACGGTCGTGAGTGGTGCGGGTGCCGGAACGGACATGGGCGGGTCGGGGAGTCCTGCACGAGGGGCGGCGGGGGCGGCTGGTCACACCAGCATTTCTGCCGATAAGCGCATGAAACAGCCGATGGGGGAAGACAAGGAGAAGGGGGGAGGAGAGCGGGAGGCGGTCGAGGAGGAGGGTAGGGATGGGGAGGCGGGGCAGGCCACCGTCGCTGCCACTCCTGGTGGTGATATTTCCGCTGGCCGCGCGGCGAATGGTGGCAGCGCCCCTGGTCGCGTGGCCCCTGTTGGGGGCGTGGCGAATGGTGTTGCCACCGCCCATGATGATGAGGACCCGGTGGATGTGGAGACGGTGGAGGATGAGGCGGTGGATATCGAGGGTGATGAGAAGACGGAGAAGATGGCAGTGGTGGGAAAGGAGGTGGCAAAGGAGGCGGCCAAGGAGGCGTCACAGGTGAGGCAGGGGAGAAAAGAGACGGCCAAGGAGATGGCGAGAGCGGCGGGCAAGGACAGGGTGGTGGGTGCGAGGGCGGGCCGTCCTGCAAGTGTTCCCACGCAGGCCAAGCGGTTGCGCGATCCGGTGTCGCCCAAGCGAGCGAGCGGGCGAGACCTGCGGAAGCAAGGGGCGGAGGAACAGGCCAGTGAGGGCGAGGACGATGGTGATGATGAGGATGAGGATGAGGATGATGATGATGAGGAGGAGGAGGAGAATGAGGAGGAGAGTGATGATACTGATGATGACAGCAGCTACAATGGCCGTGCGAAGCGGCGGCGGGCGGGCAGGCCCCGGGCCGGTGCAAGGGCGGGCGGGCGCGGGCGGACGGCGGCGGGGACGGATGGCAGGAGTAGGCCCCTGGTCCCCAAGTCTCGCCTGGCACCCCTGTCAAAGCGGCAGAAGCTGGAGGAGGGGAGTGAAGGGGAGGACGGCGGGGACACTGGCAAGGACCGTGGAGAAGGGAAAGTACTGAAGAGGCGGCGGAGGCGGGCTGGGGAAGGCGGCAGCATGGGGAGAGTCTCCGCAGGGAAGGCCGATGTGGCCATGAGGGCAAGGGGAGGCGCTGCTGAGAGGAACCGCGTTCGATCAACCCTGGTGGAGGACGGGGAAGGGGCTGTGGGTGTCGCGAGTGGGGGCAAGGACAAGGGCAAGGGGATTGTGGATGTGGAGGCTGGGTGCGGGGATGACCCAGCTCCTGGTGACAGGCTCGGCATTACCTGCCACCTGTGCCACATGGCAAAGGGTGAGGGCCCGCGGAAAGTCAAGGAGATCGTCCGGTGCCGTGCGTGTGGCCACGTGTACTGCGGCAACTGCATCCAGAAGTGGTTCTCCTACGCCGGCTTGGACAAGGCGCTCACCGAGGAGAGGTGCCCTTACTGCCGCGCCATCTGCTCCTGCAAGGGGTGTCTGCGGGGGGAGCAGGGGCACAAGAAGACCCTGGAAATATCCCCAGGGAGCGAGTCGGGGCTGGTGGCCACGGACCGGGGGCTGAGGGATACCCTACTGCGCCGCCTATTGGACGCGTGCCTTCCAGACCTCCAGTGGGTGATTGATTGGGAGAAGTCGCTCATGATGGAGGGCGAGGTGGTCAAGTACCTCCCGCTGCCCAAGGCCACACGGCTCTACTGCGACGCGTGCACGACCGGCATCATGGATATCTACAGGCACTGCGACGCGTGCGACCTCGACCTGTGCCTGGAGTGCTCCTCTGGCAGACCTCACGTATCTTGGAAGCGGTTCCAAGAAACACGGGCAAAGGATGTGGCGCAAGCGGCCGCCGTGGCCGCGGAGGAGGCAAAGGGCGCGGGGGGGGCATGGGAGGCGGCGCAGGTGAGGGGCGCGGGGGCCGTGGCGGCGACGACAAAGGCTGCGGCAGCGATGGCTGCTGGGGCCTCTGTGGGTGATGGGTCTGGAGCCGAGTCCGGAGCGTGCTCAGGAGAACATGGCAAGACAGGGCGTGGAACAAACGACCAGGGAGGCCGAGGAGCGGGGTCTGGGGCATCCGCGGCGCCTGAGGGGACAGGGGAGCCGTCAGAGGTTGGTCGAGGAGGCAAGGCCGGCGGTCCTGCCACAGGGCAGGTGGCGCGTTGGGAGTGCCCCGCGGGCCTTGTGGGCGCCATCCCTAAGAAGCGGAGGGGGCGGCCAGCCCGTAACGCGGCCACGTCGGGTGAGGGTGCGAGCGAGCGTGGGGCGGCACAAGGGGATGTCCCGACCCCTGGTGCTGCAAACTCCTCTACAGGCCTCTCGGGAGCTGATGATGGGCAACAAGAACGGAAACCAACCCCGTTGCCTTGCCAAGCCGTAGGGGCAGCGGGAGAGGCTGCTGGCGCACATCAGACGGGCGCGGACGGCGAATCCAAGCCAGTGGGGACTGCGACGCTGGCGGGGAGCTTGGGTGAGGGGGAGGACGTTGGCATGTGCCAGTCAGGGGGTGGGCAGGTGGCCGGGGGTGCCGGCGGCGCGGATGGCGCGGGCGCCGCTGGTGCGGATCTCACGTCGGGTTGTGCAAGTGCCCATGCGATGGCCTGCGGGGGTGCGGATGGGGCTGCGGGAGCGCGCGGGGAGGAGCGAAGTGCCACGGGATGCATCAAGGTTGAAGGAGACATGGTTGAGGTTGCCGCTGCGACGGTGACGTCGGCAGCAAAGGAGGGAGGGGTGGCTGAGGGGGAAGGTGGCCCCAGACAGGGCCATACGGCGTTGCCGGTCAATGCCGCAGAAGAAAGTGGCTCGGGTGGGGCAAAGTCAGGTTGCGCAGATGCTTCTGCGGGCCAAGTTGTTGGGACCTCTTCATCAGCACCAGCGACAGCGACAGCAGCAGCAGCAGTAGTAGCAGGAGCAACAGCGGCAGCAGCAGCAACTGCTGCTGCTGCATTAGCAGCAGCAGCAGCAGCAGCAGTAGGAGCACCAGCAACAGTGATGGCAGCAGCGGAAGCAGCGGCAACGGCAGCAGCTGCTGCAGCAGCAGAAGCAGAAGCAGCAGCAAAAGACGTGCGAGGTCGGCTAAATGCAAGGGTGGCAGCATTAGCGGCGGTCGCCACACCACTGGACCTCCCAGGCTCCGGCGGCAGTTCCTCGGCAAGGCTGCTCCTCTCGTCCTCAGAACCCCTCCTCCTCGGGTCGTCAGGGCCTCAGCCTGTCCCCGGCAAGGGCAATTCTCGACCGGGTGCCGAGGCGCCCTTGCCCGGTAAGGCCCAAGTCTCCACGCATGCCGTGCCTGACGGGAAAGGGACAGCGCAGGCCGTGCCAGATGGGAAGGGCAAGGGGTCATCATGGCCGGCCCTGCCCGCGGGTCCTGCTCCCGCTGCTGGGGCGTCGATCAGGGGACAGCCGTGCTGCCCCCGCATCACCCCGTCCTGCCCCGGCAAGTACGCCGACGGCCGCGTGCCCTGCAAGTCGGCGCATGGCCGGTCCTCGCTCGTCACCTACTGCACGCTGGAGCCCAAATGGAAGGCGACGCTGGTGCAGCGCATGGCGGACTACTGCGCGCGCAGGCGGGAGGAGAGGGAGGCGGAGTGCGGGAGTGCGGGCGCGGGCGCTCTGAGTGGTGGAAGGGCGGGCGAGGGCGCCTCTTCAAGTAGTGGGTGCGGCGGGAATGGTGGGGGCGATGGGGATGGGAAGGGCGGTGGGGCTAAGTCGTCTCTGGCTCCCAAGGCCGGAGGCAAGGCTCGGGTCTCGTCTGGGCAGGCCGGCAGCGGCAGTGCAGGAGGCAGCGGGGTGCATGGAGGCCTACGGATTCCGGCGAATGTGGGCGCGCCAGGTGTCCGTGCGTACGACGTGGCGGCGGCCAGTAGCGCGTACGAGGAATGCCCGTGGTGTGCGGGCATCTTGGCGGGGGGGGGTGGCGCAGGAAACAGGGATAAATCCTTGGGAAGGGCGGGGGGATGGGCAAGGTCCGGTTTGCCAGTGGATGGGGGTGCCAATGCTGTCAGTGG
This sequence comes from Mesostigma viride, assembly GCA_009746045.1. NCBI lineage: Eukaryota > Viridiplantae > Streptophyta > Mesostigmatophyceae > Mesostigmatales > Mesostigmataceae > Mesostigma > Mesostigma viride. The sequence continues at coordinate 534,853 of RPFO01000078.1, forward strand.
TGGTGCGGGCGGTGCGGGGGGGAGCGGCGGCGCGGGTACGGGTGATGGCAGAAAGACGAAAGAGAAAGGGAAGGGGAAGGAAGGCGTTGGCAAGGCGGGCAAGCGGGGGAGGGAAACAGGGAGCGAGCGGGGGGGTAAGGCAGGGGGGAATGCGTCGGTTGACGCGGGTGAGGATGCCGCAAGGGCAGCCGCCGATGACCCTGATGTGGTCGCCGCGAGGCGAGGGCTGGGCCGGCGGCCGGTGATCCTTCGCGCCGCAAACCGGCCGGGCACCAAGGACAACTTCTTGTTCTGCCCGCACGCGTGCGACGTCGATGGCAAGGCGTCGAGGGGTCTCCGCGGCGAAGATGACGGCAGAGGCAAGGAGGAAGCTGGCAAGGGCAAGGGCGAGGCCAGCAATACGAACGCCAAAGCCGGGGCTGCCAAAGGGAAGGCTGGTGCTGGCAGGGGCAAGGCGAGTGAGCATTATTACAAGGACGAGCTGGCCCATTTCGAGTGGCACTGGTCGCGCGGCCACCCGGTGCTGGTGCAGGCGGTGGCGGGGCGCGCGGACAGCATGTCGTGGGACCCGCAGGTCATGCGGCGCGCGATCAAGGAGGACAAGCGCATCGCGTCCAAGGTGGTGGCTGGCAGGGACACGACCAACGTGAGTGGGTGGAGGGGAAGCAGGTGGACAGGAAGTTTTGTTGATAGGCAAGAATGCGGGGAGTGTGGACAGCAAGTTGTCGCTTGTTGATTGGCACCACAAGAACAGGCACCGCCAGCACAAGAACGTGAGCGAGTGTGCGGCAACGCCACGGCGGTGCTGGAAGTGTGCTGGTAGCAAGGGCTGCTGTAGCGGGCGTGGGCGTGCAGGAAAGAATCGACTACCGATGTGGGGTTTTGGGAAGAGGCCATGCTGCTGATGTTTTCCCTGCGCAACACAAGGCCCTTTGTTTTCCGTGTCTAAAAGCGATGGTTCTCGGACGCTGTCAACACCTTTTCGTTGCGGCCTCCATATGCTCGATTGTCCACCCATGCCTTCGAATGGGCTTGTATTGTCTATTACTGCCTATGCCCCCCGTTTGACCTGTTCATGACCTGCCTTTCATCCCCCCCCCCCCCCCCCATATGTGCAGGTGACGGCGCTGGACTGCGACGACTGGGAGCTGCTGGAGCTTCCCATCTCCTCATTCTTCATGGGGTGCGCGGATGAAGCAGCGTGTTTTCTTATTATTATTATTATTACTAATATTATTATTGTTATTATTATTATTATTATTATTATTATTATTATTATTATTATTATTATTTATTATTTTTTTTTTTTTGCACTTGGGGCTTGCTGCCCATCTCATCCTTCTCAAGGTGGGTTAAAGATAGAGTAGTGAGGAGCTAGTGTGATGGTGCTTTTATCGACCCCTGGTGCCCATCGTTCTGGGCTTCACTTGTTGGGGCCGGGAGCAGGGGCAGGATGTCTTGTTATAGTGCGGGGGGTTCTGTAACTTATTAAAGTGTGTATATTTAATGTTGAGGTCACTGCCTCGTTAGTTGCTTTGAAATTTTTTTTGTGACGCAGCCACTGGCGCGGCCATGTATGCGCTTGGCATGGACATCATGCACCGCTGGGATGGACGGGTGTTATGCGCATGGACGTCCCTTTCCGAGCGGCTTGCATCCGAATGCATGCCGCGCAGGTATCTGCATATGCCTGCCCCTTGCGCGCGCGCAGTTACTGGCATGCGGCCATGTGCATGTGTGGCATTGCTCGCACTCCCATGGATGTGCCCTTACCTGCTGTTTGCGCTCTCATACTGGCACGCGCGCGCAGCTACTGGCGCGGGCGCGCCCACGGCAAGTCGCTGGGCGAGCGGCCCAACCTTCTCAAGCTCAAGGACTGGCCGACCGAGGAGCGTTTTGAGGAGCGGCTGATCCGACACTTCACTGACTTTGTGGAGCACCTGCCCTACCAGGTACCCCTTTCCTTCCCATTGTCCACACACACACACGCACACACACACGCACGCACACTCACACACACACACACGCACACACACACGCACACACACGCACACACACGCACACACACACACGCACACGCACACACTTCCGATTGCCCACACACACACACGCACACACTGCCTTTCGCCCCTTTTCTTCCCGCCCCCCATAGTCCCCCCACCCCACCCCACCCCCAGTTTCACCCCCCACCCCATAGTCTTATTCCCCTTCTAGTCCCGTCCCCACCCCAACGGTGTCATTCCCCAAATGTTTTTTACCATCCTCATGCCCCTTCCCCTCCCTTTTGACATCAATCCCCACTGGCATCCCCACATCCCCACATCACGCAGGAGTGCACTGCACCCCTTCCCCATCCTCTTATTTTTTTGCTTTTTCGTTTTCTGGCGCAAACACACACATGCATCACGCACAGGTGCACGCTACCACTCTCCTTGTTCTTGTTGACGGGATGGCAGACACACACAGATGCACACGTCGTGCAGGAGTACCCACCTCCTGCTTGCATTATGAAACCTCTGGCCTACACACCTCGCTACACGCAGTAGCACACACCCTCACCCTAGGAGGGGGGACATACCCCCCCATTTTCCTACATGAGCCCACACACTTTTTTGCCGTCCAGCGCCCTTCGTCACCAGCCAAAGTGAAAAATGGCCGAGCGTACACCTTAACCAAAATGGGTCCGTTGGGGCGAAACGGAGTGCACGTTAGACATGTGACACGTGGCATTTATACGCTAGGGAGGTAGTCGGCACAGTCAGGACTTTCTGACGCCACCAAGATCACTCCTAGTTTCGCCACGTGTCCTATGTATCATGACCGGGTAATTACCGTAGTACGTATACTACTATGTGCGTTAGTACGTCCGCCAGTACCTCACTCCGGGATGTAAGCCAAAGCGCCGGGCGAATACCCAGTCTCACGGTGAGCGCGCACCTTTCCTGTAAACCAGGTGCCGGGTGTGTTTGCCGAGCGCACTCCCGTTCTATTTTCCTCGCGCCGTCCTAAAAAAGCCAACTTGAGCGCACACCTTTTTAATAATTCTGGCGACGGGGCGGTCTTGGAGCTCGCTCCACGTCTGTCAGAGCCCCGTCGGACCAACTTGGAGTGGGCAGTTTTGCTGTGACGTCCCCCCGCCTCGCACCCTATTGTCTGTTTCCATTCATTCATACAGCCATGGTTGTTCTCGCCTACACACCACCTCGCCGACACACCTCGCAGGAGTACACGCACCCCCTGTCCGGCATCCTCAACGTGGCCGCCAAGCTTCCCCCCACCGCGCTGCGCCCTGATCTGGGCCCCAAGACCTACATTGCGTACGGCGTGCGGCCCGAGCTGTCCATGGGCAACAGCGTGACCAATGTGCACCTGGACATGGCGGACGCCATCAACGTGGTCATGCACGCGTGCGACACCAAGCAGTGGGAGGCGTACGAGGAGCGCCAGGTGGCGAAGCAGCAGGCGCAGCGGGACAAGCAGGCGGCGCTGCAGGCAAAGCTGGCCGCCAAAGGGGCACGCCAAGGTGCGGGATCTGGTGGCGCGAGCAAGGGGGCAGGCAGGGCCAGTGTGGGTAAAGGGGCCGGCAAGGAGAATGAAGCCAAAGGGGTAGACAAGGGGGTGGGTAGTGGGGCGGGCAGGCCGGCCGCCTCGGTGGTGGCTGGGCGGGGCAGGGCTGGCGTGAAAGTGGAAAGTGAGGGGGCCGATGGCGACGACTCGCACGGCGGACTACAACCCCCGAGGAAGCGGGTCAAGGCAGCAGATCACTCGGGCAGCAGCGCTGCTGGAGCTGGCCTCCGCAATGGCGAGCGCTCGTCGAGCATGTGCGAGCGCAAGGCGGGCCAAGGGGATATCAAGCGGGAGGACAGTGCGAGCAATGGGCGGGGGGGAGCGCTGGGCCCTGCGGGCGGTGATGGCGGGGAAGGAGAATCCGCAGGCGTCGCGGGCAGTGGCGGCGATGCCCCCTCGGCGCGCGGCCCGCGGGGGTGTGTTGTCAAGGCGGCGGCCAAACCAGGTGTCCCTGTTATGGTGGCCGTGACGGGTCCCTCTAGGTTTCTTGCATCCGCCACGACAAAGGGGGCCGCTGGTGGGGCTGCGGGTGGTAAACCGGGTGCCTGCGGGGCAAGGAAAGGTGCTGCCAAGCCACTGGGTGGTGGTAACGGCGCCGCCGGAGGTTCAGGTGGTCATGGTGGAGATGCGGCGTTGGTTGCTGGTGGCGGTGATGGCAGGGGCAAGCGTGGCCGCGGGAAGCAGCCGGTTGGCCATGGCTCTGGCTCAGCTCGTACCGACGGTAAAGACCCTGCTGCTGATCATGACGGCGATGATGACCGTGATGACGATGGGTGTGAAGGTGCCAGTGCAGGCCGTGCTAAGAACAGCAAAGGCGAGGCTCGTGCCACTGGTGACGGCGGCCGTGGCGAAGATGGCAGGAAGGATAATGACGGCGAGGATAGTGGCAACGGCAACGGCAAGGGTGATGGCAAGGACAGGCATGTCAAGGAGGAGGGTGGATCAGAGGAGCCAGAGGCAGAAGATGGGGATGAACCGTTCAGCTGCGAGGACCAGCTGGCGGAGCCCACCGGTGCGGCCCTGTGGGACATCTTCCGGCGCGAAGACACGCCCAAGCTGTGCGCATTCCTGGCCACCGTGTCCGCGGAGGGTGCGGGGCGTGGCGGGCGCGGCAGCGGGGAGCACCCCCTTCACAGCCAGTCGGTGTACCTCACGAGCGCGCTCAAGCGGCGGCTGTGGCGCGAGTACCGCGTGCAGCCGTGGAGCTTTGTGCAGCACGACAGGGAGGCGGTGCTCATCCCTTCGGGGTGCCCGCACCAGGTAAGAGATTGATGGACACACGTTGGTACACACTGTCGCCCTTTGTTGTATTGTTGTACATTGTAGTACATCGCTGTACATTTGTCGTACATTGTTGTACATTGTAGTTCATCGTTGTACATGGTTGCACATTGTGAGCTATGAGTTGTGTACCGGGCTTCGAAATGCTTCATGCCCATCCATGTAAGGCATGTGTTTAATATGTTGATGAGACATGTTGGACAAAAGGCTTCTCCTGAGTTTGCCTCTGTGAGCCATGTGTGGTCAATTGCAACCCAATACAATTTATCCTCCATTTGGTAATGTAAGGCCAACATTGTCAGTCCGTTGCTAGTGTTATTCATGCGGTAATTTTTCACTTTGACCTTGATGCGCTTTTCCTTCCTGCGCCCTTGCCTCTTCCGACCTTGTTCCCTTCTTTGGTGATCCAGGTGCGTAACCTCAAGTCGTGCACCAAGGTGGCGGTGGACTTTGTCGCGCCCATGGCGGTACGCGAATGCCTCGACTTGTCCACGTTCATCCGCCTGCTCCCCGACAAGCACTTTGGCAAGGAGGACAAACTGCAGGTGAAGCTGATGCTGGTCCATGCTGTGAATAACGCGCTCAAGTCCATCATGCACGGCTGAGCAGAAAGCACTGACATTTGCTAGGTATCCTGCAGTTCATACTCAAATTTGCAGCCATTTGCGGATGCCTGTAGGTGTAAGTTGGCGATGCCATGGTAACCGGAGACGTCCGTCCTATAGTCAGCAAAATTGATGCGAGAGGTCCCCAGTTCGATTCCGGTCGGATTCATTTGCAGATCGCGTTTTCCGCGTTTTCCGCGGCCCGGCACTGAACGCAAAGGTTTTCACCTTTGCGGAGTGCCTGATCAGAATTTGCGAGCAGGCCTTGCCCACTTTCTGGCTGGCACTCGCGAGGGTTAGCTGTTTAGTTACGACCTGACCTTGCTGGCAAGTGATAACTGATCAACTCTGCAGCAGCAGTGCTGGCCAGCAATAACCTACATCTCCTGAATAACTGGCCATGAGACAAACTGTGCAATTAAATTAAATGCTGTCAGCATCGGCGTGTTTCTCCATTTGCGACTGACACAAGCACATTAAATGATCATTAGAAGCTGCTTTAAAAAATTATAACATGACTCCGTTGGGAGATCATGTACCACGTATTCCCTTGCTTGATGGATGGAGGTGGGCGAAGCCGCGAGACCTAACTAAGCTAACTCTAAGCTAATCTAGAAAATCCTAACTACTCTACTCAGCAAAGCGCCCCTATCTCCTGGGGGGGGCTAGCCTACAGGGGCTGGCGTGTGAGCTTGGACAGTCGTCTGCCACCTCTTCTGCCACCTCCTCTTGTTCTGCATAGCAGTACGTCCAAGCAAGAGAGAGGGAGGATATGCGGTGTTCAAACGTAGCTGGGACCACTAGGCTGGCCAGCAACTGCTGTGTATAGTTCATGGCAGGTTTACCCATCTTTCTAGGAATGTCCTTGGGGCCAGGCCAGGTCAGGATGTGCCGCCCTGGTTGGCCAAGCCGCTGGGCGCCGGCCAGACCGAGGTCGGTGTCTACCTGCATGGTAGAAGTTGCATGGTACACCACAATCTGCGCCCTGTGCATGCATGCAAGCGCGCTGGGCTGCTATATGTTAGCATGGGCTGGTTGAAGATAATTCAATGTAGGCTGATATATCAAATTCTGGCGTTTGTACACATTATGCATAATCAAAGGCCACACCATCGGTTGTGGCACCTCTAGCTTCAAGATTCTGGTAGCTCTAGAGCTGATGCCCGCAGGTCTTTATGTTGCATTACAGGTCTTTATGTTGCATTTTTTCCTCCTGTTCACCTTTGCCCGGACTTACAGACTTTTTTTTTGCAAACTTATAGCCCGAGGCGGGGCCCGAGATTAATTAAGAGGTACCTTGAAATTAAATAAGAGACATGCCTCTATCCAAATATATTTTTGGACGCGAGTTTCGATTGGCGTTAACTTGTAGTATTGGACGGCAAATCGACAACATGTCAAGCCGTTTACTTCATTTCGACTTTTACATTTTCTCAGAATTGTCAAAAAAGGATCATTTTTATACCCTACTTCTCCGTTAAATCTCATCGACCGGGTTTCGAAACAACCCACGAACGCCGTAGATGCAGATCCAACGGAGTAAACAACGTCACGACCGACGCGGCGCCAAATAGGTAGTCGCCTTAGGTTCCTAGCTTTTCTGCGAGCCATTTTCGTGCCGCGTCGTGTACCCGTGAGATGTACCCGTGAGATGCAAAATCCGCTTGCCAGACCGGGATTCCGGGAACTCCGTCCAATACCGTCGTGCAGTACCACCAATGCACTAGTAACCAATCTATCAATCGTACAATACTACGACTTAACGCCAACAGAAACTCGCCTCCAAAACTATATATTCATAGAGGCACGCCTCTTATTTAATTTCAAGGTACCTCTTATTTAATCTCAGCCCCCGCAGGCCGCAGACTTGTCTTCCCCCGGTCAGGGCTAAGTTTTGCAAAAAACCCAAGTCCTAAGTCGAAACCATTTTTTCCGCCTGTTACCAACTATATCGCAATCCATAACTGTCGAACTGCAACGTCTCTGGCCAGAGTGGCCGGTACTTACTTCACTCGAGCACAATATTTCATATACATGTGCTCTTTTCACGTCAATGTTTACTTCCCAACTACGCGAAACTATGCCCATGCCGCAAGTGAGGCTAGTATTGTAAACTCACATAACTGCGCGGAATGCGGAAATAAATAAATACTGCATCTATTCTTGACCAGCTTGCCGTTTCTGAGGCAGCAACCAGTCAAACCTCAAATGCATCCCAACGTGACTCTCTAGCTCCAGAGCAAATTGTTGGCGAGGCGGAACTCCAAGGGAGCTTGGCATCCTCATCAAGTTTTCTGCAACAGGCTCTGTTCCCAGGCGCATATGCTGCATCCTCCACATTCCTTCTTGTCATGAGGGGACATCCGTCAGCAAGGTCACAATGTAGTCTCCAATGTCGCCGATCATTCTCTCCAGAAAGTGCTCGTCCGCACCACACCTGCTGGCATGACATGGACAAATTATGGTACATGAGGCACGGCTTTTGTATTAAAGACAAGGAAGAGCACACAAAGAACACACTCAAACGATGCAGCCCAGTTCTAAATGTCGGCAGTTGTCACCATGGGCAGGATGACTCGGAGCTAATTCTAAAGTTGACGGTGTACATATAAGGAGCGCACCATGGTATCAGCTACAAGACATGCAGGCTTGCCTGCTGACCATCTGCCTTCCCAGAAATACACACAGGCGACTTTTAGATTAAGGGTTATTTTCCAAGTTCACAGCAAAAGGGACGCACAGCGGCAAGAATTAATTTATGTAAGTTATATACGTCAACATTAATACCAAATTAAAAATTAAAAAACTAAATCATAACATGACTCTGTTGGGAGATCATGTAGCACGTATTCCATTGCCAATACCAAATACCTACCATCCATTAGCTGACAAGGAAGGCCCACTTACTCGGTATCGGCGATCATGCGCGCGTGGTTCTCCAGAAAGAAGAGCACACACATGTTGCGCAGCGCGTCCGCGTGGAACGTCTCCGCCAGCTCATACACATCCACCACGTTCTCCATAGTCAGGTGCTGCGCACCGGCACAATAAACATAATTGGCGAGATGGTGCCGTGAACAGATGGAGTATGAGTTTCAGAGGTACATACATGACGTGCATAATTCCAACAACAAGCACTGCCTGGACCACCGGGTAGCTTATGACCCAAACAACCCTCTCTCCCTACAATATGAGCAACATTCAATTGTTCTACCTGAGCATGCGATGCAAAGAAATCTACAAGTTATCCCAATAAAATTTGGTGATTAAATTCCATTTCGCCATGCTTACCTCAGCAAGCGCTCGCTCGCACAACCGCTTCAACCCCCCGAGCAGGTACTGGTCGGCCGCACGCAGCAGCTCATGCGCGATCTCGGGTGTGACGTCCACGTTGCCCGTGTAGATGCAGCTGCACACGGGAGGGAGGACAGCGCGGAACACGGGTGCGCAAACCAAGTTTAATTCTCAAGCTGAAGACTGTCCGCAAGGGTCCATTAATTCAAAGTTCTATTGCAACTATCTCCTGCCCACTTTGCCTTTCTAATTTCAATGAGACAACCAACGCAAGCCATTCCTTTTATGCCAGTTAAAGGATTCACTCTTGGCTGCATATGGGCCACAAGTCTACTGCAGTCACACAAGCTTGCAAGTACTCACCGCATCATGGCCTCAAAGACATCGTAGCGGATGTTGGGAATCTCAATGGGAGCGCTGCCCTTTTCCTGTTGTTGCACAGAGGGGCATAATCAGAGCAGGACTTCCCCTCTTAATTAGTCATCAAGTCAAGGAAGGGAGGTGGATGGATACTTTCGTGTGCAAAACATACAAAATAAATGCAAGAAATGCCATGTTCGTGGTAACACCAGCACGCATTGCGTTGCGAGAATCATTGATGTGTTGATCTGTGCTGTCCAGAAAAAATCGACAAAGCGCATAGGCACATAGAGCACGTAAGCATACCTTGTAGCCACCCTCAAACATGGCGCCGAACACTTCCGAGGATGCAAACAACGCTATCCGGTGCGCGTAGAAGATGCGACCTGCCAACGCCAAGAAGCATGTGTGAGGTGAACCCACAGCCAAACATATGCCCACAAGTGGACACAAGTAAACGCCGTAAGTTCGATGGACATAACAAAGCAATTTAAAGCAAGCCTGTTTATTGAAAATGTGATGGAAAAAGCGCCACCTTGCTGGCATAGTGCAAGCTGAAACTAAAATAAATGCAGAAATGGGAGCTGACAGATGCATTCCGAGCGCATCCCCCCTGAACGTCCCCAGCTTCACCTCGCCCTTTCCTACCTGCATTCTCGAATACTGTCCCAACGCCCTCTCGCAAGAAAACCCTGGTACAAGCGTTCAATAATTCTTTAATTTCTTCGGTTGATGCAAAGACCACGCACCTTCCACGAGGAACGTGACGTCGGACAGCGTCTTGCCGTTGACGTATTTCTCCCCAAGGTACACCTGGGTCTTGGCAGGCGGCAGCCCCACGGTCACCAGCGGGTCCTGCCCCCCCACCTTCTTGCAGAGTGCGTAGATCGCAGCGCAGCTCTCCTTTTGAACGGCTGCGCTGTGGGAGCTGAGCATGCCCAGGAGCACGTCAAGGCCTGGCAAGGGCAGCAAGAAGGGGAGGGCATGATTGTGGGTACAGAAATGCAGGCATAGTCAACGGATGTCAACCACCTTGGTAGTTTGCTGTATGCCTTGGCAAATAACAGGCAAAATCTTTAAGCACTACCCCTTCCACTTGATGTGGACCCCCAGACATTGCCTGCTTGCTTAAATCTGGCCATTTATCTCCCTAGAAAACATGAGGATATGAGATGGTTTGCTTGCACAAATGCTCAGCAAGACTCCACTTTCAACATCAAAGGCAGGTTGCATTATCCACCCTCATTTCCCACCCACCCCCTCCCCGCCGCCTGCCCTGCAGAACATCTGTAAAATGGGAAAGATTCCAGAAACCAAAATAATAATATTTCCTTTCAATCCTCTTAGAATGGCTCATGCTTTTGCATGTACGACAGGCCACCCACCTCCATGGTGCAAGAAGATGAGCTGTGCCTGCTCCCGCACGCAGAGGTGCGCAAGGGTCACCGCACACCGCTGCTGTGTGGACCGCTCCTTGCAGCGCAGCAGCTGCAGCAGCTGCCGCAGCACAGGGCTGGTCAGCGCCAGCTCCCGCATCTGGTCCGGTGTGAGCGGGGGTTGGGGCGGCTGCCCCTGTGGTGGCGGCTGCAACGGCACATAGCCGCCAGCGCCTGGCCTTTCCTCCTTGTAGTTGTGGACCTTCTCTTCTAGCCGCTTGAGCATCTTCTGGACACAGTCGCGCGACTGCTGCACGATCAGCTCGGCGTTCATCAGCCGTGTCACGCCGCCCTCACGCACCACCTCGCATACGTTGTCCTGATGGTGGTGTTGGGTGAGTGGGCCAGATGTGAATAGAGGCAACACATACATTAGCGTAATTGATAGTTAGTGGAATGTAGTTGCAGCCAGTAGGCAGCTGCATGCGTCTAAGGGGAATATGCACCCATGGTAGAAACCATAGACCCCAAAAAGGGAAGGATCCAGATTTCGTGTGACCCATGCTAAGCCAGGTGCAGCAACAGCAGCGGAAACAGCTGACGCCAGCTTCCTTGGTCTGCTCTTTTCCAATCTGTCCAAGCATATGCACTATGATGCATCCAGGGACATGCAGACAACACTTTCCATTATGAAGGCGAACATTACCGCACGAGAGCAGTCATCAACATTCGAGCGTAACACATGATTCCTACTGCGCCCTTGGTTGGGACACTAAGGCACTCACCACGTTGTCTGCCAGCCCGTACAGCGCGAACGCGGCGTTGTGCTGCAGTCCACCATTGCTCGAGTCCAGCAGGTCCAACAGCGGGCGCAGGCCTCCGGCCTGAACGATGCCTGCCTGGTTGTCCACATCCTGGGAGAAGCAAGGCAAGGGCAACAGTGTGATCACCACGGTAACAACATTTCACACATTATTGCCAAGGTCTTCATCCCTAGCCATTTGCTTTCAATGCAGGCAGCCTCGCCATTCTTTCCCAGATTATAGATATGCTTGCATATACATATACATGCCATAACCACTAAAACCAGGAGCATGAATCAATTATCCCCAAACCCACCCTTCTCCTTCGATCCACAGTCGGTTGATACTAGCACTATAAAGATCATGATTTTTATATTTTTATTTTTTAATAGCTTTAATTCACAGCTTCTTTTTTACGGGGGGGAAGGGGGGGGGGGGGGGGAGATGCGGAAACACAAAAATGCGGTGACGAATCCCCCCATTTTTCACACCAAAACTGTTTCGTGGCACTGTCCTTTTGACAGCCCAAGCAGAACCACCGTTTCCATCCTCACTCTCATAACGGGCATAACAGTCTCAGCCCTTCCCGTAGTGGCAAGAAAAGCCACACTGGCAAATAAACTAATTGGTGCATGTAAACAACTAACTGGTGGATGTAAACCACTGAATGGTGGATGTGAACTTTATAAACGAGGAGGGCCTCTGCTATTTCCCATCATCCTAGACTCTAGAGCCCAATACTTCATCTGCAGGGCTGGACTCTACATTACTGTCCCTACCTGTGCTAGCCTTCCCAGCGCAAATGCTGCCATCTCTCGCAACTGCGGGTCGCTGGAGCCCAGCATCGTCACCAACGGCCTGATGGCGCCTCGCTGCGCAATCTTGTTGCGGTAGTCACCCGCGGTGGCATCCTTGAGGCTGCAGAACTGGCCCAGCAGCAGCGCAGCTTCACGCTGGCTCTCCGCACAGCGGGAACTGATGTGACGGAGCAAACAGCAAAAATTTTGAACAATGCATAATATTAGGGCAAACTTCCCGTACAAATCAATGCATGGCTTGCAACATGGTGCTGTCATTCTGGGAAGTATGTCGGCATGCTGGACACTGTCTAAAGGCAATCAGTTATAAGGATTATACGCTTGCATGGGTTTCTGAAGAACCCTGTTGAGTTCAAATTGGCAAGGCAGTAGATAAAATGGACTGCAGTGTAGGCTACATGGACTATTTTCTATGATATATAATACCAGCATCCAGGAAAACCACAAAGAAAATAGACCAGCAACCATATGCAGGTCACCACTAGATACTTACAAACGCGCCACTACCACGTTTGCAACACAGCCCCTCTTGCTTGCATGTACGAGTTTAATTAAGCTCATACATTCAAGCAACAGGAGGCTGGTGCATGCAACCATACACAATTGCTGTGCATATTATACAACTGATGTTCAGTCGTTATGGACATTGTGTGCCAAGGTCATTTCAAACCCTCACTTCAAGTGGGTAACCTGGCATACAAACGAGGATTACCTTAGCAGGGAAATCACAGGTTGCAGCGCACCCTCTTCCAGCACCTTCTTCTTGATAGCGTTTGAAGAGTGGACAAGGTTGCCGATCGCACCCACCTGCAGGCACAAACACGCCCGAAGATAAAGAACACAGAAGCATAGTTATGGTTTAGACAAAAATAGGTCGAGAAGCATATGAAGAGATTGGCAAATTGACAACCATTCAGTGAAACTAAGCGAAAATGGAAACCGCTAAGAGGTTGAGCTGACTGCTTACCGCTTCATAGTGGACCAGCTCATCGTCTGACCGGAGCATGCAGATAAGGAGGGGAAGCGCCCCATATTCCACGATCTGTTAACAAGGAAAGAGATAAGCAGGGTGTGAATACTCGTCAGCATAGAGGCTTATATGTCAAGAAGGAACTGCCTTGTCTGAATCCAATGTCCCAACGATTCACCTGGTAGAAGTGCATGATATGTCAAAAGGATGATATGTCAAAACAGAAGTAGTTACAAGGAGTTGCCATGTTGCAACACTAGCTAAGATGCCCAAACTATACCCAAACAGCCACAGAAAACTGGTGGCTGCCATCCCTATGCAAACATGTTCATCCATTCCACCGGCAACATAATAAGGATTCAACCTCAGCCCACTAGGTCCAGATCAAGTGCAAAACAGCTATTTGTAGCCAAAAGATGATGCAGCCGCTTGATGCCCAAAAGATGGAATTAAGGACCCTATCAAGTAATGAATGCTTCTTAGCACTTGCAATTTGCGATCTATAATGTAACCTATTGCACTAACCCCCACCTATTGCACTAACCCTCAACTAAAATTGAAGGCATACTGAAAAATGAAGGGATTGCAAAGAGCCGAAACAAACCTTCTCTTTATTCACGTCATGCTTGAATGACAGGGTTCGCAAAGCCCCTGCAGTTGACCGTTGCACTCGGCTGTCGTAGCACCCCAGTAGAGCTACCAATGGTTCCAAGCCGCCCTCGTCTCTGCAAATCAGAAGGATAGCAGGCCAACAGATAAAACGTTAAAGGCTTCGTGAATTACACTTTCATGTGGCGATTGGTAAAGCAGAAAAGCAGGCAGGCTTAAAGGGGGGTTGCCGTGGGAATGAAGAGCCAGGTAAGTTAAGGTCCTTGCTACAGGCTAGTTAGGCCAAAAGGGTCAAAATTGTGTCAGGTGGCCTTAACTTTTGAAATACTTTTCCAAAAATACCGCAAAATAGATCAAAATTCATGGAAAAATATTTTTAAAACATCTATGTTGAGAAAGTGCCACTTTTGCTGAGCAAACTAGGGCTAAACAAGCATATTGTGTTTCCCCTGCTTAAGTTAACATGGAGACAAGCCCACAGCTCCAGCCACTAGTGTGGCAGGTCAAATAAATCCGCAAAAATATTCATCAAATCAGAAATAAGAAATAAGAAATAAGTTCCTGCGGGACAAGGACAAGATTCCCATGAATCTGGCAGTTATTCACAAAGTACACATATGGCTGGCAGATACTGCCACTGAACATCACCTGGACCTTCCTGGACCAAAAATGATTTCCTCGCGAGATGCCTTCAAATTAAAAAAAAGTAAAAGCAGTTTTGCCGTGCAGTTTTTCACGGAGAAGACGACTGCTGAATGGCCCCTCCCGAATTATGGCGCCTCATGTGACATAAATGAGGATTCATATCCAGGAAAACTAGCTGAGTTTTTTGAAACAGCTGCCAATCCTACTAGAGGTAACTTTTTTCGACGGGCCATTCAGCAGTTAGATTCCTCATGAAAAACTGCAAGGCAAATGTGGTTTCAGAATCTCGAGATTCGGTCACAGCTCGCGAGGAAATCATGCTGACACCATAGGGGTCACTATAGCCTAACCAGCTTGTAGTGAATCTGGCTGTAATGCATGCAAGTAGCCGAAAACCTCTAGCCAATTGTAAAAGCCCACTTATACCAGCCATGACGCATAATCGGTTGCAGCTATTAAGTGTATAAAATCCTGACAGGTTCAAAGCAAGGGAAAGTCATTAAGGGAAAGTTACGGTGGCAAAAATCTGCACACCGTTCCACATATGCCATCTGGTGCTCATGCAGTCGCAAGCTCAACAAAGTCATAGCTCATTTTAGCACACGCACTTGATTTTGGTCTTGATCCCGAAGTTGTCGTGCGCCAAGTTGGTTACTGCATCTGCCACTCGCCGGATCAAGCTTGCGCAGCTGGGCGTGGTGCGGTCGGCAGCCCCATGCTTGTGACAGGCGGATGCCACGCCGCCCTTGTGCCGTTTCGCAGGTGGGTTGTACCACTGCATGTTGCTAGCATTCCGCTCCGTTGGAGCTGGCTTGGATGAGCCGCGGTGCAGAAGTGATCCGAGCATTGACTCTGCAGGTTTGTCTGTGCTCTCCCTGCCCACGGTGGGCGCATAATCCTTCAAAATTTTCACCAGGTGCGGCAGTGAGCCTTTGTCGGCGATTTGTCGCTGGTGCTCAGGCTGGAATTGCGTCAGATATCAAGGAAGGAGAACAACCAGGTGTAATGTTTAGGAAGTATTGCATTACTTTGTGATGCTACAGCACACCGCGTATCATATCAGCCTATGAAAGACAGAAGAAAAAAGGGAATCTCGACAGGATCCAGATTAAACCAAGGCAAAGACGGAAAGCATGTAGATGCTGCTCAGAAGCCGCAACAAGGCAAGCCATGTATGCGCTGCTGCTATGACAAATTTAATAAAAACGTTATCTGCCAGCTTGCAGAATAGCAGTTTGTTGGCTTGGTGACAAGCTGTGCTAACTATGGTCAGCTTGTGAAAATGAGCACAAGGGCGCCCAAATTAAATGGGCATGCGCCTTGAATGGCCCACCTTACAATCAGCTGTAGGCAGTAAAACCAGAAAGCAAACAGAACTTGACTTATATGAAGCTCAAATGAAAAAAATGGCGATCACATAGCACACAAGCAAAACTTGAAGGCTAACAGCAGATAGATTCCATTCATGCACGCACTTTGATGGCCATGAGATTCAGGCACCATGCGGCCTTCTCCTTCACTTCCATGGCGAATGTGCTGTGTGGTTGAGCGGCATCTTGAAAATTCAAGAGGGGGACGACTGCATCCACAGCCAATTGATCGACGATGGCGTCCACCAGATCCTCTGTGAAAGGCAGCACGAAGGTTTTTTCTTTTCCGCATAAGTGCTTAATGCATAAAAATGACGATTCCACGATTGTTGTTAATCCCTTCACTGAAAGGAAAGTAGTTTCATCGTAACTCTGATGTACATGAAAAAAGAAATTGCTTTAGAGCAGTCACAAGGTTCATGTTACCATGGAAGGGGAAACGAGAAAAGCGACATCTTCAAGCGAATCATAGGACAAACATAAACCGAGACCATGCAGCTTACCATTCTTAGCCAGTCGTACAAGGACATCCATGGAAACCAGGAGAGCTTTCCTAGATGGCGCATCTTTGGCGTTGGGGCATGCAGCGGCCGCACTTGTGGATGTAATCTCTTTTATGAGCATAGCAATTCGCTCGTTGTTATCTAGGCCGGGGGCCGCATACGGCTGCCCCGATTCCCCGAAATAAAAAGAATCCAAAAAGGCATCGGAGCCTCGTCGCTTCGATCCTCTCTTTTCATTGTCCTTCCCAGCTTCCTGATCCTCCATGGATTGGCTTGTAGGAAGCTTTCAAAACCTAGTGCGCCGATGACGGAATCACCGATCCACGCAAGCCGCACTTCATCATTCGGCAGGCCGGTCGCCTTGTGGATCAAATCACCGAGATTTCCTCACACCGTCGGCATGCCATGCCGGCATATCCCGTTGAGGAGCGCCGCGAACTCGCCATTAGCGTTGGAAATGCAGAGTGCGGACAAAGAGAGCCGCAATGGCATCCCTCCAGATCTGCATTCCCACTTCTCAAGATGTTTCGCTTTTTGAAGCACGTGTCCGTGCATTCATCGGCGGAGGTGTTTGATTGTTGCTGGTGCTTAAAAGGAACGACCCCAAGCGCAGTAACGAACATGCCACGCCATTGACACGTAATGATAGGTGTCGGCCTGCCGGCAATTCGTCCTGAGCGCAGAGGGATGCTGGAATGCGCGCATTCGTCGTGCTGGCGCGGAATATTTAATTTCGATCATTTTTTTGCAAAACGCCTGAAGTCAAGGGCCCAATGTGCGGCGATGGTGATGAGCAACTTGAAACTTTTCGTACAACCCCCCTTCCCGCCTAAAATCGGTACGAGGATTGGACAACGCGCCGCGCCGTGCCTTTCGCGCCGCGCCAGTCCGGTTTGGCGCCAGCCAGATTGAGGCGGGAGGCAGCAAAATATCGCGTGATGCGATGGCTAATTATTTCACTGGCGATGGCGTAGGCTGCACTCGACTGGTCGGCTGGCTATCCTGTAGCGCGCTGAGAGACTTAGAATGAGTCAACAACAGGTTTGTCTACTGTTGAAGCCCTGGCTTTGAGTTTCAAGTCGTCTTGCAATTACTCGAGAAGACTTTGTTCGTGTTGTTGTTTTTTATTCATGGTGTGCTTTTTGTGTCGGTACAACCTCTGCCATAATCATGCAGCTGATGCCCACCGGTCAGTCTATCCGCTCATCGTACAAGACGTGTAACTTTCTACCATCCGTGGAAGGTAAGGAGACTTCTTCTGCCGGTGCACTTAATGGATAGCTGTTGAAGGGCTACTTGCATGAAGCTTTGCTTTGTAATTACGGTGTTGCAACTTCTTGCTCGATGGGTCAATTGATGTCGCCAAAGCTCTCAATTGCTGCTAGGGGATAACTCTATTATGTACTTTTGGGTATAGATAGGTAGTCGTCCCCGTTACGCTCGGAATATGATCGTGGCGATTGCTCTTGGTAGCGCGCACCATGGGTCGTTGTTCCTGGCGGTTCAGATGGCATGACTGTGTCGACGTTGCTGAGCTTCGGGCTCCTTGTCATCATGTCATGCTGACGCCGATTCGACGCGTCCTGTTGTTGAGCGTAGTAATTTGTTCACCGTTTATTCTGCTTTGTCTGGTCGTCAGGGCCATTAAATTTGTTGTGCCGATGATTGGAAAGTTACGTGAGACGACCGGTAACCACACCTACATGTATGAGCGTTAGGCATGAATTCAGCTTTCAGCTTGAGCAATTGCAGCAGGTGCCGTGGCTATTGCACCACGTGCCTCTGTAGGCGGCTTTACTCGTTGAAGCCTTGCGCGGCAGTGTGGGAATCGTATTTAGTTGGGGAATTGTGAGAATGGGTTCGAGGTATTTTCGTGCACATAGCAGTAGTATCGCCACCACAACAACAGCGAAAAGGTGGTTACATATTGATGATACAACTGGGAGACTGCTGTGTATACTAGGACTAGTACTAATTAAATGGATAGGCCGGCCATGCTGCCTGATTCTGAGCTCATACCCACTTGGATCATCGCATACGGGTGGTATCAACTTGCCGGTTGGGAGTATGCCAATTCCATTCGGACCCTACCCCATTTTCGTGGGCCTAACCCCGTTCCATTTTCATGGACCTCCCCGTGACTAGCGCAGATGGCAGTGCCAGTGGCTAGTAGAAAAGCAGACTTGTTCTTGCCATGCTCCCGACCCTCTCGTTTGCCGGCCATCGCGCTGGTTGCCTCGCAACCTGTATCTATACTGCAAGTACATGGCGTGTGTGTGCCCCAAACATCGAGCCCCACATATGATTTCCTACGACTCCTTATGGCACGACTCCTCGGTGCATGGCACAATCCACTTACAGCGCCTTATCGCTTCTTGTGACTCCCTCCATGAGTCTTCCCACTTTGGACTCGTCGCAACCCCCTGCAATCCCACCCGGCCCTCTGGCAGTCAATATCTGTTTCAATACCATGGCATTAATGAATGCCTGTTTCAATACCATGGCATTAATCAATGCCTGTTTCAATACCATGGCATTAATGAATGCCCGTTTCAATACCATGGCATTAATCAATGCCTGTTTCAATACCATGGCATTAATCAATGCCTGTTTCAATACCATGGCATTAGTCAATGCCTGTTTCAATACCATGGCATTAATGAATGCCTGTTTCAATACCATGGCATTAATCAATGCCTGTTTCAATACCATGGCATTAATGAATGCCCGTTTCAATACCATGGCATTAGTCAATGCCTGTTTCAATACCATGGCATTAGTCAATGCCTGTTTCAATACCATGGCATTAGTCAATGCCTGTTTCAATACCATGGCATTAGTCAATGCCTGTTTCAATACCATGGCATTAATGAATGCCTGTTTCAATACCATGGCATTAATGAATGCCCGTTTCAATACCATGGCATTAGTCAATGCCTGTTTCAATACCATGGCATTAATCAATGCCTGTTTCAATACCATGGCATTAGTCAATGCCTGTTTCAATACCATGGCATTAGTCAATGCCTGTTTCAATACCATGGCATTAGTCAATGCCTGTTTCAATACCATGGCATTAGTCAATGCCTGTTTCAATACCATGGCATTAATGAATGCCTGTTTCAATACCATGGCATTAATGAATGCCTGTTTCAATACCTGCGTGTTCCCCTGGCACCTGTCCCCCCCGCCTCACCACTTCCCTGCAACATCACCCTCTTGGTACTCACCATCCTTCCACCCTGTCTTTTGTCCCATTCCCACCTGGCACTCAACCAACCAGCACGATGCGGCCCCGCTGCCAGCCAACCCCAGCGTGCCGCGGCCCCCACCCGTCCACTCGAGGCCCTGCCCCGATCCTCCTTCTCCGGGACATGCTTGCGCACGTCCCCCTCGCTCCCTGCCCATTCCCTACATAGCCACCGCCCATGGCCTCCTGTCCGAGCGGCGGCCATGCCTCCCCCTGATGAGGAGGAGCCGCTGGATGAGGTGGACCTGGGGTTGCCGGCGGCCCCTGCCATCGATCCGACACCGATGCGGAAACGGACCAACCGGTCGGCCGCGCGAGGTGAGGGCGGAGGAGCTTGGCGTGATGCCAGTGGGTAGTACCCGTAGGAGGGAAACAATGGATTTGAAGAAGGTCAGTACTCTAGTTTTCGCCAGAACCGGGCATTTGTTAGTATCTAGCCTTGCTGGCTGTAGCAGTCATCCGGTGTCGCTGGTTTCTTATAAACAAAACCAACAGTGCATCAAATATGGAGACCCGTCAAGGGTATACCACCAAGTACGGAGCTGGTGGTAGCATGAAGTTGGCTTTGTGCGCAGGGATGTGTGCTCTTTCACACGACTCGGAGTCTAGTAGCTGGACAAGCTCGGAGCGCCTCGGGCTGTGAACACCTGTAGAATGGTTCAAAGGGGGCGCTCTGGCTTGAAGACATACTCCGCAGAAGAAAGTGGCATATGCCATGGCGTTAATTGGGGGAGTGGAGGGGGGGAAGATGGTTGAATTGGACACAGAAATCCCACCCTCGGTTGGATGAATGCTATGGTCCCAACCCCGCATCGGTCATGGGTGGAGAGGTAGCCTGACGCAATGCTCGCAACTTTCATCCACCCAGATTTTTGCCATCCGCCCCATCCTCGAATCATCCTTACTCCGTCTCCCTCCACACACTCGCACTGCTCCCCACGTATCATCCCTTTCCATGCGGCCTCATACCTACCATCTCCCTCCCCCCCTCCCTCCTCTCCCTCCCTCCCTCCCTCCCTCCCTCCCTCCTCCTCCCTCCCTCCCTCCCTCCCTCCCTCCCTCCCTCCCTCCCTCCTCCCTCCCTCCTCCTCCCTCCCTCCCTCCCTCCCTCCCTCCTCCCTCCCTCCCTCCCTCCCTCCTCCCTCCCTCCCTCCCTCCCTCCTCCTCCCTCCCTCCCTCCTCCCTCCCTCCTCCCTCCCTCCCTCCCTCCCTCCCTCCCTCCTCCCTCCCTCCCTCCCTCCCTCCCTCCCTCCCTCCCTCCCTCCCCTCTCCCTCCCTCCCTCCCTCCCTCCCTTCCTCCCTCCCTCCCTCCCTCCCTCCCTCCCTCCCTCCCTCCCTCCCTCCCTCCCTCCTCCCTCCCTCCCTCCCTCCCTCCCTCCCTCCCTCCCTCCCTCCCTCCCTCCCTCCCTCCCTCCCTCCCTCCCTCCCTCTCTCTCTCTCTCTCTCTCTCCCTCTCTCTCTCTCTCTCTCTCTCTCTCTCTCTCTCTCCCTCTCTCTCTCTCTCTGTACACACACAGACACACTCGCGCACACACACACACACGTACCTTATGTACCCCCCCCCCCCCCTCTCTCGCGACACCGCCCTCTGCCCCTCCCCGCGTCCTCCCCGCCTTCCCCGCCCTACCCACTTTGCCTCCACGTCTCTCCCCCCCCCCCTGCCCCAGCCAATATGCGCAAGGCCAGCCTGAGCAAGAGTGTGGACGGTGAGGTGGCGCACGCGCCCGAGCTGTCCCCCGCCCAGGCCAAGAAGCTCGAGATACTGCAGCAGACGTTCCTGGAGATCAACAAGAAGCATGGGGAGAACACGATCCAGCCGCTGCGGCGGCACGGCGAGGCCATCAAGCCGATCGAGGTCATCCCCACGGGGTCCCTGGGGCTGGACGCGGCGCTTGGGGTGGGCGGCCTGCCGCTGGTGAGGATGGGGACAAGTGTGGGCCAGTTCCCTCTTTCTTTACGCATTGATTTACAGGGTGTACGGTTTGCCGTTATAGAGTGTCCGGCCAGCCAGCGATGTGTGGGTGGCCTGTCGCTGGTGGGATGGGGGACGATGTGTGAAATCAAGACCAAATCAATGCCGGGTGGATGGGCACAAGCGTGGCTTTGTTAGCGTACGCGTTTTGTTAGGGGGGCATTAACATGGTTGGTGTCTTCTCATGGCCTAGGAGCATGAATGCCCAATCCACCATCCAATGAATACTTCAGTGGAGTTGAGTGCAGTACTAACTGCACTTAAGGGCAGTTGAGTGAACCTGTCCTGTTCTTGAGTGGAGCACAAAGCTGGGGTTGGTGGTGTGGCTAATGTATCGGAATCGACCACTTCCGCTTCCGTTGCTCGCTCGCGATTAGTCATCAGTGATGCAGGTGACTGGCCGTGTGGCTGGGTACCCCCTCGTGCTCGCACACGCTGATATATTACATGTATAGATACCGCAAGGCCCGCACCTTCAAGGAACAGCCGTAGAGGACGGTACCCCCTCGTGCTCGCGCACCTTCAAGGAACAGCCGTAGAGGACGGCACCCCCCCGTGCTCGCGCACCTTCAAGGAACAGCCGTAGAGGGCGGTACCCCCTCGTGCTCGCGCACCTTCAAGGAACAGCCGTAGAGGACGGTACCCCCTCGTGCTGGCGCACCTTCAAGGGACAGCCGTAGAGGACGGTACCCCCTCGTGCTTGCGCACCTTCAAGGAACAGCCGTAGAGGACGGCACCCCCTCGTGCTCGCGCACGCTGATGTATTACATGTATAGATACCGCAAGGCCCGCACCTCGGGCTCGGTAATGGGATGGCATCCACTATGATTATATGGATGGATCCACCTGTGCAGATAGTCCTGCCATTATAGTCACGGGGGTGGGTTGGCATGCGCTCGCACGCGGGAGTCATGATTTGGGAGCGCTGGCCATGTGGGTGGACGCGGGGCCGCCCGCCGTCACGTGGTGCTCTATCCATCGCGGATTATTTGTCATGGGTGCTCTAGCCGTCACGAGTTATTTGTCATTGGTGCTCTAGCTTTCGCGTGTTGTTTGTCATGGGTGCTCTAGATATCGCGG
Organism: Mesostigma viride; assembly: GCA_009746045.1. Taxonomy (NCBI): domain Eukaryota; kingdom Viridiplantae; phylum Streptophyta; class Mesostigmatophyceae; order Mesostigmatales; family Mesostigmataceae; genus Mesostigma; species Mesostigma viride. The sequence goes on from RPFO01000078.1 coordinate 557,356, forward strand.
GGTTTTTTGTCATGGGTGCTCTAGCCATCGCGGGTTATTTGTTATGGGTGCTCTATCTATCGCGGGTTATTTGTCATGGGTGCTCTAGCCGTCACGAGTTATTTGTCATTGGTGCTCTAGCTTTCGCGTGTTATTTGTCATGGGTGCTCTAGATATCGCGGGTTTTTTTGTCATGGGTGCTCTAGCCATCGCGGGTTATTTGTTATGGGTGCTCTATCTATCGCGGGTTATTTGCCATGGGTGCTCTAGCCATCGCGGGTTATTTATCGTGGTCGATGGCGGCTTTGTGGCATCCGTCTTGCATTTGTCCCACGTGCCCTCAACTGCCTGCCCTACCACGGTGCTTGTGTGCGTGTGTATGTTGTTCATGGGAGTGAATCTGTGTGTTTGTCTCTGTGTGTGTGTCGGTGTGTTTGACGTGTTTGAAGTCGACTGCCTGCCTGAGTTGGTGCATGTGCGAGCGTCTCAACGCGTGTGTGCATGCTTTTGTGTATATGTCCCTACGTCCGTCCGTCCGTCCGTCACCCACCCCCCCTACCCCCAGGGCCGCATGGTTGAGATCTACGGCCCCGAGGCGTCTGGGAAGACCACGCTCGCGCTCCATGTGATCGCGGAAGCGCAGAAGCTGGGAGGTGGGTGATGCCACCTGGCGGTGGGCTGAGCTATGGCAGGGATGAGCGTGTTCACCAATGGTCTCTACATGATCAAACCCAACGTATCCATAGGAGCGAATAGTAACTAATCATAACCGATTTCGGCTAATCGTTACTCAGCAGTTAGTGTATAATTATATGCCAAACCACAATATAAGATTGGTTGATATTAGTTAGTATCGGCTACGTACTCTCGGTTTGTACGTCAAACTACAACCAGATTCCAGCCGTGGTCAAGTTGTCCACCTCAGCGATACGAGAATATCGTGTAGGTCCGTGCGTTAGTACTCCTGCGCACATAGCTATAGTGGTGAGTCACCTTCTATATATTCAGCAATATCGGACATATTCGCACCCCTCTCCGGTAAAGTGGTCTTTCGCAGTTGGGCTGTTTCGAAACGTTAAGTGAGATGCCTTCGGATCAGGAGACTCACACAGCCGCGAAATCATGCCAAAGGTCCTAGGTTCTATTCCCTGCTGGTAGCTTCTGGGCTTTCTTATTTTCTGTGTTCCGCGGAGTCTCAGATTTGGAAAGCTAGCGTTTTCTCGTTTGTTGCTTTCTGACGACAATAAGCTGAACCCTCCTTTAAAGGGCACGGGTCACTTGCAGTGAGGTGAAGCCTTGACGCAACGCGGGATAGCGGCGGGAAGCCACTCAACTTAATACTGTTTCATGGATCATGCCTTATGATCGTGTCCCCGTGTCTGTGCCCCTCAGATATTGTCTTCGTGATTCTCGGTTTTATTTTTAGCGTTCAACTTATTAATTTAGAATTTCTTACCGGTGTGTGTCTCGCCCCCTGCCCCTGGTCCCCTTCGTAGAATCCGTCATCATTCGCATGGCACCCATGACCTATCATTATCGCCATGCTCACCAGGCCACTGAATAGTACTACAACGATTATAACATAGAGCACGCGATGAGGATGCATCCATGCTTCCCCCCACGTGTGTGTCTCTCCTCCTGTCCCTCATCCCCCTCGACCCTCCATGACGCGCGTTCTACTTTTGACACGGATATATATTCTCCCCGACACACACAGGCCACTGCGTGTACGTGGACATGGAGCACGCGGTGGACATTTCGTACGCCGAGTCGCTGGGCGTGGACCCCTACAACGTGTCAATTGTGCAGCCCGACTCGGGGGACCAAGCGCTCGAGGTGGCCGACCAGGTCATCCGCTCGCACGCGGTCTCCGTGGTGGTCATCGACAGCGTGAGTTGGTTGGGAGGGGTGGGTGGGTGGGGGCATGTTTAATAGCGTGAGTGGTTGGGTGGTGGCAGGGAACAAGCGCTTGCTACACTGGTGATGAATAGTGTGGACGCAGAGGTGGCGGATTAGGTGACCTGCTCGCTCGCCGTCTTTGCCGTGGTCATCGACAGCATCAGTTGATTGGTTGAGTGGGGGGCGGGGCATGTTTACTAGCGTGAATGGTTTCGCGTTGGTAGTGGTCATGGGGTCATGTTGCTCGCCCGGGCCGGGTGGTAGCCAGATCGGCCTGGTGGACGAGGTCTTCAGATTAGGGCACCCACTCGACGGTGTATGTGTCATTCGTGGTCATTGACAGGGAAGTGCTTAGTTTGGCAGCGTAAATGCTCGGGTTTCACATTGTGAGATTTACCAAATAGCTAGTCTTATAAAAAATAATCGTGGACATCTTCTATGTAAATCTTTATTGTTCACCAATAGCTCTGCTATTTTTAGAGCGCCTCTTCTAACTTTTTTGAATCCCCCTCGATCTATAATTTTTCTCACCTGGTGTGCCCCCTGTGAGCAGGTTGCCTCGCTGGTCCCTCAGGCAGAGCTGCAGCGCGAGCACGGCGAGTCGACCATGGCGGTGCAGGCACGGCTCATGAACGCGGCGCTGCGCAAGCTGACGCCGTCCGTGGCGTCGTCGAGGACGCTGCTCATCTTCATTAACCAGGTGAGGGGTTCTTATTTGCATTTTCATGGGATGATACGACCCTGCTTATCTTTGTTAACCAGGTCAGGGTTTCTTATTTGCATTTTTATGGGATGCTAGGATGCTGCTCATTTATATCCACCATGCAGGGGGGGGGGCATCAGTCGTTTAGGCGGTCCTCCACGCTTGTATTGATGTACACGGTTGGCTGGCTGTCATGCATCATCTATCTAATGCCATCCTTGTTCATGCTCTCGTGCAATCGCTTGGCGTGCATAGCCAACAATGCCAACACCCTGACATGGCTGCTGCGGCCTCTTTTTTCTTTCTCGTCGCTAGTTGAGAGTACACTGTTTGGCATGTTTTTCCACCCGACGATTCAAGGATATGAGTGGACCTTAGAACAAGATATGAAGCAACTTCCCCCTTCCCTTCAACGCCCGCCCCCCCCCCCCCCCCCCCCCCGGCCCCGGTGCCCCGGTCCCTGGCCCCCTGCCCACCGCCCACCGCCCACCGCCCACCGCCTCCGGCCCCTGGTCCCTGGCCCCTGGCCCCTGTACACCCTCCACCCCATCCACCCACACTCTTCCCCCAGCCCCCCCACTAACACTTGAAACCCGCCCCCTGCGCCCCACGCTTTCCCCAACGCCCCTCATAAACTTCTCTTCACCCCCCACCAGCTGCGGCACAAACTGAGCACGTTCGGGGGCGGGTTTGGCGCCCCTGCGGAGACCACCCCAGGTGGCCTCGGCCTGAAGTACAACGCGTCGGTGCGGCTGGACATTCGCAGGATCGGCCTGGTCAAGAAGGGGGATGAGGTAGGATGCTTCTTGGGTAATATAATGTGCTTGTTGTGTCATGCGGAAAAGGGATGAGGCAGAGCGCTTGTCGGCTGGTCAAGAAGGGGTTGGGGCAGAATGCATTTGCCTGTTTGAGGAAGGGGCACAGAAGGATGCCGCGAGGCTGATCGAGGAATGGGACGAGGTAGGCATCGGGGGGTAGGTAGGCCTGGAGAGACAGAAGGGCGAGGTGAAAGCGGCAAGGGGGGGGGGGGGGCAGCGTCGCAAAACATCGACCAGCCGGGATATAGGCTTATAGGATGCTCTTCAGTCAAATATGATTTCCACGGTACACTTACAACATGTACACCTCCATGGCTTGAGAAAGGCTACTGTCGCGTGCATGCCTCGATCGCCCGGTGCTCACCCTATTTCCATGCCGCGCTGGCGGCGTTTTGCTTCTTGGTTGTTGTTGCCACCGCCCACCCGCATGCCTCGACCGCCCGGTCTTGGCCCTTGGTGCACATCGGCCCTTCCAAGCCCACGTGGGAAACTGTTGTTTACTTTCATCTGCACCATTCTTAATCCTGAGACAACACGCGTGTATGCTCATCTTCCAACGCCTTTATTGCCAGGCACTGCCACTACAGCCAATACCACTGTCGCATGATCTTGCCCCAAGTGACCTTTTCTTTCGCTTTCTATTGCTTTTTCTATTGGGGTTGTTCGCCACCCCCCACCCCCAGGTGATCGGCTCGCAGGTGCGCGTCAAGGTTAGCAAGAACAAGGTCGCCGCGCCGCACGCGTCTGCGGAGTTTGAGATTGACAACGGGCGCGGGCCCGACGGCAACAAAGGAATCTCCAAGGCATCGGAACTGATCGACCTCGCCGTCCAATACGAGGTGTTGGCCAAGTCAGGAACCTGGTTCAAGTACAAGGGGGCCAACTTAGGGCAAGGCAAGGAAAAGGTGAAGGAGCTGCTGGCTGCGCGGCCGGAGTTGTACACAGAGCTCATGGAGCAAGTGCGGGAGTTTATCAAGAAGCCAAAGCCACAGATTGCGGGCGTGCGGGCGCGTCCGGGGTTGTTGGGGAGCGGGGGTGCGGGGGACTTTGGGGATGAGGAAATGGACGAGGACATGGACGAGGTATAATCTGTGAAAGGGTCGAAATTTGGGGGAATGTGTCCATCGCAAAACAAGCAAAAACATGTCTCCTGGGGTGCAGCACCTCGTGCGTAAACACGCATCGACACTGGATGCGGATAGGCGCGGTTGCTAAGTATGGATTAAGTCCCCCAACCTCATGCAGGGTGTCTTTGTGTAGAGTTCCGATGTCTCTAGGACATAAAAGATGTAAGTGGGTTGAGTACCAGCAATATCTAGATAGGCCCGGGCATTTATATTGAAACAGGCAGGCCAACGACTGGATGGGTGGAGGCTAGCAAGGGTGGACAGTATTGAAAGCGGAACAAAAACCCGCTGGCACGCAGGTTGGGTTTTATTTGCTGAGGCTCAGTAAACGGAAAGTGTGGATAGGGGTTTTCCAGAATTTGTGTAGAGTGCCTAGGGTAGGGGTACCTCTGGGAAGGCTTGGGAGTCCCAGCTGCAGAGGAAGGTCGTGCATCTCATGCACACACATTGTATAAATTACGTAGGTTACAGCTAGGCAATCAGTCGTGTGGCCCCATTGGGGAGCCTCAGATGTATTTTCAAAAGAGTTGATCGAAACATCGTGTTACCATTGAAGTTCCATTCAGACATCTCAGTGCATGGTATGTGTTGCATAGAGGGTTGCCAAAGCTGCATCGCTCTAGCTATCTGCGCTGCCACTGCCGCATGGGTCAAAATCCCTTCAGTGTTAGGCTGCCTGGCCAGGCTTTAGTTGGTGGGCGAGTGGCCGGCCAGGCCGCGTGCGCTAATTACTCACAGTACCACTGCGAGGGTTAGTAGGCTGCATACATGGCGCACCAAGAACGATGCGCATGCAGGTAAATGAATCACTCCATATCAACCAACTCACTCGCCATGTCACTCCCGCATACTCCAGCTTTAGTGCACCCACATGCAGTTTATGGCAGACTCTCCCTGTTAGTAGTTCTTGAATGTTGCTGTGGCTGGCTTGCCTCCGGGCATTAGGGAAGACAGGTATCCCTGCCCCCTTCCCAGTGCGCGGGTTGGCAGACCAGCCTTGAACTACACAGATCAGTAGCTGGCCAACCTCAATGATCCCAGCTCAGTTTGAACACCGCATTTCCTCCGTCTCTCTTGCTTGGACTGCCATGCATGCAGAACAAGAAGAGATGGCATACCATTGTCCAGGCCCACACGCCAGCCACTGTGGGCAAGCCCCCACGCCACCCAGGAGGAAGGGGCGCTTTACTGAGTAGCTAGGATTTTTCTAGCTTAGCTTAGAGTTAGCTTAGTTTTTCGCGGCTCCGTCCCCACCCACCCATCAGCCATGGAATACGTGCTACATGATCTCACACGCCAGCCCCTGTGGGCAAGCCCCCTCCCCCCAAGCGGAAGGGGCGCTTTGCTTTCTAAGACGCACACGCTGATATATTTTCCCGAAGCTCTTACGCAATATCATGGCGAGCAAACGCACCTCGACGCAGCGCAGCTTAGCGGCAGCGCTGAGCCCTGCAGCTATGCAAGAAGCTACGCCTAGAGTTCCGCCGCCCGGCCTGGAAGGCAGCAGCGCCACTTCCCAACCTTTAGTGGTACATTCTGACCCTTCTTCGGCCTCGCCGTCTGCCTCTCCTGAGCCCAAGCGCAGTCGTCCCGCCGAGCCACCCTTCCATTTTCAAGATTTCACCATCGACGAGCCCAACTTTTGGCAGAAAAGTCCGAAGGAACAACTGCACGTCCTGCTTCTTGGGACATGGGACACGCTTTTGGAACTGTGCCAACAACTCCACAGTCGGGCGGGCCGCGGCCTGTGCCTGCCGTCAGGTGGCAGCACGGCCAGTGTGCCGGCAAAGCTGCCCACCCTCGCCCGTTACTACTTGCAACAAATCGCCCTTTGCTCCCTCCTCGGACGCTCTAGCTGCCGCCCAGATCTTTGAGCCCACCGCTGTGACCGACATCATCCGCGACCTCCTTAAGGACGCTGTCGAGCAGCACGTGACTCCCCTCGTTGCAGATGTGCGCAGCCCTGGTTTGCACGCTGACTGCCGAGCTCCGCACCATCTCCACTGCCACCTCCACCCTCCTCGCCTCCTCCGCCGCCACCACCCCCACCTCCGACGCCATCGATCACCGCCCAGCTCCGCGACATCGACCAGCGCCTCAAGGACAATGCCATCGCCATCGAGGTCCTGCAAAACACCGCAGGCCTCACCGCCCAGTCGGTGAAGGACATTGCCGCCAAGCCTGCTGGCCTGGCTGGCGATGCTCCTCCCATCCCGCCCTGGGCGGACATGCTTAAGCAGCACACCACCTCCACCACCTCCGCCGTCGCAGCACAGCTCCAGCAGCAGACGCTCGACCTCCGCGAGAAGGCCAAGCTCGCCATGCAAGCGCAGCCTTAACGTCATCGTCAAGAACTTCGACCTGGTGGAAGGTGAGAATTCCGAGACGCTTGCACGTGCGTTTGAGAGAAAAGCCTTACTGGTGAGATCGAGCTGGTCGCCCACCGCCTTCCCTGCGCGCGGGGTAAGGCAGGGGCGCCCCCGCTTCTTCTCACCTTTAAGAACCCGGCGGACAAGATTTCTTTTCTCAGACGCCGCAAGCGGCTCGAGAAGACTCACTTCACCCTGGACGACGACCTGACCCTGGCGCAGCAACAACGGCGACGGGAGCTATGGCCGACCTCTATACCTCCAGCTCCGGCAGACCACGGCGGGGACTGAAGCCGGTGTACTGGAAGGCCGGGCAGCCATCTACGTCGGCCACAAGCCCTGGCATGCGACCCCCGCGGCCCCAGCCGGCGACTCCAGACGCCCCAGCTTAGGGGAACACAGCAGTAGTACTGTAGTGTAGAATAGTTAGACCGTGGCCTTGTACATGTACGCCTACTACAGGCACTATACCAGCTGATTCAAGACCATTATTTAGTCATGTACGACACCACCCTCTTCGAGGACACTGAGCACGTGCAGACGTGCATGGCTTGCACTGACTGCCTGGCTATCGAGGCCCGCGCAGTGGGGCTTGAGGTCAGCAAGAAGACAGAGGCTCTGGCGATTGGGCTCACTCAGCCACCGCCCCACCTCTTTCTCCTTGACGGCTCTCGAGTCCTGTATCGGGACCGCGTCAAGCTGCTGGGCAGCCTCCTCCCCAGCTGCGAGGCCGATGTGGACCACCGCATCTCCCTCGCCTGGCACGCTTTACTACGCCAATACCGGGCCCTGTGGCGCAAGCCCCTGGGCAAGATAGAGAAACATGAAACAGGACGTACCTGTCCTCGTCCTTCCTGTTCTTACGTATGGGGCCGATCGAGACGTGGACCCTCACCGCCGACCTGGCCCGAAAGCTGGACGGCGCGGTCACCAACATGCTGCGATCCATTTTCAGAGTAGGCTATGCTGCTCATGTTCGCAATGAGGACCTCAGTGTACCTCGAGCGGCATATATCACCAGCACCATAAGTAAGTAAGTAAGTAAGTAAGTAAGTAAGTAAGTAAGTAAGTAAGTAAGTAAGTACTTGCGTGTCATGCGCAAAGGCATGTCACGGAGTACTATGCTAATCTCATTGAAAAAAAATTACACAAAAGTTTAAACAAATATCGTCTGCATCATCCCCCAACCGTTAAGCACTATATGGGGATGTAATCCTCATCCGAGCTGTCCTCTACTGTAATGGCAGACGAGGCGGTAGTGTAGCGGCTATCCTCAGGACCAATAACCTCCACCTGCGGACCAGCACCCGACAGGTAGGAGCAGCGACGCCTGCAGCTAGTAGGGCACCTACTAGCTCGCACCAACCAGGTAGACACCTCACGTGGCCCCCCCGCGGGACTGCATGCGCCCAGCTCAGCCTGGCCGGCACCTCCTTACGTGGGCCGGGCCCCGTGATGCTAGATACCGCAAGGCCCGCACCTTCAAAGAACAGCTAGTAGAGGACATGGGGGGCCTAGGCCTCTCGGTGATTTGGAAAATTAAAGATGATGGAAAAGGCCAAGTGGGCGCAGGTCATAGAGGACAACGAACCCCGGCCCTCCCGTGGGAAAGCGCCCACGTGTGCAAACATACAGGAAGCACGCCAGACAGGTCCCCTAGGCCGGTAGAGAGCTTAGACTAGTTGTTGTAGATAGATGTTGTAGATAGCTGTTGTATAGATAGATTAGCCCGGTATAGGACTGTTTGCCCCCTGGTTTGTCTGTAATATGCAGGCAGATGGTGCGCAAGGATAGATGGCAAGTAGTGATGAAGGAGACCACCCCCAAGCCTGTGGGGGCTCCGCGTGTGACCAAGTATGGCATTCATATGTAGCGATTCGGGCCGCGGTGCCCACACCCCTGTAACTAGGACCTAGATAGCTTATACCATCCATTCCATCCCATGTTCCCCTCCCACTGAGGACTTATGCTCACGTGACGCAGTCACGTGTCTATTAATTAATTAATTAATTAAGGACTGTTTGCACCCATCCATCCATCCATCCATCGGGGTAAATGCTCCGTGACTCCCCAACGGGAGCACGAGTCTAATTAATTAATTAATTAATTAATTAATTAATTAATTAATTAATTAGTCATGTACATGTGTGCCTATGATGTGCCACCCACCAGATGCTGCCTAGCTTTATTTATTTAGTTATGCTAATGCTGTGCCCACGCAGAGGGCTACTCTCTGCCGAGACGCCATGCCCTAGCTTCTGTATAGCCATGCTGATCTTTGATCCACTCGGCCCATGACAGGCCCCCTTTGGGACGGGCTCTGATATATTACGGTGGTGCAGGTGGATTTGGTGCACCTAGAGCAGGTGTAGTTTACACCCTAACCTTGCACGAAGTAGCCCAGAATGTATTATTTAGGCCATATGCCCCTTCTCAGGGCTATTAAGATTAAAATTAAATTAAATTATGACATGCCTCCGTTGGGAGATCATGTAGCACATATTCCTTGATGGATGGTGGAGTGGGGAGAGCCGCGTAATCGGACTAACCTATAACTCTACTTAAGCTATCTAGTCTAGAAAATCCTAACTACACTACTCATCAAAACGCCGCCTCCTCTTGGGGGGAGGTGGCTTGCCCACAGGGGCTGGCGTGTGAGCCTTGACAATCTTCTGCCACCGCGTCTTGTTTTGCATGGCAGTCCAAAGAAGGGAGAGAGATTGGATGCAGTGTTCAAACTGGGCTGGGACCACTAAGTCGGCCAGCAACATCTGGATGTAGTTCGTGGCATGTTTCCCTACCCTTTGGGGAATGCCCTTGGGGCCAGGCCAGGTCAGAATATGCCGCCCTGGCTGGCCAAGCCGCTGGCGGCCTGCCAGACCAAGGGCGGTGTCGACCTGGCTGGTGCGAGCAAGGTGTCCTACAAATGCTATCCTACGCTGCCTAATCTCGTCCGAAATACGAGGCATACCCTGATACAAAGACTCTAATGACGGGCGCTTGGAAAACCCTACATTCAGGACCTGTCGGAGCATCCTGTAAACCGCCGGTGCCGTCTAGCTTAGCTGCCAGTGTTGGTGTGATTGTCCACGCCTCGGCGCCATACGTGAGCACCGTGAGGACGAGGACCTTGAAGAGCATGCGCTTGCGGTGCTCGCATGCAGGCCCTTCGAGCGCCAGTAGGTGTTGAGCGAACGGAGCCGGGACCAGGCCAGGCCGATGCGGATGTCCACATCGTCTGCGGTGTCAGGGAGCATACTCCCCAACAGTTTGAAACGATCGCGGAACGGGACCTCCGTCCCGTCGAGCAGGCGCAGCAGCGGTGGTCTACTGGAGGCCCCAATCACCATCGCCTCAGTTTTGACACTAATCTCCAACCCCACCGCCCTCGCCTCCAGGCCCAAACAGTCCAGCCACTCGGTCTGAATGTGCTCATCGGGGTGCGCGATGAGGATGGTGTCGTCCGCATAAATCAGGTCGGCCAGTCGGTAGCCAGTGCTAACCCCGCCGTGCATGCTCGCGCTCGTCAAGGATGTCCAAGCCTGGCTCGAACCCCTTAAGAGCAGTAAAGCGCGCACGTGCCCGGCACATGACGTGATCCACGATCGACAATAATGAACAGGTATGGGGACAGGACACAACCTTGCCACGTACACCCCGTGGTGAAGGGGGAATGGAGGGGTGGTGCCTTTCGCAGTCCGCACTACTGCCTGTGAGCCCTCATACAGGCGGCGAATGGCAGCAATATTACACACTGGTGGCACTCGATCCCGAGAGCTAGGAATCATGGCCCAAAGAGCCTCCCAGAGGACCGTGTCAAAGGCCTTGATATAGTCAACAAAAATGAAGTCCAGCGGCAAACTGTCAGGGCAAAGGCGGCGCACCTCCTCCATCAACCGGCGCGCGACAAACACAGCCATGACAGTGTTACGACCATGACGGAAACCCATCTGAGACTCACCCAGGTGTGGGTCCAGCGCGGCGCGGAGCCTATGCAGCATCATGCGCATGAAGACCTTCAGAGCGGCGCTCTGGAGGCAGACACCCCGGTAGTTCCCGGGGTCAGCAGCAGAGCCCTTCTTGTACAGCGCATGACGCGGATGGCCGTCTGCCACTCAGCAGGCGGAGGCTCGTCAGAGAGCAGGACACGGCTCTGTGCCACATGTACTCCCAACGGAGTCATGTTCCTAATTAATTAATTAGACTAGACTAGATTAGCTTAGTTCGGTTCCGCGGCTTCGCCCACGGCTCCATCCATCCAGCAAGGAATATATGTGCTACATGATCTCCCAACGGAGTCATGTAATAAGTTAATTTAATTTTAATTTTTTTGATCAATGATCTTGATCCCAACGGAGTCATGGCATAATATAGCTTTAATTTTAATTTTGGCCCAGTGCGCAACATACAGGGATGTAAATTAATTAATTAATTAAACTCGTGCTCCCGTTGGGGAGTCCGTACAGGGCATTAACGTACCCCGATGGATGGATGTAAAGCACTACAGGTGCTCTGTGTCCACGTACGTCCCCAACTAGCTGCGCACAGACTGCACTTAATATTACATATCTGGCCTGCGCTGGTTGTCTCCTTGATAATATTACATAATATTACATATTAGTAAATTTATTGTTAATCAATAAAAAACGCGTCCAGGAATAGTTGTCTCACGTAATTCATTTTAAAATTTATGTTTTTTTCAAAAAAAATTGTTGGCATGCCATGATGTCCACATCTGGTACCCGTTGTCTCAACAAAACTAAAAGTAGACTTGCAAGTTTAGCAGAAATGCTTGCGCAATAGGAAAGGGGTGTTATGCTCCCCCGATTTTTTATTATCATGGCGACAAAACCAAAATCGTTTGACAACACATTTTAAAATGTTTCACAATCCTACTCTAGGTGACAGGAGCAAGCATATAATTTAGAACAAATGGGAGAGACCAGCAGTGTAAATAATTTCAGACTACACGCTCCACACTTTAGATCGAGAAACTCTTGACCATCGTCTTAAGTGTCTCTGCATGCTTGTCCCACTGCTTGTCGTTGCACTTGATGGTCAGCACCACCGCGGCATCGCCCTTGGTGGTGACGGATGCCAGCTGGTGGTTGCCATTACGCGAGTAGGGGGAGTTGATCTGGTACTCATAATACACCTGCACACGTACGCAGGGTTGGTAGGGTTGCCCCCCCCCACAAGGAGAGCAAAGCAGAAACTGTATGAGCATTGTTGCCAACAACTCTGACAATTTAGGAAAACAAGGACACACCAGCCCCTCACCCTTTGCCGGCCTTCATGAGAAGAGCGACATCCTTTGGGGATTTAGCTATACTGCCTCCTAGGGACTGCCATGGCCACACGTTTGATATGTGGATAGGTCGAGATAATCAGAACACTTGATGTCAGAAAAAAATCATGCTTTCGGGCCCTCTATGATCACACGATTCCCTCCACCATTACTAAGTGCCCAGGGCTGACGAAGCAGGGGCTAAAACTGGTCTGGCTGTAAGCGCAAGAACCGCTCCAAAATAGCTCAACACAGCCCAACGTTTCCATCAACAGAAACATCACAGAGTCTGCGTCGAGCATGCAATTAAAATACACCTACAGTGGCGCAGTACCACTTGTTGACGATACCAATAGGTGAAAAGGTAGGCCACGGGCGTACGTTCTCCTTCTTATCCACATGGATACACCTTGGAGTCACCCACAGCGGAATCCAGCGGAATCATGCACCTACCAGCCCTTCCTTATAAGTGCGCTGCGACCAGCCGCACCTAGACCTATGGCTTCTTCTGCAAGGAGGTTGGCTTGCGACAATGTTAATTCCGAACGCAAAGCCACGTGCTGTCCCTTGATCAATCAGCCATGCGTGGCCCGGACCCTCCTTATGTGAATTCTGGAAGCACGCACGTACCTGCCCCTTCTTGTCGGTGCGCTGCGACTTGGACTCCACCTCGTCGGGCTCGACGCCCACGTCCCCCGTGATGTTGGCCTGCATGACAATGAAAATTTATCAATCAATCAATTAGCTCATTTATCAATGAATTAAATTAATTCATTAATAACACGTAGAGTGTGCCACGTGAGCATAGTCCTCTCGTGATGATGGGAGATTCACAAGAATACATCAGCCAACAAGACGTTGCTTGAGCCAAAGTCAAGGGCCAAGGCGTGCGCATGGAAGGCCGAGGCGGGAGGATGCCAAGGGCAAGGCCAGCCGTGGGGAGCGAATGCCAACAAGGACGCCACTGGGGCCGCGCGGCTAGAATTGCCCCTGGGGCCACACGGCTAGAATTTCCCATCAGGCAAAACTAGATGGGATGCCCACAGGGATCTAGCACCATCGCAACCACATGCGCTTAAACCCTCGATAGCCCACGAGCTACACTCCTACACTGGGCCTCTAAAGGGTGCAGTTGTGTGCGTCGCTTTGCTAACCCCGATGAGCTCAAACTCCCCCTTCATCATATTTCATACTACATCAACGTGGGTGCCTTTCTAGCACCAACCATCCCACCCCTTCCCTGCTTAGCCCAACGCACTTGTGCACCCCCTCCAGGCTGGAGTACCGTCACAGCGACCAGAAGGCCATGGCATGAGAAGCAACTAGGGCAAGACTGCCAAAAAAAATGCAGTTGCTTACCCGGAAGCTCTCCAGCGCCCGCTCAAGCATCCTCCCCCGCCGTCATGTGAATACCCCGCTTAAGTGCCCCTCTAGCACCCACGTCCCCACCCCGCCTCTCTTGGCTAGTTTCAGTAGCTTGACGTGCCTTATGTGTATAATGTTTGTTTTAAGTGATGCCTTACCCCGAACCGCTCGAGCGCCCCCTCGAGCGTCGTGATCTCGCTGATGTTCACGTTACGCTTGGGAGTCACCTTCTTGAGGCTCGTCGCGATGATGGTCAGGTCACCCATGACCGGGTCACTGAACTTGACCTCCGTCCATGGCTCGTCGCACTGTGGGGGGGGGGGGCGGCAGCAGAATAAGAAGGGGTGGGAGCAGCAGCAGTGGCAGAGGTGGCAGCATAAGCAGACGCGGCAGCACGAGTGGCAGCATGAAAAGAGGCAGCACCAGAGGCCGCATGAGCGGGGGCAGGAGCAGGGGTGGCAGCAGGGGCGACTTGAATTTACTTCGTTCATTCACTCACGGGCATCCATTGGGATATCATGTTGAGAGAGTGGTAGGAGTAGCAGAATATAGACTAGGTGGTACACCATAGCAAACGACCATGTAATTTCTGGTTGCTAAATGGTAGCTGCTGGAATGGGCACTGTCACGTGACCGTGGAACGAGGTCATCGCTTCAGGTTCCCCATCACGTGAAAAACTAAGCAAAGAGATCGAGAGTCCTTCTGTCTCCAGATGTGGAATCTATTACATGTCATTCCTGTTCGATGTCCCGTGAGAGATCCACGGCAATCCCGCTCATATCCACAGGCAGATGTGAGGTGACCACGCACCAGTGGGAAAGAATTTAATATGCTGTGTGGGTAAGATCCCCGGGGTATTTGTCTTCTTTGCAAGCAAGAAATAGATTTGCAAAGGTCACCTTAGGCTGGCAATAGTTTCCAGAGATGGCGTTGGCGACGGGCTGCTGCTTCCATGACGGCGGAAGGTAGAAAGAGTAGGGGTTGGGGATTGTTCCAGCTCGCAACGATGGTGTCCCCGTAGCGGGGATTTCAAAGACAACGAAGTCGCCCACGCCAGACGAAGGAAGGTATTCGCCTACTGTGGATTGGACTGTTGGCAGCGCGTTAGACGGCAGCGGGTTACCAAGAAGGAGGGCCAGGGAAGCAGCAGCTCCCAAGCAAGCCTCCCTACGGGAGAATCCTGCCGCATTGACCGTTTCACCTTGGCGTGCAGCAGAGCAAACGGTTAGTGATCGGGCAGCTCCTGCACGGGACGCGGCAGCAGGCCGTGGCAGCTCGTTCACCTTGGGCTTGAGCGAGCCCGCAGCCGCCAAACCCAGAGAAAAAGATGTCGCGGCAATGGTCTGCATTGTACTAAAGGTTAGCTATGGAGTACTGTGCAAGGGAATGCTGTCGTGTCGGAAATGCTGGCGTACCGGAAATGGATAACACGACGTTTGCAAGCAAAAAGGTGATGGTGACGAATCCGCGCCAACGGGGGACACGTCATCGCGCATGGGCGCATGCGCACGTTGCTCAGCCCTTTGTTTGGGGCTTGTGATCTTTCTCCAATCAGTCAATCGGTCAATCGGAGAGACAGAACCTCAACCTTGGACGGTGCATGCAGGGCGCGACGCAGACCGGTTTCTCCCGCATTGTCGCAAAGTTGGTGTTAACGGTCAACACTCAACAGGCAGGTGAGCTGGCATCACGTGAAGTTTGATTACTGGTTTAGTACATGTATCTCATGGAAGCTACAGGCGGATACTTGAAATAATGTCTTCTGCTAACATCCTTCACTGCCACCTGTGCCCTGGCTTTGTCTTCTCGCGCGTGAAAGTGCTCCACGCTTTGTGGCTTTGCCTTGTTTTTTTACCAGGTCTTTACTCTATACTGTACCTCAACTCCAGTGACGACGATCCCAAAACCGAGAATGGCGAACGGACTAGACAGCTGCCCAGCAATTTGGTCGGATTGGCGACTAGGTTTTCGCGTCCCTGAAAAATAAATTGAAGATCGGAAGAATTGCGCACAGCCCTGTCGCATGTGCTTAGAATTGTTATTTCTGAGCCATGCGCTGCATGGTACGCATACTTGCTGTTTGCTGACTGGCAACGGAGCGCAACTTAGCTTGCCATTCCTCACGATGAATTAGAGCTTGGCATGCATTCCCTCTCTGTTTGAAGCAAGCATTTGAGATTATACGAGGGAAAGCAGTCATTACTAATGCAACATGTAGCTGGATGCTGCTACGGGAACCCATGACAGAAGCATCCGAGAATATCCCGAGTTCAAGAGGGAAATATCGTGACCGTGGACAGTTTCGAGGTATTTGCCAATAGCCGGGCATCACAGTCATCGCGTATGTAAGGTCGGGGCTATTTGCTGACGCCATGCACAACGTCGCCACTCCTTCCAATTTCCAGATGGGTTCAGCACCGCCTACTGTCAGCCCCTCCCAAGTGGCCAATGCGACGCCCTCAAGTTCCGGGTGGATCATGGGACTCGTGGCGTCCGCATCCGCTATTGCCGGAAGCCGCGCCGCGGGCTCAGAAAAAACCGGTGTAGCTACGACCGCGGCCGATCTCGGACCGACCGGACAAAGTGAAACCGCGAGCACGACCGTTGCGACCCTCCCTTCGTCCAGTGCGACGGCCGAGGCCTCCGTCCGCGTACTGATCGTGCCCGACACAAACGGCGCCACAATCAGCCTCCGCGTCGAGCCTGGGGCCTCATTCAGCCCCCCTCTTGCGCATGCACAGCCGCCATCATCAAGTCCACTGCCCAAGGACTCCAAAGATCCTAAGGATCCTAAGGAAGTGGCTCCTGAGCCCGGCAAGCCTGTCGCGGGTGGCGCCTGGCAGAATTGGGTCCCCAACCCAGTGGCCTGGATCCCCGGGGCCGGCTACATGCTCGGTCGCAAGCAGCCCAGCGCTTCTGTTCAACCATCGTCCGCCCCTGGAGCTGTCCCACCGGCCAATCAGCACGACGCAGGCAGTAACCCACATGTGGATGCATCAAGCCAGGCACAAAGGGCTCTGCACACTGCTGCCGCCACCATGGAATCGGGCGTGTCTGGCACTGATGCTGCATCCGCCACCATCACGTCGGGCTCTGGTAGTAGCGTCGGTGCTGCTTCTGCGTCAGTCGCAGAAGCAGCACCAACGGCATCTAGGCCTGCAGATTGCATTCAAGGCATCGCTCCTCCCCCCGCCTTCTCTTGCCTCGTTGACTCTTCTCAACAAGCGTGCGCCAATGATCTCGCCAACGATGGAGCCAATGATCTCGCGACCGACCGCACAAGCGCGGGCCAGGACCCGGCGGGGCACTGCCCTGCTGCAGGTGACAGCCCTGATGCCGCTACAAGGGGCAGCCCGATGGCAGGCGATGACGCCGTTACAGGTGGCGGCAGCATGTCTTGTGGCAGCAGGCTTGTTGGTGGCGGTGGCGAGGGTCGTGGCGAGGGCCCTGGCAACGCCATGCGGGTGCCCTCCTGCACGCCGGCAAGCGAAAGCGTCAGGGGCGACGCGCCTCAGTCAGCAGCTGTCGGTGGCTGGGGAGAGGTAGCGGGTGCAAGTTTTCATGGAGAGCATGGCTTTGTTACAAGCGGGCAGGGGTGTGGGGGAGGAAGTGGGGTCCGCAGTGGGGAAGGAAGTGGGGGAGGAAGGGGGGGAGGATGTGAGGGAGGAAGTGGGGGAGATGGGGGGGAAGGTTGTGGGTCAACCACTAGTTTTACCACCAGCGCCACTGCCAGTACATCTCCCGCCACAAGCACCATCAGCCTCTCGATTTCAGCATCACCAGCGCCAGTGCCAGCACCAGCACCAGCGCCACCATCGTCGCAGGCGCCAGCAGCCACCGCGGGTATCACGTCCTGGATCCCTGGGCTGTCCGCGCTGTCAAGCCTCGCGCTGGGCGCCGCGTCACTCGTGCCTGTGGTGGGGGTGGGCCGGGGGGGGGGGCAAGGCCAGCACGACCCCTGGTGCATCCTCAGCGTCATCCACTGCAACCACCAATGCCCCCGCATCAACAGCATCGACAGCACCTGCTAATTCTATAGCTGGAAGCTCGTCAAGCGGCGGTTCTGCCCTGGCGTCCGGATCTCCCGCTGCGTCTCTTGCTGCCGCTGCTGGTGGTGGTGCTGGCAGTCGTGAAGGCGCAGCCGGCATGCCTTCTGGCGGTGCAGCCAGCAGCAGTAGTGGCAACAGCGGTGGCCACTCACTGGCGACCCCACCCCCTGACCTGGACGACGTGATCGGGGAGCTCGAGGAGATGCGGCACATCCTCTCCTTGCCGGGGGCCGAGGAGCTGTGGGAGGTGCACCTGCCGGCGTGCGGGCTGGCTGACGGTTGCCGCGGTGACGACGGCGGCAGTAGTGGTGTATGGGGAGGTACAGGCGTTGTGGGCCCTGCGGCGGTTGCCAAGCCCGACCTGTGGCCATGATCGCTGGTTGGCTGGCCCACGGACAACATCATTATGACAATCCAACCCCCTTTTAAAAAGGGGTTGCGCTAGCGCTGCGAAGCCGTAGAAGAGATGGCCTACACATACGCACACCTCGCTTCAAAAGAGAGGCTAAAGAAGGGTTGGTTCCCGTACTTCTTGTACTTGTTGTTTGGAGAGGCCACGTAGACGAGATGCCCTTGGCGATGGCCATGTAGAAGATGCCAGCTTTGGCCCCAAATGCAAGGCAGGCCTTGGCAATGGTGGCCCTTTGGGCCATGTAGAAGAAACGGAGCGCCGGCGCTCTGCCGTGGCCCAGGCGCGAGGCCTCCGCGTCGAGGGAGAACCCTCTGTGGCCACTAGGCTGCGGACACTGTGGTCTAGTGGCGGCGGTCCAATAGCCGCTTTGAGCTGACCGTGACCGCATGCACGAGCCGAGATGTGCGAACGGAGACGTGAGAGCCGAGATTGCATGTCTTGTGGGATGCCTCATCAACATGCGGGGCCGGGTCTTCACTGCGATTGCGACGACCTGCTGAGCATGCCCATGATGGCGAGCGCGTGGCGATTGCCACGATCCCCCCATCGGCTTGTCACAATGCTAGTACGAGCAGAGAAACGAGTGCCCTGCGAAACCAAGTTTTCCTTCCCTTGTTAGCGGCAGCCCTGCAGAGTCATGGTTGCAGCTCCTGGCAGGCAGCCATTATTCGGGTGGTGGTTGCCAGAGGTAGCCGGAAGGAGGGTTTGGACAGCTTGCATGCTTACGGGCAACAAGAGGACATATGCG
Organism: Mesostigma viride; assembly: GCA_009746045.1. Classification (NCBI taxonomy): domain Eukaryota; kingdom Viridiplantae; phylum Streptophyta; class Mesostigmatophyceae; order Mesostigmatales; family Mesostigmataceae; genus Mesostigma; species Mesostigma viride. Next base: position 576,113 of record RPFO01000078.1, read on the forward strand.
CCTGCTTGTTGTGGCTAGTGTTGAGTATCCCGTTCAGTGGGTTGTACATGAAGGCAAAGTGGTTCTCATCTCTTCTCAGGTGGGAGGCTTTAAACATGTCGAGCTCAGGGCATTGCAGCTTGCTGTGATGTTTAGATTAGCAAACCGTCTGGTAAGCCATGTGCCCCTGCCACGCAACAGCGGGTCGTGGTTGTCAGCTATAGACCTGGCGATCAGATTGTACATAGGCGTCGTATCAAGGTGGCCATGGTGGCCATGGTGACCATGGTGGCCATGGTGGCCATGGTGGCCATGGTGGCCATGGTGGCCATGGTGGCCATGGTGGCCATGGTGGCCATGGTGGCCATGGTGGCCATGGTGGCGTATCGAGGTGGCCAGGGTGGGTAGATTGGATCTCTGACTCTCAGTCGTGGCAGAGTTCCTTACTAGTAAATTGAAGTCAGGGGTTTCCTGTGTTCAAATGTTTCTACATGGTATTTATTATAAGTTAAGTGTTTTTTTCCTGCCAATGTAGTTCCTACAGGTGGTTGCGCGCACGATCCCATGGTTGGGATCAGGCATCGATTGGACGTTGGAGAAGTTGTGCAAAGGTCGCATTAGTAGCTAACATTTCACATTAGTTAGTCCACATACACATTAGTTAGTCCACATTACTTATTAGTTGTAGTCCAGCTATTCCTAGCTGGACTACCGCACGGATTTCAGGGATACTCCTGGCAGCTAGGAACAACTGTTCCCTGATCACACGAGGTTGTTTTCAGCTAGCTCGACCGTCTAGGTCTCGATTAATTAATTAATTAATAAGCACGTGACTGCGTCACGTGGGTGCCAATACAGAGTAAAGGAACCTTCAACCCTATATTCTGATCCTATATACACCCTATATACACAGCGAGAAGGAGGGAGAGCGCCCTAGCTTCTCTCACTGCCGCAAGTGGGCAGGCCACAGAGCGCTCTCTCCACGGCATGGTGCATCATGCCGGGGCGCAACACTGTGGGTGCAATTAATACAACCAGTGCAATATACCATAGGTAGCTAGGCTGACACATAGCTTATCAAAGAGACATAGCTTATGCTACAAATGTGAGGTGGGCTCAAGACGTCGGCTAATTAAGGCTCAAGCTGATGACCACAAGGTGCCAGAGCTAATTGAAGGTACTATAACGCTGTGCGCTAATATCGTTTCAAGTGCTGTAATGCCTAAGCTATCCCATAATCGATTGCCCCCAGCTAGACAACTAGCTTGAGTGCTCTATCCCGGGGAAGCCCGGGGGGGCTTCCACAGTTTCTTATTGACATAAAAGGTCTCGATGAACGTTAGCCAGCCATGATTCTAATGTCCACAGCCCGTCTCACGGTGCGAGACTGAACAAGTCTCGCGTGCAGACATGTGTGTAGTACTCCTACACACAGATCTCGAGTGATTTATCTAGTACCAAATCCGAAAGGCTTGCATCGATCACTCCCCGGACAGGAGAACTTTTGCGGATGACTGTAGGTGTAAGTTGGCGATGCCATGGTAATCGGAGACGTCCGTCCTATAGTCAGCAAAATTGGTGCGAGAGGTCCCCAGTTCGATTCCGGTCGGATTCATTTGCAGATCGCGTTTTCCGCGTTTTCCGCGGCCCGGCACTGAACGCAAAGGTTTTCACCTTTGCGGAGTGCCTGATCAGAATAAAAGGTCTCGATGAACGTTAGCCAGCCATGATTCTAATGTCCACGGCCAGCTACATATATCCACCTCCATTCATTTCCATCATCCTGGACGAAATTAACGGATCATGTGTCTATTAATAAACTAATTAATCCTGAACGACTTCACAAACGCGGATGTAGTAACAGCGCAGCGCTAGGCTCGAGCTACCATGGTCCGGCCGGAGTACGTCTTCCAAATATTTCTGGCCTGCGGTGGTTGTCTCTGTGATACTTTGAGCAGGGCCATGCAGGTCTTAAGTCATGCAGGTCTGTCTCGATTGAGCAAACTACTTTGGGTCCAGCTCAACAAATTCTGACCGAATGAGGTATACCACTGTAACCAAAGCTCTGAGTTGGATGGGCTATAGGTAAGAGTGTTCAGAGAGTTTTCTTAGTAACAGGAAACCTGAAACGAGCATAATAATGCTAGGAGCATATACTGTACTATACATAGTTGTCTCACAGTAACGTAAGCGTCAATTATGGAGGCCTTGGAGTGTCTGCTCTCACTGCATGGCAGTGCACAATATGGTGGCAGTGTGGCTAGGAATTTCCCATGACATCATTTTCACTACTGAACCACAACCTAGCTTTGCAACAGAAAGCCTGTGTATGTACCCAAAGCCTTCTTGATTTCAGTCATTCTCCTGCTAGAAAGTACATCGTAGTCTGCAATTGGCTACGTAAAAACAACCGCACAAATTATGGCAACACACGTTAACAAAAACTGCCTCATTCATACAATCTGCCGTGAAAGCCTCACAAATAAACCGGGTGCGTTTTCATGAAAAAATCCAGTCAATGACAGGGGGTGCCAGGCCGACCGACCAGATGAAAGCGCGGTCACGCCCGATGGGGATGCGGGCACCCCAATCCAGCGTGGCACGAAAACCAAGCATCTTCTTGCTGGAGAAGCGAAGCGAGACCCTCAAGTCTGGGTACGGCCCGCGTGGCGGCCAGGGGTCTTTGACAAAATCGCCTGCCAGCACGAGTGCCACGTGCTCGCGCACAGGCATGTTTACTCCTACTGAGTGCAACCGAGCCGGCAAGGGACCATGCCCCGCTGGCGCTGCGTTCTGCTGCAGGCGCTGGGGAGGCCCCAGCTGTACCTCCACCTTGCCCTCTCCGACATGGCGCAAGCCAGGCAGTCTATTAGCCTTGAGGCCTATGTTCAGGAGCGGTAGGTAGACACGTGGCGGCGGCCTCGCGGAGAAGGGCCCTATGTTGGTCATTGACAAGTGCATGGAGATGGGCAGCCCTTTGTTCCTCCAGTTGGTGGGGATCAGGCTGTCGGCTGCCGATGCCACCAGCGCGAGCTTAGTGAAGGGTTTCAAGGCGTAACGGGCGCCCGCTGCCCCTGCTGCCCCTGCTGCTCCCGCTGCTCCCGCTGCTCCCGCTGCTCCCGCTGCTCCCGCTGCTCCCGCTGCTCCCGCTGCTCCCGCTGCTCCCGCTGCTCCCGCTGCGCCCGCTGCTACCGCTGCTCCCGCTGCTCCCGCTGCTCCCGCTGCTCCCGCTGCTCCCGCTGCTCCCGCTGCTCCCGCTGCGCCCGCTGCGCCCGCTGCAGGTATGCCGCCATTGCCTTGGCCTAGATCGAGATGGTCGCACTCACGGCGCACATGGATTATGTCGGAGCAGCTGAAGGAGCAAAACGGTAACATTGACACAAACAGAAAAAACAAGTAATTCTTACCACAGTAAGGAGCGAGGATGTCCACGACAGCAGTGAGCCCACCTTTCTCGGTCCCTGAAGATCATACAGGCAACCTAAGTCTGCATTGATTCCCAGAAAATGGTTATCAATGTCATTCGGCAATTGCCTGCCAGGACAAGGACAAGGATAGCAAGGTAAGGACTTCTTACTGGCTAGCATCTTGAAACCGTCCAAGAGCGGCTGGGCCAGCCACGTTGGGATCATTTTGAAGCGCCCATGCAAGGAACTGTGGCCTGGAAGTCACAGGCGGCGTCAGCCCCCTTAAAAGGCGATCACATCTTCTACATTCAGCATCGCTGGCCATTTGACTCAAGATTTTAATGTCTATCAATGCCGACAGGCAACGCCGCTATAATGCCATCCACAGGGAACAAAATGGTCAACGTGATCCTCGCAAGTCCAGCATCAACGTGTAAGCAATTTCGCATACACGGGTCTAGGAAAAGGAATGTCACCAGACTCCAAGGTACATTGACACAAGTTAGCATGCAAGAGTATTAAATAGAAGGAAATTGAATGACGTAATGCAAGCAACACTAGTAAAGTTGCAAGAAAGGGGAAGCATTATGTTATGTACCAGTGCGTGCTTGGCCGTTTCACAACATGCCCCCGTTTGTGAAACGTAATGGGGGCTTGACGCCTGTCACGGCTCGCCTCGTACGTGCTCTTGCGTACGAAACGAATGATTATCGCCTGTGTATCCAGACCCACTGGACCTGTCATGCAGGCAAGGTGTTTTACATCGTCAAGTCACAAGTGTGTCGTGGCACAGTTCTTGCGAAACGGAACCGGCCGGGAGGAACACGCGGGTCGCCACTCGCCAGTCGCCACTCGCCAGCAACTACGCATGTTCCGTACCGGGTACCAGGTAGATGCGCGGGAATGTACGTACCTCGACCAAAAATGTAAATACAGAGATTTTGGGCCAAAAAAGTGGGTGCGGGAATGATGTGCGGCGGATATGGCGACCTGACAAAGATGGGCGGCATTGTCACGTGAGCTTATCGTTTTGGGCGCCCAGTAGCAAGAACGAAAGCTTGGTACTTATGCTTAAAGGTTCTGAATTTGGTTACGAAATTATTTGCATTTGCATGTGTAGCACGGCTGCTCAACATGAGTAGGTCACAGATCGCCTGCGCCCGGACGGTCGATTTTGAGCACAAACATGTCAGTGCGTGAGGAAACGTTGCCCGCACCAGGCCAGGCAGTTTTTGCGCTTGATTTTAATCGTAGTATAGAGTTTGGAAACGGTATATCTGACAAGGGAGCGCCCGGGCCTGGGTGTTCTTGCCCGAAGTTTACTGTCGACCATTTTACAGAAAGTCAAGGCTGGGCAGCGAGCGCACGTGACAGGACTTGTCTTTCGATATCTCTTGGGCCTAGAACAATGATCCGGCGTGTCTTACGTTACTTTCGAACCATTTTTGTAAGTTTGGATGCGTTCTTGTGCCGGTAAGCAGGCTGGCTGCGGATATCCGCGATTCTTAATGCATCCACCTGGACGTGGCGACGTAACAAGCAGGTGCGTGCCGGGTTCTCTCTGTGGTTAGGTGTAAGGGGTAGCGTAGTCGTAGCAGTAAGTGTCAGCCGGCTATGCCTGAAAGACAGGACAGTTTCTGTGCATGTACATGGCTTACGTAGTTGGTTTACGGCATGTACCTTCTATCGTCGCAATCTTCCTTGTTCGCTGCTGCTAAGTTACGCATGCTTCCCAGCTATGTTACGGTTGCGTTCACTATCAGCCATGGGCCCATTGCTTGCAGTTGTTCTAGCTGTTCTTGTGCTGCTTATATGTGATGCTTTTACAGCTCGCCCCCCCCCTTTAGAATGCATGCAAAGTGTGGCATGTTGGATAGTGCCCTTTAACAACTTCATCTGGCTGCTATCCTGTGTAAGTTTCCATACGCGTACATGTGGGGTCCTCTCCCTCCTGGGTGGTGGCCAGCATGCCCGTGACATTAAACTACGTGAGCACCCAAGTCACATTGGAATTTCGCAAGGTATTGGGCACCTGGCGTGACTCTGCGCGCTGCTACAGTACAGCTGTAGTAACAGTACGGTACAACGCAGACCGAGGAATCTCACCACACACCGCGCAGTCCCTGGTAGCCACGTGTCACGGGTTGGAGTTGTGGTTTTGAGCCTTTTGACGCATTCTTGTTTACTGGAGCCCTGCATTTCTTTGGTTTCCCTGTTCCCAAATTATGGGCAGCCTTAATTATCAAATTATGCGAGACAACATTGGTTTACTCTGGTCACCCAACCAATTACGCTAGGTACTCAGCTTGCTACGAGCTACCCAGAATCGCTGGCAATGAGGGGCTGGCGGGTCCAAATGTAGTGAGCGTGCGATAGCGGAAACTAGCTTCGAATTCGCCTTGTGGCTTACCAGACAGTATGATACATACCGAAGGCGCGGGCATGTTTCGCTACCCATGTGACGCTGGGCTTCGAAAACCAGGACCCAGCAATTGATGATGAGATGTCACCCAATTTCAAGTAGTTTCTCGGCCACAGACGCTTACATTCACCGCCTTATACACGACGTCATGGTGTGTATAATATGTTCTTAGATGTTTGATAGCAGCTTGATTAGAACATTACCGGATTTCTATGCCAAGGGCGGTTTTTAAGGCGGCGGGACGTCATGGCTTAACCCGCACGTGACTTGACCCGGTGATTGTTGTCGAGTTACTGGACGCGCATCCTTCTCCTGCGGTGCTAACTCACCTAAGTGGGATGCGGGCTCTTCATCCGTTCTACCTGCAGCGGCAGGTGATGTGCTTGGGATTTTCGGTTCTCTCTGTCGGCTGCTTGCCATACATGCGCGGGGGCCAGTCCTCTGTAACGGTCAGCTTCTACTATGCAACGTAGGAAAATGATGCTTTGTGCTTGCTGTATGCGTCGTGCTAATCCATGCATCGGCCTTGAACCCTGCAGCATGCATCAGCATTGTCCACATACGTCACGTTTTTTTCCAGCTGGCTACTGGGGGCGCCATCAACCCGACATGAACCCTTAACTTAGGTGGCTATGCTTACTTGCTCGTTACCCTGCACATGCTCCAATTTACCCTGCAGCAGCTGCCCCATAACGTTGCTGCAATTAATTGCTCCGGCATGTGTGCATCATGGTTTGGTCGAGAATGCATGCATGCATCCATGCAATATTATGTCCTGGGTACATGCATAATGGGAGAGCGATCGCAGCAATGGTGCTCACCACTAGACACTCCCGGCCAGTTAGGCTCGAAACACACGCCCTGATCAAGCATGCTGTTTCCGGCCCCACCGTCTAGGTCATCTAGTCGCTCCACACGTGAGCCAGCCATAATTTCAATGCACAAGGATACACATTTCCATCACCATTCATCTTCATCATCCTGAACGACTCGTAAACGCGGAAAAGATAACGGCAGGCTCGAGCTACCATGGTCCGGATTCTCGCGATTTCTGGCCTGCGCTGGTTGTCTCTTTGATAATACATGTCCCTCCCTGCAGGCTGAGGGAATGCCCCCAGGGCTGGCAGGAGCCACCCTTCTCCAAGTCCTGTACGCAAGCAGTGAGGAGCATTCCTTGCCACAAGGCAAGCATTTGGCCAGTGAGCAGGAGAGGCCCGGACTTTCTCCCGCTTTTAAACTGGTGCTGGCAATAATAATATGTGCTAAAAAGCACTTCGGTGCTCCGTGACTCCCCAACGGGAGCACGAGTTTAATTAATTATTTAATTAATTGTGTCCTGTCCCCATATCTGTTCATTATTGTCGTGGATCACGTCATGCGCCAGGCACGTGCACGCTTTACTGCTAGCTCTTAAGGGGTTCGAGCCCGGCTTAAGGACATCCTTAACGATCGCGAATATATGGCGGCGGTGGCCCTGGCTACTGCCTGTCCGACCTGATTTTTGCGGATGACACCACCCTTATCGAGCGCCCCGAGCACATTCAGACCTGGCTGGACTAGGCTTAGAGGCGCGGGCGGTGGGGCTGGAGATCAGTGTCAAAACTGAGGCGATGGTGATCGGGGCTACCAGTGCCCCGCCGAGGCCCCGGCTGCTAGACGGGACGGAGGTCCCGTTCCGTGATCGCTTCAAACTGCTGGGGAGCATGCTCACCGACACCGCCGACGATGTGGACACCCGCATCGGCCTGACCTGGGCTCGGCTTCGTTCGCTCAAAACCTACATACAGGGCGGCATATCCTGACCTGGCCTGTCCCAAAGGATATTCCTAGAAAGATGGGTAAACCTGCGCCATGTTGCGTGCCCGACCCTTGGAACGGGCGCAACAATGGAATAAATTATGTATTTTGGCTTGTTGTCATAGTCCGTAGGACTTTGGGACTCATTTCGGGACTTAATTTGGGAATTGTCCCTTGGTCAGGACTCTTGTATGGAACTTTATGATAGTTTGTGTGATTCGGACCAGTTATTTTGGGCCTAGGTTGATGTATGCGATCTTCTAGGGGCCGGTGCAGTCGCGGCGCGCTGGGTACTTTATAGTTGGTTGAGATATTGTACTCATGCGTGGATTCTGTAGCCTGGCGAGGGTCGATGTCGACCCGAGGATCTTGTGTGGACTGCATGTTTCGGAGTTCTCTGGAAGGTCGGCGCCATGTCGGCGCCTCTTCCCAGCTTGGTGGCAGACCTAGGTGAAATTGGTCCGAGGACGAGAGTCTCGTCCTCTTGGTTCGATGAATGTAAAGTGCGATGAAGCCTACACATTGAACCTGGGGCACTTATCCATTTGTAATTGGTCTTGCTAGCGCCATTATAAGTGTGTATTAAATAGCTTGGCATCAAGTCGCGGTGCCAGATATCTCACGACCCCAGTCGTGAAGCGCAATCTGCATTAAGCCACCTTGATTCTTCCTATTACCGGCACAGTTGATCTTTCGCGACGTAGCTCAGGCTAGGTGTCTGGGCTGGCACGTTACAGCCATGACCTATACACAGCAGTTGCTGGCCGACCTAGTGGTCCCAGCTCCGTTTGAACACCACATTCACTCCCTCTCTCTTGCTTGGACTGCTATGCAGAACAAGAAGAGGTGGAAGACGATTGTCCAGGCTCACACGCCGGCCCCTGTGGGCAAGCCCGGGCCCCTCCCCCCAAGCGGAAGGGGCGCTTTGCTGAGTAGCGTAGATAGGATTTTCTAGACTAGATAGCTTAGAGTTAGCTTAGTTCGGTTCCGCGGCTTCGCCCACCTCCATGCATCCAGCAAGGGAATACGTGCTACATGATCTCCCAACGGAGTCATGTTATAATTTTACTCGGGGTGCACCATTGAGGTGCACCTGCACCATCATGTATTCCATAACCAGCAATCCGTGTACCTTAATTGCCAGGGGTGCCCCCCCGAGTGCCCAGGATAAAAGTGGGTGTCTTGTGCATGAGTCATTTCAAAACGCTGCACAACGGTTGTAGCTTGGAATTTGGAACAGTAAGAGAAGCATGCATGCCTACCTTGAATGGTTGTATTGCACCCACAGTGTTGCACCATGCTGCGGAGAGGGCGCTCTGTGGCCTCCCCACTTGTGGCAGTGAGAGAAGCTAGGGCACGCCCTCCCTCCTCGTTGTGCATAGGGGTTGAAGGTTCCTTTACTCTGTACTAGCACCCACGTGACCAGTATTAATCAATCAATCCATTAATTAATTAAGCAACTCATTAATTAATCATGCCACTTCGCTGATATCAAAGGGCAGCCGGGGATGTGCGCTGAAATTACATGATGTCACAACAAGGCCCTGGGTGCCACAGCCTGTTACTCTATCCAGAGTTACTCACACAGATATACAACTTTCTGCCCCCGTTTACTCCTGGCTGACAAACTGGTTGAACTGGCAATCTGTACCGAAAATCCCTGTCGTCTGGTAATCCACAGGACTGCCCGTGATCAGCGCTGCAGAAGCATTCAGCGCGGACTGCCCCAGGATACCGTGCACGGCGCTGGTGGGCTGAAACTCCATCAGCTTGAGATTCAGGAAGTTCTTGCCGGGCCCCTTGCCGCTCTCCCAGGAGCTCGCACGCACCACCTCCACCTCGATGGCTGCCACGTTGGGGACGTTGACGAGCACGCGCGTCTTCTTGCGAGAGATGGTCATGCCAGATGGCAGGCTCTGAATGGCCCGCTGGCCGTAGTGGCGTTCCTGCACATGCCGACACGTTGTCACATGTCGACAGGACGTTGTTGAAAGCATGCCCAGGTAAAACAAAAGGCACAAAGAAAGAGAAGACAGTGAGCTGACACGGGAGAAATATTATCGAATCAATGCAAAGTGCGAATGGTGTTAAGGTGTGAGATTACACGGAAAGAGAAGCCAAGACCTTCAACTGCCCTGAACCTCAAGAGCTCATCACTACTGGACAACCATCTGGACAAACCGTTGACGGATAATATCAGGCACAGACTTGTTCAGGGCACGCACGCACGCACGCAAGTATGGCAACACACCACCTCACAAGCCTGACTTATATTTTGGGGGGTGACCCCAAACCCCTGCGTTGAAACACAGTGCTGCTGTACATACAGCGCAGGGAACATCAGCTAGAGCTGGAGGAGTGACAGGACCAGCAGCTAGAGCTGGAGGAGTGAGAGTCTTGTGAGCTTTCCGCAAATACTTGCTGTAACCAAATCGAAGCAAATCGGTTTTCTATTAATATAGTTTAATTAACGCATGCGGGAAAGATAGGGCCGCTATGCCTTTGCCTGCATGTAGAAGGCTGTCTGCGACATGGGTTGACGAATTCGATCGGTGCAAAGGGTTTCATGCTCGCCTGAAATTTTCTTGGATGGCCCGGTTGTTTATAAGGGTCGGTGGCTCTTAATAAGTGGTCCGAGAAAATGAATTGTAGGTTTTATACGACTTGCTTGCAAAGATTCGTACTTGGTTGCACCGGCTGAGATTAGCTGGGGACCTGTAGGGTCTGATTGCTTGACGATTTTTTTTTTTTAGTGAGTCGTGATTAATTATTGTATAGTGGACTCGGATCCACCCAAGGGGTCGATGGGCGAGTTTTATGTTTGTCATTCTTGAGAAACCTTGTACGACTACCTGTACGGTTAACGCACTAAGCCTGGAGGTGCGTGGCCACGTTATTTGTACTGGCGTTTTCAGCACTGTTCAGGCCGGCCTGTGACGCATGCCGGTGTCACTTAATTTTTACTTAATTTAGGATGATGTCAGCTTGTGTGTCGGCGGACCATGCCTTAAGCAATCTAGGTTGGCCATGATCCGCAATTGTTTCTTTTCCCTCTCTCCCACCCTGAAGGCTTCTTGCTTCCGCGTGCGGATTGAGAAACCTTAAGGCCACTGTTCACTGCTGCATTTGTGGCAGGGCTCCACTTACTGTATTGAATCAAAACCTGGTCTTCTTGGGAGCTTAGTGATCTTGACACTTGTTTTTCCCACAGAGACAGGCATCAAGGCTCAAGAAGCGATTCCAAAATAAACTAAGAATGAACAACAAGCGGAATGCTATCGTCCGCTAACCAGCCATCCACCAGGGACAAAGTGTTTTCGTGTGGGGCGATAGATAGGGAAGAAATTTGCTCCAGCAGTAGCATAGACAGCATACAGTGCAATAGTTGTGTAATCAGCGTGTGCTGCACTACAAACTAGTGTAATCAGCATGTAGTGCAATAGGAGGGTAATTACTACCGTAGAGCAATTAACTAGCACACTCTACAGCGGTAGTCTAAGTAGCACTCACCCCGTTGACCAGCAGGGACCCATACGCCGCGGTGGCACCGATCCCTGGCGGTGACTGCGCGTCGACAAGAACTTGGTCGCCACCGAAACGGATACCGATCTGGTCCATCCAGGTGCGCGCATCGGTCTGGGAAGAAATGGGAGATGAAGATGTCGCCGGCATAGCTGCCGCGTCAGTGCCCACGGCGCCGGTGAAGCGGGCGTTCACCTGAAGTGCCTCATCGGTTACAATGCAGTAGGTCTTGCCGACCTCTCCGTTGAAGTCAAATTTGTCACCGCGAGCGGTGGTGAAGTGTGGGTCGGACGTGGCAGACGACAGGATCAGGTAAACGGCTTCGAGGATTGTCACAGTCTGCACCGCGCCCACGTTTGTGTTGAAGAAGGTGGCCAGGAGGTCCTTGAAGCCTGGCGAGCTGACCAGGTCGATGACGCGGTGGCCTTCCCGCTCATCGTCCACGAACATGGTTATGGCGACGACCACCTCCGCCACGCCCTGCATCAAGTGGCGCCTCGTGGCAGCTTCCCCGTCGGTGGAGACCGAGAAACCGCAGCGGCGGAGGAAGGAGACGTACAGCGCGACAGCGTCCGCCAGCTTTGCCGGGTCTGTGGCGGTCACGATGCAGTCCTTGACGGAGACCTGTGCGATGACTTGGACGGCCGAGCCCGTGGACGGGCAGCTCGCCCCCTCCGAAGACGGCAGAAGCGCACAAGTGGGGTTAACGTCTGCGGACCAAACGCACATGGATGGATGTGGTGTGTGTGCATGTGGTGTGTGTGCGTGTTTGTGCGTGTGAGTGCATGCTTGCGTGTGTGTGCGTGCGCGTGTGCGCGTGTGCGCGTGTGCGCGTGTGTTTGTGTGTGATTGTGCAAGTGCGTGCGCATGTGCTCACGCACTTGTCAGCACTTTGCAGTCAATCAATCAATCAATCAATCAATCAATCGTGCCTTCAGCCACGACAGTATACATGCTAGGTATGGCTGGTATTCTAGAGAAAGGGAGAATGGTACGGAGAAGGGCAGATGGCAGCCACAACATTCCACAACAGCGGTGCGCCCGTCACCAAAAGATGCCCATCAACAGCAACCACAGTGCGTGAAACAACAACAACACACAGCAACGATTGTGTTCATCGACCACGACCACGTTGCCGCCGTCATCAAACAACCACCGTGCCTTTGTCGGCGGTGATGTAACCGCGCATCCATCAACCACCGCCACCGAGCGATTGCCAGCATCAATGAGGACCAGTTGTCAGCATTCGTCATCAATGAGGACCGTGGCTTTCATCAACAACAAGTACCATGCGTTCATCAGCAACGAGAACCACGAGGCATGTGTTGACCATCAACATCCATGCGCACCAGAGCAGCCACGCAGACGGGATTATAAGAAGCTTACTGCTCTCGGGCAGACCACCAGGCATGGGGGAGCACACAGCGCTTCCACACAGCGCTTCTCAGCCCGTGCATACGAGGGCTGCAAAGCTCTATACTAAAAGGGATATTAAATAAGGCTACAGTAATTAGGGATAGTGGAGTGCCACAGAGCGACCAGGGCTATTCATTAGTAGGGGCACTGGTGTATAAAGAGGTCGATGGTATAGCAGTCACACACGCAGTAGCATACGTTTGACTGCCTGTTACTACTCCGAGTACCATGCTATCTGTATTAGCATGGAGCTCTACTTACAATCGCACGCGCTGTTCTCCACACAGATCGGCTTGTTGGCAGGGCAGTTCCAGTCCCGATCCAGGCCGGAGGCGGTGTCAATGCAAACTGCAAGTTAAGCAGTAGGGACACACGCACACCCACAAACCCGCCCCCCCGCCCCCCATGCATACAGCAAAGCCGCGTCCACACCCACCGCAGAGACAAAATAGCTCAAAGAAGGTCAGGAGAGATGTCAGAGCATGCCAGGCTTGTAATTGTGCACTGGATGGGAAGCCACAAGAAAAAAGGCTGCTGGCATGGTGAACTCAGTAGCACGATAGCTAGAGGTGACTACCGGACAAGCAGCATATGAATAAGAGGCTCACGGCCACTTAACGATAGAATAACTTACTTGGAAAGAGGCTCACCGCCACTTAACGATATAATAACTTACTTGGAAAGAGGCTCACGGCCACTTATCGATAGAATAACTTACTTGGAAAGAGGCTCACGGCCACTTAACGATAGAATAACTTACTTGGAAAGAGGCTCACGGCCACTTAACGATAGAATAACTTACTTGGAAAGAGGCTCACGGCCACTTAACGATAGAATAACTTACTTGGAAAGAGGCTCACGGCCACTTATCGATAGAATAACTTACTTGGAAAGAGGCTCACGGCCACTTAACGATAGAATAACTTACTTGGAAAGAGGCTCACGGCCACTTAACGATAGAATAACTTACTTGGAAAGAGGCTCACGGCCACTTAACGATAGAATAACTTACTTGGAAAGAGGCTCACGGCCACTTATCGATAGAATAACTTACTTGGAAAGAGGCTCACGGCCACTTAACGATAGAATAACTTACTTGGAAAGAGGCTCACGGCCACTTAACGATAGAATAACTTACCTGGAAAGAGGCTCACGGCCACTTAACGATAGAATAACTTACTTGGAAAGAGGCTCACGGCCACTTAACGATAGAATAACTTACTTGGAAAGAGGCTCACGGCCACTTATCGATAGAATAACTTACTTGGAAAGAGGCTCACGGCCACTTAACGATAGAATAACTTACTTGGAAAGAGGCTCACGGCCACTTAACGATAGAATAACTTACTTGGAAAGAGGCTCACGGCCACTTAACGATAGAATAACTTACCTGGAAAGAGGCTCACGGCCACTTATCGATAGAATAACTTACTTGGAAAGAGGCTCACGGCCACTTAACGATAGAATAACTTACTTGGAAAGAGGCTCACGGCCACTTAACGATAGAATAACTTACTTGGAAAGAGGCTCACGGCCACTTAACGATAGAATAACTTACTTGGAAAGAGGCTCACCGCCACTTAACGATAGAATAACTTACTTGGAAAGAGGCTCACGGCCACTTAACGATAGAATAACTTACTTGGAAAGAGGCTCACGGCCACTTAACGATAGAATAACTTACTTGGAAAGAGGCTCACGGCCACTTAACGATAGAATAACTTACTTGGAAAGAGGCTCACGGCCACTTAACGATAGAATAACTTACTTGGAAAGAGGCTCACGGCCACTTAACGATAGAATAACTTACTTGGAAAGAGGCTCACGGCCACTTAACGATAGAATAACTTACTTGGAAAGAGGCTCACGGCCACTTAACGATAGAATAACTTACTTGGAAAGAGGCTCACGGCCACTTAACGATAGAATAACTTACTTGGAAAGAGGCTCACGGCCACTTAACGATAGAATAACTTACTTGGAAAGAGGCTCACGGCCACTTAACGATAGAATAACTTACTTGGAAAGAGGCTCACGGCCACTTAACGATAGAATAACTTACTTGGAAAGAGGCTCACGGCCACTTAACGATAGAATAACTTACTTGGAAAGAGGCTCACGGCCACTTAACGATAGAATAACTTACTTGGAAAGAGGCTCACGGCCACTTAACGATAGAATAACTTACTTGGAAAGAGGCTCACGGCCACTTAACGATAGAATAACTTACTTGGAAAGAGGCTCACGGCCACTTAACGATAGAATAACTTACTTGGAAAGAGGCTCACCGCCACTTAACGATAGAATAACTTACTTGGAAAGAGGCTCACGGCCACTTAACGATAGAATAACTTACTTGGAAAGAGGCTCACGGCCACTTAACGATAGAATAACTTACTTGAAAAGAGGCTCACGGCCACTTAACGATAGAATAACTTACTTGGAAAGAGGCTCACGGCCACTTAACGATAGAATAACTTACTTGGAAAGAGGCTCACGGCCACTTAACGATAGAATAACTTACTTGGAAAGAGGCTCACGGCCACTTAACGATAGAATAACTTACCTGGAAAGAGGCTCACGGCCACTTAACGATAGAATAACTTACTTGGAAAGAGGCTCACGGCCACTTAACGATAGAATAACTTACTTGGAAAGAGGCTCACGGCCACTTAACGATAGAATAACTTACTTGGAAAGAGGCTCACGGCCACTTAACGATAGAATAACTTACTTGGAAAGAGGCTCACAGCCACTTAACGATAGAATAACTTACTTGGAAAGAGGCTCACGGCCACTTAACGATAGAATAACTTACTTGGAAAGAGGCTCACGGCCACTTAACGATAGAATAACTTACTTGGAAAGAGGCTCACGGCCACTTAACGATAGAATAACTTACTTGGAAAGAGGCTCACGGCCACTTAACGATAGAATAACTTACCTGGAAAGAGGCTCACGGCCACTTAACGATAGAATAACTTACTTGGAAAGAGGCTCACGGCCACTTAACGATAGAATAACTTACTTGGAAAGAGGCTCACGGCCACTTAACGATAGAATAACTTACTTGGAAAGAGGCTCACGGCCACTTAACGATAGAATAACTTACTTGGAAAGAGGCTCACGGCCACTTAACGATAGAATAACTTACTTGGAAAGAGGCTCACGGCCACTTAACGATAGAATAACTTACTTGGAAAGAGGCTCACGGCCACTTAACGATAGAATAACTTACTTGGAAAGAGGCTCACGGCCACTTAACGATAGAATAACTTACTTGGAAAGAGGCTCACGGCCACTTAACGATAGAATAACTTACCTGGAAAGAGGCTCACGGCCACTTAACGATAGAATAACTTACTTGAAAAGAGGCTCACGGCCACTTAACGATAGAATAACTTACTTGGAAAGAGGCTCACGGCCACTTAACGATAGAATAACTTACTTGGAAAGAGGCTCACGGCCACTTAACGATAGAATAACTTACTTGGAAAGAGGCTCACGGCCACTTAACGATAGAATAACTTACCTGGAAAGAGGCTCACGGCCACTTAACGATAGAATAACTTACTTGGAAAGAGGCTCACAGCCACTTAACGATAGAATAACTTACTTGGAAAGAGGCTCACAGCCACTTAACGATAGAATAACTTACTTGGAAAGAGGCTCACGGCCACTTAACGATAGAATAACTTACCTGGAAAGAGGCTCACGGCCACTTAACGATAGAATAACTTACTTGGAAAGAGGCTCACAGCCACTTAACGATAGAATAACTTACTTGGAAAGAGGCTCACGGCCACTTAACGATAGAATAACTTACTTGGAAAGAGGCTCACGGCCACTTAACGATAGAATAACTTACTTGGAAAGAGGCTCACGGCCACTTAACGATAGAATAACTTACTTGGAAAGAGGCTCACGGCCACTTAACGATAGAATAACTTACTTGGAAAGAGGCTCACGGCCACTTAACGATAGAATAACTTACTTGGAAAGAGGCTCACGGCCACTTAACGATAGAATAACTTACTTGGAAAGAGGCTCACGGCCACTTAACGATAGAATAACTTACTTGGAAAGAGGCTCACGGCCACTTAACGATAGAATAACTTACTTGAAAAGAGGCTCACGGCCACTTAACAATGCAATTACTTGCCTCTTGTTAGTAGGGTTCATGGCTGCAGTGGTGAGTGCTTTGATCTGGCTCTATACACAATCAATTGGGTTATCATCGGGCCCGTACGTAATTCCAAGCCACCGAAGGTAGGAAGGGGCGAGCTTGGGGGTCTTGCAAGACCGCAGCAAAGCTGGCGAGGCGTGGCCCCAAGGCGAGTTAGACAGGGATCCTTGGAAAGCAGCCAAGGTACACCCCCCACACACGTTTATGATTGGGGTCCGGCCGACCCAGGGCTGCGATCTTAAACCTAAAATCAAATCCACGGCTGACGATCTTAAAGTTGAGAGCGGTAGGATCTTAAACCTGATGCGGTATACCTGAGTACATAATCTATCTCGCATACCATTGACCAGCCATTTGTACCTACTTTAAGATCCTTTGCCCAAAACCAGCCCTGCGATCTTAAACCTGAAATTCCAAAATCCAGGGTCTCAAGATCTTAAACCTGGGAATCTTTAACGGGGGGGGGGGGGGGGGGGGTGTACGGGGGAGGGTCTGGCATACTGTAGAGGCTTGTCCCCATGCCAAAGGGTCTCAGACCAGGCTCACCAAACATCCAGAAGGGCTTCCCATATAACACAATAGTACAAATAGTAGGATTGGTATGCATTAATGAAGAAATATAGAGTGCAGAGGTAAGAGGGACCTGCAACATGAGCGTAGCGAGCATGGAAGAGGGAAAACCCTGGCAAAAGAGACCGTATGTGGTATAGATATGCTATGTTTCAAGCTTTGGCATATTATCAGTTGTAGTATGCTGAAGTATTACATAACCAACGCGAATGTGACAAGTGACTACAGTGGCCTCACAACGGAACACCAAGGCAGACACATTTCCCCAAGATTTCATGATCTAAAAGCCCGCCCTCTTCCCCCCCCCTTCTCCCCCCGGCTCCCAAGCTTCCCCCCCCCCGCCCTGAACTCGCTGAATTCCTTCCTACGGGAGGACAGATGCCCCAGCGGTGGCATCCATGGACGCACCAGGACAAGTCAGCGACGGATAGTTGTTGCCGCGGACTGTCGTGAGTGACGGAGGGTCGGGTCCACAGATTAACGCGTTGTTGGCCACGGACCTGTAGGGCCATGCATATTGAGCAGGAGCGCGTTCGCAGGACGCAAGAACGAGAGAGGGGCGAGCCATGCAAAGAGTTTCATTAGGGTCGACTAAGTGCCAAATGGCGGGCGAGGGCCCCCCATGTGGGAGAGCCCGCGCGTGATGCGAACATAGATTAGATTACTGTGCACTGAAAAATCCACAGGCTGACACGTGCAGAGGCGTTCGAAGCAGCACAGCGAGAGACAGAGAGATGGAGAGACAGAGAGATGCCAGGGGATAGTTAGGGGGGGCGTCTATTTAGGCAGAGAATGCTGAGACACACGGGGCGAGTTAGGCAGAGTCGTCCCTAATAGCCTTAGCCTCCTGTCTTTCTCCCGCACACTCCTACGGTAAGAATTGAAGTGCAATTCGTGTGCGACAGTCGCAGTGACTTTATCTCGTCTAAAATAGTTAGCTTGGATGCGCATGCCTTCCCTTGCCTGCATGGCCACATGGCCACAAGATCTACGCTTTCCTATTCTTCTATTTTACATTACCGATCACTGTCTGAGCCCATCACCTGGCTATAAACTGCCCCATCTGTGCAAGATGACAACTTTCAACACTCCTTGCAGAGCGGCCTGGCTAAGTCCAAGGCTGTTGGCGTCATGCCCAGGCACCAGGGTGCAGATGGGCTGGGCGGTAATGGGACACGGAGCAGACCCCACGCCTCGGTTCTCAGGACCCAAAGTTGTACGTGAACCGCAGCCACTTTGTAGCCCGTACTTTCTAGCCCCTCTTACCCCAACGTACTTAAAAAAAGATTAGTACTAGACAAACGCTCACTTTATCAAGTAGATTCTGACCCCTAGCCCGCAGTCCCTAGCCCCAAGCGCCAACTTAAAGAAATGCTACTGAATAAACACTTACTATGACTCTAACCCCTAGCCTGCAGTCCCTGGCCCCTAATGCCAACCCTTAGCCAGTAATTTAACCCAAACCCAAGCCGATATTTATTCCTACCCCTTCATCCTCGAGCAAGCCCTCACCCCCGCCCCCCACAATTCCCTCCGATCCCTAAAACTGTCCTCACGGTCCCCGTCCCCCCCCTTACCACCCCGATCCCTTCATCCTCAAAACTATAAGCTCAAGGTACCCCAATCATGCGTTAAGGATAAACCCATGCAAAGGGGAGGCGAGGGCTTCACGTACACAGTGACCGTCTGCCCGGCAAACTCGGGCGGGATGCTGCCACACAGTTGGTTGTTGTAGAAGTTCCTGTTTGGGGGGCGAAGGGGCATGCATTCATCCGCGAAACAGCTGCCGTGGTGAGATGGTTGTTGGGCTTGTCCCTGTCCACCCACTGCGGGCACAGAGCGAGCACGTCATGACACGGCAGCGCTTCTCCCTCGAACCACCCTTTTGAACCACCCTCGAACAACCCTCGAACCACCCTTCAAGGCGGAGAATTCGCGCGCCTTGCAGGAAAGGTCGGGTGCGCACTGCGGTGGGCCCGCTGGATCAAGAGAACGCGCCGCGGTGGACCGCCCATGGATCACAAAGGCAAAGGAAAAAGTCGGGATGCCAAGCTACCAACGCCCAGCCCCGCTTCGTACTCTTAAACAGTTCCGGAGAAGGGCCCAGCCAGACAGCCAGAGTTACCCCTGTGGGCTGCATGGGATGGGGGGTGCATCGGGTGCCCACCCCATCCCATGTATATAATGTCGCCGTTGCCGACACACGGTGGCATGAGACATACGCAGCAGATGCACCGAGCCTGTGCCCCGTGTCTGTGTCACGCTGCCAGGCTCACGCCCCCTCGCCCCCGCTCCTCCTATCTTGTGCCTTTTCCACCGATGCGCCCCCCGTTTCCCCCGTTTCCCTCTTACCCTCTTACCCACCCCCGATGCCCACATTCACGCGGAATGGATGCATCCCATGCAAGAGAAACCATGCCTTTCATGATGACTTTGGTGGGAGAGCCAGCAAAGGTGTGGCTGTCACCTGACATCCGCTGTCCTGCGATGTTACCTCAGCACTTACGCCCCCCCAAAGCGTTCGACGCAGGAACTGACTTAGGATTGATTGAGGTTTTTGAGGAGTGAGGCATAGATAGCAGCGATGCGCCGACCTGGCTGATGGTGCTGTAAGCCATGCTGACCAGCAAGAAAGATACTTAACCTCGTAATTCGCTTCTTCTCACATGTCAACATTCTGGTCAGATAAGCTATAACAAAAGCCCGTGTCGTTGCCTAATCAACCCACATTATTAGGCCTGGTGCTAAGAGCATAATGTAGCTGGGTGGCGCCCAAGCAACAAGCGCTTCTCCATGGTCCCTACCATCTTGCCTAGATTGGACAGCGCTGACGTGAACTTGGGCACGATCCTCGTATAATCAAACCTTTTGCAATCTTCCTAGTATCCACGACATAGTGGTATGTGATCAAGGCACCGCGCACATGCAAATAAGACACACCAGACTCATGCTCGTACCTAGACACATGCCCCATCTCATGCCCGCGCACACAAGACACACCTGACCATGCCTGGGTCCTGTATACCGGACAAGTACAGGAGCAGTCATGGAACGGTCCACAATCTGAACAGGGGACTTACAAACACTGCAGGGCGGGGGGAAACGCCAGCGCAGATGGGATGGTGCCACTGAGCTGGTTGTTCGATAAGTTTCTGCATGAGTCGGTATCATAGACGCACAAGCGAGGGGTCCACGCGTCACGGGCAAGCAGCAGTAATGATAGTGTCAGGCATGACGGGTTGGGGATGCTCACAAGCAGCAGACTTGCAGCCACGAAGTACAATAGCTGAATAGCAAGACACGGTGGGCACTCTTATCCCAATAGTATGCAAGTACACAAACTGATGCTGTCCCTAGTAAGTACAGCACCCTGGGAACCCTTGTCCCTCATAGGCACGACATGATGCAAGGCGCTGTTTTCCCTACTCGGTTGCTGTCCGCCCACCAACTTGCCGGCTGCCTTTGCCCCTCTTGCCTTGCCCCTCTTGCCTTGCCCCTCTTGCCTTGCCCCTCTTGCCTTGCCCCTCTTGCCTTGCCCCTCTTGCCTTGCCCCTCCTGCCGACAGCCGAGCTCCCCACATGTCTACTGCTCGCCAACGGACGACGAATGTGCTAGAGACGCCCGATGATTCGATCCTGGGCTGTAGCTGATTCTTAAAGGCCACATGCCGGGAGGGTCCGAAGAAGGTCCATGCAGGATGGCGAGTGCACAAACACAGCTAGATTCGAAAGATGCCAACACATGCGTAGCGAGGCAAAAGTGCAACGAGGTAGGGCAACGACGGCTCGCGGCGAGATCGAGGATACGGGCAGCTCTAGGATGCTAGCGTACAAAAGATTTTTAGAGTGGATAGTATAAGAGAAACGAATCCTAATTTCGCGGGAATGATCCTTCCTTATGTGTACATATAAGAATGGCCGGACGTAGCGTGGATCGATTAGCTTGCAATAAATTGACTTGTTTCCTTTGCGTGATTTGCTTTCACTTGAGCAAACCATCATCCTTGATACATGCATGTAAGAAGATGCTCTCAAATGCAAATGCTGATTAGGAGGGCTTACCAATTATTATCAGGTCCAATTATTATCAGGTCCAGTTAGGACTCACATCGTGTTCACATTCGACAGTGACCCCAGCTCGGATGAGATTATGCCACTTAGCTGGTTATCATTAAAATACCTGCATGGGATTCATAGGAATGCCAGGATCCACCACGACATGGAACACGCAAGGAAGGCCTAGTGTCAGAATGTTACTAGGCTGGTCACTATATTCTTTTTTCGAGCCACCTGCATTAACGTTGTACTCCAACGATGCCTGATTGTGATCCAAGCCCATTGCTCGATTGCAAGCACGCGCCCCCGTTGCAAGCACTCTGGTGGGCACTTTCAAGCCTTGTTCACAGTAAGGACGCACAGTGGCAACGTATGGGCAAAATATGGGCCGTCCAAGCAATCCTTGGTCGTTACTTGGTTGTTACGGCGCATGCAGCAGAAGCAGCTCGGTGGGTAGGTAGGTAGGTAGGTAGGTGGGTGGGTGGGTGGGTGGGTGGGTGGATGGATGGGTGGGCGGACGGGCGGGCGGCGGGCGGGCGGGCGGGCGGGCGGCGGGCGGGCGGGCGGGCGGGCGGGGCGGGCGGGCGGGCGGGCGGGCGGGGGCGGGCGGGCGGGGGGCGGCGGGCGGGCGGGCGGGTGGGTGGTGTGGTGGGTGGGTGGGTGGGTGGGTGGGTGGGTGGGTGGGTGGGTGGGTGGGTGGGCGGCCGTGAGGGCGTGCGGCCGCGAGGGAGGGAGGGAGGGAGGGAGGAGGGAGGGAGGGAGGGAGGGAGGGAGGGAGGGAGGGAGGGAGGGAGGGAGGAGGGAGGGAGGGAGGAGGGAGGAGGGAGGGAGGGAGGGAGGGAGGGAGGAGGGAGGGAGGAGGAGGGAGGGAGGGAGGGAGGGAGGGAGGGAGGGAGGAGGGAGGGAGGGAGGGAGGGAGGGAGGGAGGGAGGGAGGGAGGGAGGGAGGGAGGTGGGTGGGTAGGTGGGTGGGTGGAAGGGTAGACCCACCCACATACCGATAAGGGTCTGGGCTTACAAAGAATTTCGGGTGGAAAATGGCTGCAAAAAATGGGAGGGGGGGGGGGGGGGGGGGGGGGTTGCTCACGGTGGTTATTATGACAGCCTGCCATGTGGCCCGCAATCACAATGGCTCTCTCCAAGAGTACAAACATATACTAGGGTCTAAGTAGGATAGCACGGGGTCATCAAGGATTTCTCATGGCACTACCAACACAGGAATCAATAATAAATTATAGATAGACAAGTATAGGGTACGACAAGTGTAGATGAGGGCATGTTTACAGAAGCCGTCTGCATGTGAGGGACTTACATCTCCTCCATGTATCCACACCGACCCAATTCGCCCGGAACGGTGCCAGTTAGTGCGTTAAAAGCACAGTCTCTGCACATGCAAGGAAGAGGGAGGTGGTATATCCAATTAAGAGCAAGGGCGGCAGGGGAAGTCATTAAGTGCGTATAGATGGCATGAACTGTTTTTTGCAAAGACAGGGTGAGCTTGTATGCCTGTAGCTATGTTGCAAGTCACGCCCTCCCTTCCCTAACAGTGCTCGTTTTAGACCTTTTTGCACCGCCAACCCCGCCCCGGCATCAAATCGTGGAAGCCAGGGGGCAGGGACAGCTGCCAGGTTCCCGGCGCCTTGCACTCTAGATAGCTGAGGGGACCCAAGGGTCCCTCGCAAATCCATTTTCTGCCAAAAAGCCGGTTTGAGGGTCAGTTTGCCTCCTGCCCGCCACTATGTTGGGCGTCTGCCATCAGAAGTTACCAACATCGTAGGATTCTAACAAGACTGAGGCGCAGTCACTGCACTGAACCGTCTAGCGCCGGAGTAATACTAGTCACCTACTGAGTACAAACCTAGGCACAGAGGTTCCCTGCCCTGGCAATAATTCTGTAGGGCCTGCCGGCGCGCCGGCCCCGCCCCCGCAACTTTACCGGCCTGCCGGGGCCGGCACCCCGCTGCCAGGGATCCCTGTCGAGGCCGACACTAAACTGAGCACTGTTCCCCAAGCAGGCAGTTAGTCTCGAAGTGCATGAAACACGTTCACAAAGTTCCCCTGAAAGTGCAGATAAAAAGATAAACAAATAAACCGAACAAATCAAATGCATTTGGCTAACTGCGCCAGAACGAAATCGAGACCATTATCTTGCAGCATCGCTTGTGTTATGAAGTGGGGCTCCTGACCCGCACGCACCCAGAGAACGCACAGCAACACACGCGGGCTGCACATGAACCACACACGAACGTTGCGGAAGTAGACCAAGGAGCGTGGCACGCTCCTCAGATGCCCTCCGGATCACCTGCTAGCGAGGGTACTCTGGGACCGTCACATCTGCTGACTGCATGGGTGACGTCGCCTGAATCAGAGAATCCAAGGCGTATGCCATTCTAGACAAGGACGATGCGCCGTGCTCAACACACATGTTGTGGGCAGCAGTATATGTTAGAACAGCTGTCAATCCTCTATCAGAGGAATCTTACCATGAGGTTTCCTTACTGCCTCATGGGTACAATGATGCCGGTATAAAGGCAATAGTTTACGTAGGGGGGATCCGTTAAGCAGAAACACGTGAGAGACAACGACAACAAACAACCCCTGATACCATGATGTAGGTATAAAGGCAATAGTTTACCTAGGGGGGATCAGTTAAGCAGAAACACGTGAGAGACAACGGCAACAAACAACCCCTGATACCTGATCAAGTGCTCGAAGTGAGCAGTATAATGCCTGCTCTATAATGCCTGCTCTATACGGACAGCCATGCATAGCGCCACCGCAACTCGATCTGCTCAATACGCCACGGCCCGGCCCAGAACACGCACGCACGGCGACCTTGACTCACATGTACTCCAGGGCTGACAGGGACCCCAGCCCAGGCGGGATGGTGCCACTGATCTGGTTGGTGCCGACGGCCCTGCCACCGAGCAGAACGCCACGGCAAGTGTACGCCGAGCATGTGAAAGAAGCGCTCCACGAGCGATGAAAGAAGATACAAGCCGATCCAGAACAAGGAATGCAAGGACGCGAGCTGCCATTGGGAGCATGGAGAACCCCATCCCAGCAACCACCCCCATGCTAAGTCGCTGTAGCTGTCCTTCTGCGAGGGGAATCGCTGCAGATGCCGCAGCCTGGCAATAAACGGCACCAGCACTCCAGACTTCACTCAAAAAGTTTTTTTAAAAAAATCTTTCAGGCATGAACTATGTAGTAGCAAAAAAGTTACTCTTTGATCCTCCGGTTGATAAGTACAAATGCTAAGTAGCATTTGCGATCTCATAATTCTGCCCACCGGAGCCAGCAAGGAACCTGCGGCCCAGTGCCTTTGGGAAGCCTACCTCTCAGTGAACAGCCATACGGCGTATAATACGCCGTATGGCGCGTATTATACGCCATACGCAAGATTTCCGTATGGAAATGGGAAAAAAAATACGCACTGCGTATTTTTTGCGTATTTTTTGCGTATTGCGTATTTTTTGCGTATTTTTTGCGTATGAACCTCGTTCGAAGTACCGTAGCTTCTGGCATCATTTTGGACGGCACGTGGAGCCGGAACTAGATGCAGCCAAACTGCCACGTCACAATTCCCGGCTTCGTGCATTGCTGCAGATTGCTGCGTGTCGGACTAGGGTCTAGGAGACGAAGGACGAGGAAATTAGGTGACGAAGTTATGTTGTCTGCCAACAAGGGCGCGCATCTGGCACCTAACATTTAATCGTAGCACAATTGACATCCAGGCACCATGGCTAGCGACGGTGATGGTGTGGGTCTATGGAACACGATGATAATGGGGCCGACGAGATGCAGGCCGTATTCGAGACTGTCTGGACACACATCGTGAAAACAGACTCTCAACAAGAAAGGGCAGCCGACAGGTAACTACTAGCTCAGTGACGTGCACACTTTTGGATGCAAAATTCTCGGGTTCTACCACCCGAGCAAGGCTAGCACCCGCCATATCATGGGCGCTACGTATGCGAAGGAGGCAAGAGTGAGCGAGTGCAAGAGACCGCCGGAGGCATTACGTCGCAGGCTGCGGGGTATTTGGTGTGACTCGCGATGCACATAAATGCCTTATTTAGCCATGCAGGCTGCTGCTAGCCAGCCACCGTACCATATGTGTTAATGGTTTAGGGAAGCTGGGTCGGGTTGCTGGCATGCATGCTATCCTGCACGCTAGCCACATTGTTGGCAGCCCGTATGGATTCTTGCTTCATGTAGATCAATATTGCATGGTGGCCTACCACGAGTAGGCAAGATGTCTGTTTCTGGCACAATGTCTTATTACTTTTGGCAAGTTGGCCGACTGACCATGTGCAGTATTTCAGTCCTAGTATAGCCATTCCATGCAGTGATGGCATGGTTTTTTAACTTCAACATACAGTAATGGTGGCAGCGATCTCTATACCACTGCAAGTGTCAATGTGCATGCATATCTACTTGTGTTATTATCCTTTTCAGGTGTGCACTGATTGTGCATACAACTTTGTTATTTTGTGCTATTTACAGACATTATTAATAACAACAGATGTACAATGCTTGTATTTGTAGGCATGCAGCGACGGCAACGGCAATATTATGTGATGATGTGTTAAATAAAGGCAAGTGGTGTTGCAAGAACACAAAAAAAACATGCCTGATTGGTCAGAATGTTGAAGAACCCCCTGAACCATGCAAAAAACAGCATTTTCAAGAGTCCCCGTATGGTTTGCGTATTATACCCCGTATGGCGTATTATACACCATACACAAGGGCCCCGTATGGCTGCGTATTGCGTATGGCTGTACACTGCTACCTCTATGCTGTCACCCTGGGCTGCATAAAGGCAGTCCCCCGAAAGGAGAAACCATCCACTGGCACTTGCCAGCAGACACACTGACCACGCAGGCAGAATCATGCAACAAAACTATACACCCTCCTTCAGCATGCCATGATGCACCCTCTGATCAGGTCAGGCTGCGGTCCATTATCAAACTGAGAGAGGCATCCCGCCGTATCAACCAGTGGATCCATTTCCTCGATTTCTAAAGAAAGCAATGCGGCACAGCCATGGCACACAGCGTTCCAACTCAAGGGGCGATGTAAAGGTCCTGTGACTCCTCAGCCGGCAGGTCCTCCACAATCACCTCTTCATTAATTCTCAAGGCAGATAACCTGAATCTGATGAGATTCGCACTTACAACATATCGCACACAACTACCAGCAGTTATCTGCCCTATACTGGGTACACACATCAGTAGGGCACCAATATGGGGGGCGTGTTCTCATTCCTCAACCTCCCTTCGCCGCAAAGCGACATTTTAGGATTCATGCCATACTGTCCTACTGTATCCCAGTGCCCTGCACATTATTACACTATCGCTGTTGTCGAAAAGACTCGCGCACTATGTACGCGCACCTGCAAGCAACTAGCCCCCTATGCAAAGGCAGACTGCTGATCTGCATCCACGCCGAAAGTAAGAACTTTGGGAAGCTCCTGCGTTGCAAACTGTGTCCGAGGTATCCACCTGTGTGCTGGTTGGTGATGCGCAATTCTGTACAGGAAGCCTGCCACATCACTACGCATTATGGCAGCTTTAATACCTATTTCTAAGCCCTAGTCATTTCGTGACGCGTTTTCTCTAGTCGACTGTGTCGCAACAGAAACGCCGCTGCCAGCAGCAATTGTACGAGCACCTTTTGCTGCAATCAGGCGTAGTGACATAGCGTTGATGATGAGCTACTTGGTGCTCTTTTCAGACCTGGATTTGACTCAGTATATCGTGATAGAATGTATACTATACGATACAATATTGAGACTGTACGATACAATATTGAGACTGTACGATACAATATTGAGACTACGATACAATATGATATATTTAGTGTCGAGTGCCATGGATGGGTATGAGATACGTCCATGACTTTGTGCTGCGACGCTTCATACTGCGACACTTCATGTGATAGTGCACCTGCCGTAAACATGGTGCTGGCACTCGAAACAGTGGATTGATTGACATCCTGGCTAAGGCTCTGCGCCAAGTGCAATCTTCTTTGTAAGCCACTTGTTCTAGGATAAGGGACTGACCGCAATCCTATCGGATTTGGTGTGTGCGCATAGCCACAGATTAGCAACAACATTATCGCCAGATCACCTAATGTTCCTGTGATTCGATGGCGTGAAATGTGGCCTACATTGCGTAGAGTAACAAATGAATAGAGTAATCTTTCTCACCGCATGAATAGAGTAATCTTTCTCACCGCAAGTACCTTGGCCTGCGCACCTGTCAGTGTGACCTTCTTTGTCGTCTCACGCTCCTTTGTGTCAGAGCCTATTCCAGGTCAACACTATTATACAAAAATCATATAATATTATTCTATTCTACTAAAAGCAAAACATTGTCTCAAGCACTAAAAAGATCGTCTCCTCCATTATCAGCATCTCCGAAAATTGAGCAAACTAGATGAAAAAAAGTTGAAGGACGCATTAAGAGGGGCTAGCCTCCACCCCGTGGTACCCATGAAGGCACAGTCTACCCCTGATACAACGAGGAAAAAGAAGGGAGGGCGCCCAAGCTTCCCTCACGATCAGGCGGGAGGCCACAGCTCTCGCTGCATTAATGTACAGGCACAACTGTGGGTAGTACAGTAAAACCCTGTGTTGGCAAACATGCATCGGATGCGTCACGGCAGCGGGCCCACAAACTCCTACATTCCACAAAATGCAGGCATTACACTCCTTAAGTTAAGGAGTCTCATAGGCACGCATGCATTACCTATATATGCCCTATTAACACAGGGGTCTTCCAAACATAGCACCCTTATTCATCAGTCTTACTGAGCACTACACAAGCACGGGCCGATATCAGACCAAAGTGACTCACAGGGTGACGAGGCTTGTTAACGACGACAGCGTTGACGGAAGAGTGCCCGTCAACACGTTGTCAGTGAGGGTTCTGTACCCACGTGGCATTGCATGGCAAAGATGAAAACGCTTATGGTCAGCCCACGAGCTTTGCTATATGGACCTATGGTTAGTGGTGAAAACTGCAGGGGTCATGCACAGGACCCAACGTTCAACCTCCCACCCTCAACACTCCCCCGATGGCAAGACTTGCACGTTTATGTGAACTACTACCTACAATGCATGGCTCCGAGCCATCCTCCTCTTATCATCCAAGACAGCAACGACACGATCAAGTACCAGCCTGGTCGGCGTTACTGGGGCTCTGTACGTGCTATTGGCGAATCATCAAGCATTCGTGCCCATATGCCATCATACCAGATGGCCTTACGTGGGCTGTGTTCCAGGTAGTAACTGACATGGGTGGTGATAGTAGTAGTGGTGGTGGTGGTGTGTGTGTGGGGGGGGGGGGGGGGGGGTGGTGGTGGTGGTGGTGGTGGTGGTGGTGGTGGGTGGTGGTGGTGGTGGTGGTGGTGGTGGTGGTGGTGGTGGTGGTGGTGGTGGTGGTGGTGGTGGTGGTGGTGGTGGTGGTGGTGGTGGTGGTGGTGGTGGTGGTGGTGGTGGTGGTGGTGGTGGTGGTAGTAGTAGTAGCAGCAGCAGCAGCAGCACGTCCGGCGCCGCCGGCGGCAGCAGCAGCAGCAGCAGCAGCAGTAGCAGCAGTTGTAGTAATAGAAGTAGTACCTATGTCTCTACATACTCACCGACACTGGTTTGTAACTGACATAGGGAACGTGGGGTCACTGAAGACAACCCCAAGGAAACCAGCCCGCACACGTTCTCTGATAAACATTGCCGCATAGCTTTCATCCAGACGGCTCGTGACATGTGCTTATCAGAGGGAGAGGGAAATGGCCACATGATAGATGCCCCCTGGCTGGCCATCTGTGATTGTTGCCAGGTTTTGGATCACAGGGGGCCAGGCCATCAGCCCATTCAACCATGCAAAACATTCAAAGCACTGCATAGCATTCTATAGCATTGACTAGCACCGCGTAGCACTGAATAGCATTGAATAGATAGCACTGACAGTATTCACTAGCGCATAGCTCCTACTAAATATGATACCTGCCAAATACATGAGGAGTACACATACATCACGCGACTCATCCAATACGGGGTAAACGCCACATCATCTCAAAACACGACCGTCATGACAGCACGCAGGCGCTCTTGCTGCTAATAGCATGCATGGAGCGCAAACGAACTAAGATGCAAGGAACATTCCATATGCTGGGGGAGGGGGGGAGGCCAAGAGGAAGGCTGAAAAACATCTACTATAGACCCATAGTGAACACAGGCTGTATAAAAAATCATAAACGCTGGCAGGCTGGTGGAAGACACTTACAGCCGAAGAAGGGTATTCAGCGGGCATGGAATAGTCTAACACTCTAACGGTCTAACCCCGATGCACACTACGTAAACCTAATCCCTGACACCTACACACTAACCAGTGGCGTGCGGCCGGAGGGAGGCACTTACAGGCTAATAAGGGCGTTCAACGAGCCCACCGAGCGCGGGATGGTGCCGTCCAATCCCTCGCTGCGGGCCCAGCCAGCCAGTGCATACGCCAGAGAGCAAATAAAAAATGAGCCCACGGAGCCCACGGTATCCCGGCATGACCATGGGCTGAAATGAGGGGATCAAGGGCTTTGGGGGAGTGAGGCCCTTATACGCAACAGTCATGCAGCACGCGTGCCACACAGCAGAGAAACATGGCCCCAGATGGCCCGGGGTGACAAAATCGGCATAGTTGTCTGACCCGCCACAAGTCGGCAGAATTTTTCCAGTAAACCATGCAGCCCGCACACAACCGCTGATCCGCGTGTTGTTCCCTTAATGGGATGCCGTGCATGGTTGGTTGGCCAGGAAAAGAAAAAGGCATGCATATGCTTACTCGGTCAGCACGACGGCGATTACGCGCGTGTTAGCCCCGTTGCACGTGACGCCGGTGAAGCCGACGTTGCACGCGTTGTCACCGGGGTTGGTGACCACCCAGTCGTTCAGGGACCGCGAGACCCCGGTTGTGCTGAGCGTGTTCCTCATTTCAAGCAGCGCCTGTGTGTCCGTGGCTGTTGTGTGTACCAAGTAGCACAACCGCCAGTGGCGCGGGCCATGACCGCCATGCAAGCAAAGCAGTTCGTATGATATGGTAGTTTATACGACAGTAGTATGTTCAGTTGGTATCTTATATGACATGTTGGCATCTTATATGACATGTTGGTATCTTATACGACATGTTGGTATCTTATATGACATGTTGGTATCTTATATGACATGTTGGTATCTTATATGACATGTTGGTATCTTATATGACATGTTGGTATCTTATATGACATGTTGGTATCTTATATGACATGTTGGTATCTTATATGACATGTTGGTATCTTATATGACATGTTGGTATCTTATATGACATGTTGGTATCTTATATGACATGTTGGTATCTTATATGACAGGAAGCACACAAATCAGGTCATTGTATTACCTGCCTTTATGTGTCAATGAGACAACGTATCTACTTGAGTGTGTGCAAAGCGCACTAGTAGCCATGCAGTGTCCTCTTTGCGTGCCACCCCAGCCTCCAAGACAAATCGTATGTGCCATGCAGCATGGGCACACATGCCATGCCCAGCATTGACTGCATCACCAGTCCGACTCCAAACCAAGGAAGAGCTGATGCTCAGGTCGCTCCCGCCAAGCCTTGCATCTGCTTGACCTAAGCAAACAAACCTTGGGCCAGGCATATGCCTGCAAGCAGTGGCATACCAGGCAGCTGCCTGGACACCTGGGGCAGCGCAGCACAACCATGGTGTCAAGCGCCCACACACCGTTGCTAGCACCGAGCGGGTGTCCAAGAAAGTACTTCTGCCGGAGATATACTTCTTAAGGAAGGAGCTAGACGGGGGGGGAGAAAAAGATGCAATTTACCTGGTCTTAGAAGGCTCTATAGCGCACGAAGCCGGTGATTGATCGCCATAATACTATCTATAATGCAACAGGTGCAGTACAACTGCACCAGCTGAGTCAAGTCCCGGAGCACTGCCCCCCCGGCCTGATAGCACCTATATGCTCAGCGTACTGTACCCACCATACTCGATCGGAGTGCCACCGACCACACAAGCAAGCGCAGGATGCAACGGCTCGTTACAGATGAGCCTACTGTAGCTATATGAAGGCCTAAGCGCCTGAATGCCGAACTGAAGGCAAATTACTCCGCGCATGCATGCTGCATGTGCAACATGGCAGAATGCGCACCAACGTTAAACGACAACGTCAGGAGATGGCGACCCGGTTCCTCCGAGTCCAGCGTGCCCTGGATGCAGTCCACGACCACAGGTGCACAACGCCCAGGCAAGCACATGCGAACTTGAGACTGGGAAGTTGCAGGATCCAGACGTCAGCTTATACGATGCACAACTAACAGACAGCTCCCAACGCACGGTGCTTAACTCTTGGCTCTATCTAGCTGCAGGGCAGTGACACCATGACCCGCCATCAGTTTAAAGGCCACGTGATGACATCGTCACATCAGGCGGGCCAGACTGGAGGTTAAGCAGCATCAGTCAAATCTGGGGATTGGTCCATTTTGGTACTAACCTCGATGTCCGGGTCCACATGAGCAGCTGCTGCCATCAGCCCTCCTTCAGCCCAGTGCGTTGTCGACGCGTTGGCCGAAGCGGCCGAGCCTCCAGCCTCCCTCATCTCTGCAAGATGATGCCAGGAGTAACCGGATAAGGGTAAGTACACAGTGTACGCGCAAAAGGGGGACACGTCATTAATTAACCATGCAGAGAAGCAACGAACTACTTTCGCTGAGAACTTTATACCTGGATGGTTGTCAAAAAGCAGCAAAGACAAACCAGGATAGCACTGAGCCTTCGGTCTCCCAGGCAGAGGAACATCGTGGGCTTTTACTCTTACATCTAGTAGACTTGCTGCTCGGTTTCGAGAGCCCGATTTTGATCGATCGATACACAGAGCAGCGTATTGCTTCGTAGTTTACATACAAGTAGTGCTGAAATGTGTTGTGATGAACTCAGACT
Source organism: Mesostigma viride (assembly GCA_009746045.1). Classification (NCBI taxonomy): domain Eukaryota; kingdom Viridiplantae; phylum Streptophyta; class Mesostigmatophyceae; order Mesostigmatales; family Mesostigmataceae; genus Mesostigma; species Mesostigma viride. The sequence goes on from RPFO01000078.1 coordinate 608,452, forward strand.
TTTATAGCTACTTTGCTAGGAAGGCCACGGTATTTCATCCCGTCCCGGTCTCACCAAGCCCTGCAGCGCAAAATGCTTCTGGGTAACAAACACGCAAGAACAAGCATGCGAGAGATGAGGGCACCCTGCGCGATTCCGGCTCTGATTTCTTACTGCAACCAAGCAAGGATGCGGTTAGATGCAGTGTACCGGTAGGGTACAGGAAAGAATCTGCCTTCAAATACATAGCAGAAGGATAACAAGCTTAATTGAAATGGTCTCATCCACTAGCAGCCCAACATTTCACTATGGCCCCTACATTGCCAATACAACATATTATCTCTAATAAGCGGATTTGGGGAGAGGTGAAACGTGAATGACCATTTCATTTAAACAGTTGCATCAGTTTTCAACGGCCGGGTGCAATTATTTTCTAGCAAATGTACTCGTTCAGAACATTATCGCAGAAACAGTTTGAGGCAACTGCCACGCACATCAAATCCTTCTGCGCAGCACAGTCCGCAATCCTTGAGGACGGAGCGAATCGAACAATGGAATAGGAATTACTGCTGGGAAAAAAAAAATGAAAGCCCGGCCCCATCAAGGGGCTTTGGTGTTTGTTTCCTTCGCGACAAACCTGGGTTGGATTTGGGGACAAAGCCAATGCGGCCCTCTAATGGGCCTGGGAAAACTGGGCACATGCGCTTGTGGTGGGCTACACTGCCTACTTATCAATAGCTGGGTGCACAGTAGCAAATCAAGGTCCAACAAAAAACCCATCACAGGGGCAGCTAGGTAATTAGGTGGTTGTAACTGCAAGGCACGTCCGAGAAGGGTACACGAGGGTTGCTTGAATAGGAAGCTATGATGAAATGGTTCTGGTCTACAAAGTGGAGGTGTGGCGTCACCCATTTGCTTCCCAGAGCCCGGACACGTGCAAGGATGAGCTAAGATCCAGTTGCGGCTCTGGATTTTATACATCTCATTGAAACTTGGTGGGATCTGGCTGACTGCTTGTATGGGAAATAGTTTTAGGCCATGCAGGCAGATATTCATATAAAAGGCCTCCATGGAGGACAGGGGGTTGCAGCAGGGATTCAAGGGTGAATGGCACAGTCCTTCCTTAGCATGCACTTTGCTAGGTATCCCAACGTGACGGAAAGGATCCTTGGCGCAGCTGCTGACTTGTCAGCAGGGATGCTAGGCAAAAAGGAACATCCAGGATCTGTTGGGGTAACAAAAAGGCACCGCCACTAACCTAGGCTAACAGTTCGACACAGCCTATGATCCCGTGGGGGATTGAGGGTTGACGGTGTGCCACTGGGGTGGGGTGGCGTGGGAAGGGGGGGCTGTCAGGGTGCAGTGGGCTGGAATGAGAACTGGGTGGGATGACATCACTGGTCCCAGTTTCGTACGTGCAAGAGAACGTCAAATGGCGTAATCACTAAAAGCACAATTCATGAGAAACATGCCTTGAGCAGCATAGGCTAGGAAGGGGCATTTGAGAGGTTGTGGGTGGTTAGAACGAGGCATACCCACGCCAACGAGAAAGGTCGATTGCAAGCGGAGAAATGATGCGGGCGCTCTTCCGAGGACCTCGCCCAAAACATTTGCTCGTATCACGAAGAGGTACGACACACAACCAACGCTGGGATTGGTAGGAAAAGAGGGTTTGCGGGTATCGCGGGTGTGCCCAGGTGGGCCGGTGGGGGGAAGCTGCCAAGGGCAGCGCTAACACAGTTCTCGGTGAAATCGCTGCGTTTCCCTAGCGGGGCGTAAATTTACCGATCCGCCGGTCTTGCCATCACTTGCCTGTGTTCAACGTCTCATCAGCTGACTCGGACGTGGCAAAGGCGACAACTCCTCTGCAGGACACCAGCGAGATCCATGCGACAAGCAAGCCTGCTAGCACGATTGCCTTCATACCGAGCGTAGGGTTAACAATGCCTTGCGGTCGTGTATGCGCTAGAAATCTTTCTGCAGCTGCGTCTGATCACCTTTCGATTCTTGTCGACCGTGCGTGAAAGGATTGAGTTCGGCAACAACGGAAACCGCGAAAGCCCGTTTCGCGGGACACCCAACGCCTTGCGGTGATGCAGTATGATAATTCATTCGCGGTTCAAGGAGCGCGCATGCAATACCATAACAACTACCTTGACCTTTCGAGTTTCCTTGGCCCTCTTCCAAACCTCCACAAACGTTTCCGTCCTTACGCTACGAGACACAATCGAATGAGCAGGGGTGAAGTGACAAACAGTCTGCATCCATACATATCCAATACTAGTGTCACCCGCTGGCTTCGCCCAGCCCAAAACAGGGTCCCTTTTTTTGGCAGTACTTCGCCCCGCTGCCCGCTGCCCGCAGCCCGCAGCCCGCTGCCCGTTGCCCGCTGCCCGCTGCCCGCTGCCCGCTGCCCGCTTCCCGCTGCCCGCTGCCCGCTGCCCGCTGCCCGCTGCCCGCTGCCCGCTGCCCGCTGCCCGCTGCCCGCTGCCCGCTGCCCGCTGCCCGCTGCCCGCTGCCCGCTGCCCGCTGCCCGCTGCCCGCTGCCCGCTGCCCGCTGCCCGCTGTACGCTGCCCGCTGCCCGCTGGATTAGTACGCTGCGAGCGAATTGGTGCGCAGTACGCTGCCCGCTGCCCACTGGAAAGTACGGTGCTCGCTTCGCTGGCGGATTGGTGCGCAGTACGCTGCCCGCTGCCCGCTGGAATAGTACGGTGCTCGCTTCGCTCGCGGATTGGTGCGCAGTACGCCGCCCGCTGCCCGCTGGAATAGTACGGTGCTCGCTTCGCTCGCGGATTGGTGCGCAGTACGCCGCCCGCTGCCCGCTGGAATAGTACGGTGCTCGCTTCGCTCGCGGATTGGTGCGCAGTACGGTGCTCGCTCGCTTCGCTCGCTCGCCGTACGGTGCTCGCTCGCTTCGCTCGCTCGCGGTAGGGTGCTCGCTCGCTTCGCTCGCTCGCCGCGCGCAGCGCACAGCTCGCTGCGCTCGCCGTGCGCTGCGCGCCAGGCCGCTTTCAGCGGCCGCTCGCTCGCTTCGCTCGCTCGCTGGGATTGGTGGTTAGTTATTCCGGTTGTTATGGATTGGCGGGGAAGTTGCGATGCCCTGGATAGTGCGGGATTACCTTACATTGCTAAATTAATATATAGGATCCACAACATGCATCCATAAATATACCGTAGTGGCTCTTATATGTGTACGCTTAGGCCCGGTCTATACGGACTTTTGATAAAACTGGCGGGAGAGAACGGACGGTAAGATCGATGGGGGTTTTGCATCAACGGTCCCCAAGCCTCGTCGTTTTTAACTAAAACGGGCCACTTTTAGCCATGCACCTCCAGAAGGGCCTTGTAATTTTATTCTCGCCAGGATCGCAAGATTAGAAGAAAAAGGGCGGGAAAGTCAGAGGCCTGCCAGCAACGCCTGCCAGCGACGTGAGCGGAGCTCAACGCCCAAGGCAGCCATCGCCGCAACTTTCTCCGATTGCACACCGATTTCGCCATATCACTCACGAACTAAGAAAAAAAAATGTCTCTCCAGTCGCACCTGTTGGCGGGAAAACCCTGGTGGTCGGGCTGCTACTACCGACGTGAAGGCTGGTTGCCATAGCTGTGTGTGCCATTGCAGTTGGTAATTCCGACCATTTCAGTTGCGTATTTAAAGCACGAAAACACTCGGCCATAATGTCTCGCCAGTCATACCACCTTATGCGCAAGCCCGACGAGGACAGGATTGACAGGGAGGACTGGAATGATTTGCAGGATTTGAAGATGATGCGAAGGCGTACAGGATAAAGACGTCTCTCAAGGCGTGGTGCACGTTTCCAAGCCCTACGTAAGTCGGTTTGGCTTGCCGCGAGCTGCTAATGAGAAGCGCACTCGCAACCACGGATGATTCGGGCGAACTGTCGCGTTTGGCCGATGGTTTCAACCAGACGACCAGGGGAGTTGTTGATGGTCGTGTTGGTGCGCTCGATGGTATCGCAATCAAGATAAAAAAAAACCTTCAAGTCGGAGGTAGCGAACCCCAGGCAGTACTACAATCGTAAGGGGTTTTATGCGCTTGTCATGCAAGCTGTGTGCGATTCGAAATGTCGTTTTCTGTATGGCTCCAACAAATGTTGCGGCAGTACCCATGACAGTGTCGCATTTCGTGTCAGCTCTTTGCACACGGAATTGGCTCGTGTTGGCCTGCCAGAAGGATTCTACATAGTGGCAGATGAGGCATACACCATCAAGCCTTGGCTTGTGACTCCCTACCCAGGAAGGGGTCTCAACGTCCAAGAGGACGCATGTAACGATTACATCTCTTTGTACAGGCAGGTCATAGAGCGTGCATTTGGGATTCTTATTCACCGCTTTGGCATCCTTCACCGTGCATTGACATGTGACCTACGACATGCAACATGCTAGCCAGCTTTTTTTACCCACCTTGGTGTATAATGCTTGAGTGTGCCACGTGTGGCATGGTGTTTGGTTGCCAGTTTTTTTTACCCACCTTGGTGTATAATAATGCTTGAGTGTGCCACGTGTGGCATGGTGTTTGGTTGCCAGTTTCTTTTACCCACCTTGGTGTATGCTTGAGTGTGCCACGTGTGGCATGGTGTTTGGTTGCCAGTTTTTTTTACCCACCTTGGTGTATAATGCTTGAGTGTGCCACGTGTGGCATGGTGTTTGGTTGCCAGTTTTTTTTACCCACCTTGGTGTATAATGCTTGACTGTGCCGCGTGTGGCATGGTGTTTGGTTGCCAGTTTTTTTTACCTACCTTGGTGTATGCTTGAGTGTGCCACGTGTGGCATGGTGTATGGTTGCCAGTTTTTTTTACCCACCTTGGTGTATGCTTGAGTGTGCCACGTGTGGCATGGTGCTTGGTTGCCATTTTTTTTTTACCCACAAGCGGTGAGGATGAGAATGTTGCCTAATCCCGCTATTGTAATGTCAAAAAGGATGCATGTGCAATGGTAGTTGATGACCATCACAGTTGTCAAACTTAACCCCTAAATGGGCAGAAATACTGCCAATGCATCGGCTGTAACTTCACAACTTTGCAAACCAGATGCCATCCAACCTACCCATATCCAATGGCTGTCCTTGGGGGCCAAGCATGTCCATGAGTTGCTCTTCCGGTTGATACATCACAACCTTACATATATGCAGGGTAGGCCATGTATAACTACCGTCAAAGTCAGGGCGGTCAAGACGCGCGTTTTCAGTTTTGGTAGAATGTGCATTTTGAATCATGTTATGAGAGCTAGGCACCTACCACTTCAGGGATGATAAACAATTAGTTGCTGAGCAGTTTGAGCCATTGGGGTCATCACTTGGTTGGGTATACCAGCAGCTACACCCAGTACAGCCCATAGGGGTACCGTTGGTAAAAAGCAACCAAGGGGGTAGGGCTTGGCATGCTACCTACTAATAAGGCCACCAACCATGCCATACAATACATTTCCCTTCCACAATGATGGGGAAACATAACTGCATCATCACACTGCCCTTACATGGCACCTATGTGCAGCTGCCACCTTGTCCATGCACGTAGGTAACGTGGTACGGACACCCTACGCAAGGCATGCATTCTAGGAGGCAGCCACCAACAAACTAGTGATGTTAAGCCTATTTCAGCTTGCCCTAGCAAGGATAAACTAGGCCTAAGCTGCTATAGCTTGCCAGGTGATGGCCTGCAGCACACCTGGTGGCACATGCTGACAATGGGAAGCTTCTACTCACCGGTTACATGCTTGATGATGCCACAGAGACCAGCCAACTGCCTCTCACTCATGCAATATGTGTGTGGGAAATGTATAACAAACATATATGGAGGTATTCAAACCCATACAACCTCTAAAACTTATCACCATCACACTATGGCAGGTCAACTGACTGAGGGAGGCATCTATGAATGGTGTTTTAGGAAGGGGCCAGGCCATGGTCAAGAAAGAACATGAATAATGCAAAAAGAATGTGCTACACAAGCTAGAACGTATACCTAAACGTCATACGTCGACAAGGAAACGATAACTCAGCTTTACCTGGCGTGGCTGGCATTACCTTAGCCCAGGCGGTGGCCGCATAATGGCGCATTGCGGCACACCAAAGTTGTGCAGCATGGTCGCTAGATTCGGCGATCTCTGGCCACCCTTGCAAGTTTACGACTACAAATCATCATAAAAAGTAAAAAGAAACCGATATATCCTTTAAAATACGCTGCTCGGATGCTTTCGTCAATTAGGACATGCCCGAAACGCGCTTTTTCTCTCATCGTCCACTTCGGCGTTTTCCCATGGGCGAATCCGCATGGCACGCAATGATTTCGCGCTTCGGGTGGCAGCAATGGTCCATCTCCTTCGGCATTGTCCGCCATGGCTGGCGACCGCGGGTCATCTTCCCCTTCCCCGCCGTCAGTGTTTTGGGTTTAATTGCCTGTAATTGCCTGATTGCCCGGGCACGGAGCTGGCGCCACGTCATCGACTTGGCGGGAACCACTCTACTTGCGGTCCAGACAGTTGAGTTTCGTATAGACTGAAATTTTTACCTCCGGACCCAATTTTCAGCTAAAAATGACCGGTTCGGTTTTAACTTAAAATCCGTATAGACCGGGCCTTAATTATCGTACGAGGGCTTTTAGCGATTTTTGTTACGCGTACGGGGTTTGGGGGATTTTTTCTTAGTGTACGTAGGTATATCGTAAGGGTATATCGTAGGTGTATTTGGGAGGCAGTACCCTAGGGGCAACATATGGAAGCCCCTCATACGTAAATAGTAGCATCTGAGGGTGATATCTTGGGATGTACGAGGCCGGAAGGAGGGTTTTTTTCGGCCTGTACGGGGTCGATTCGTACATAATTAGGCGTACTGATATAAGAGCCACTACGGTATTCTGGCCCTCGGCCACTACAGACACTGTAGCCCATGTGCGCCGTGGGATTCAACTAACTACTGTAACTAAAACATCCATCCATAGTTCCATACCTACCGTAGTCGATTGTGGGATACAACTCACTGACTGACTGACCGTTGTCGATTTCTCCACGAAGCGGACAAGTGTAGCTTGTATCACTGGACCCGAGTGGGACCAGCGCTATAGTGGTCACGAGGGCCGACTTGTAGTCACGAGGGCCGCATGGCCCGAGTGGCTACAAGTCGTCCCGAGTGGCCACTAGAGTGCTGCGTCCCACGAGTGTCCAGTGATACAAGCAGCTTGTCCACAAGTGGGACAAGTGCGGAACTTGTACCACGAACTGGTACGACAAGTACGAACTGGTAGATTTGTCCCGAGATTTGGTCAGAATTGGTCCAAAGCAATGAATTTTTCATTTCTCGGACCCTCGTGTCCGTAGATGGACATGAAATAAAGACGTTACGGAATCTACACCCTACACGTGCCCCGACTGCGTCGGGGGTTCAGTTTCCAGGGAGGCGGGGAAGTTGCTTTTGAACCAGATTGCAGTACCTACCTGTTGTTTGTCCGCGTGAAAAGTTCATCAGTTGAACAATAACCGCCTCGCGGAAATAAAAAAGGGAGAATCCACCATCTTCCGGAGCAGTCCGGAGCCATGATTGAATCTTCAGGCCTAGTTCAGGCTGCCATTTTAGTAGAGATTGTCTCCCGGAACCAGAGTGGGCCAGACATTACAGATTCCGATCTAGAAAGTGTCCAGGCCCGGAAAAGAAGCAGGCTGCCGGCAGAATATTCTTGTTGACCAGTTCCAGGCTGACAAGTCCAGTGCGCGCCGTCATGGCGCCTTTTGTAACTGCCGCGGTTTCTTGGCCACCCCTCCACACTCCCGTGGTCTGCCGCGGCTCTTGGTGGTCTTGGGGGCCACCTCCCGCCCCGCCACCCCCGCCCTTCCCCCAACGATTTTCGCCGCTGATTTAATTGATCCTGACGACAGACCTCTCGTTCTGGGTTTCCGCTCATCCAGTTTAACCGTCCGATGATTGATCTACGGCCACGCATACGACCGCGCCAGGGCGCCACCTTTTCCATAGTTTCCCCAAAACCACCAACATTTCAAAAGTGTCATACTTTTATTTCGAACCCAAGATCCGACAGTTCAGACTGGCGGGCCGAATATCTGACGGTCAAATCTGCGAGTGGTACCAGGCAAAAAGGAATCACAGTGATCGCAGGGAATTTGGCTGTGCACTTGTCCCACGCCGTGGACAAGCCGTGGACACGCCGTGGACACGCCGTGGACGGACAAGCCATGCACGAATCTGTCAGACTGTTGTGATTTTTTAAAGAAGTTCTGAGCATATTCTGAGAATTTCCGGGTAAATGGGTATTTTTCTTAACCAATAGGAATATCGTTAGGTGAAGAGGCATATTCTGAGAATCCTTTTCGTCATCGTGGCCCAGGCGCTTCGTTTATGTATCGGGCCAGGATCGGGCCAGGATCGGGCCTGTTGTGATATTGTTCCACCGCGCCACAGGCACTGTTTACTGCGCGCCATTTACAGTTCCGTTTCTCCAGTGGCCGGGCCCACCATGGCCACCTGTGAAATACCACGATCAATTGATCACACTGTATAATGGAAGTTTTATACCGATTGTCTCGAGTCCAGTTCTCAAATTCTCAAGTTCTCGAATTCTCAAGTTCTCAAGTCGGTTCTCAAGAGGACGCATAATGATTCATTCCGACTTCTACATTTTCATCGATGTGTCAAAGAAGGATCAGTTATATTCTGATCAGGCACGCCGCAAAGGTGAAAACCATTTGCGTTCAGTGCCGGTCCGCGGAAAACGCGGAAAAACGCGATCTGCAAATGAAGCCGACCGGAATCGAACTGCCGGGGACCTCTCGCACCAACTTTCGCTGACTATAAGACGTTGTCTCTTTGATAAGACGGACGGCTCCGGATCCTAGGGCATCGCCAACTTACACCTACAGTCATCCGCAAAAGTTCTCCTTTCCGGGGAGTGATGCAAGCCTTTCGGATTTGGTACTAGATAAATCACTCGAGATATGAGTTATATCCCTGACTTTTCCGTAAAATCTCATCGACCGGGTTTCGAAACAACCCACGAACGCCGTAGATGCAGATCCAACGGAGCAAACAACGTCAAGGCCGACGCGGCGCCAAATAGTCGCCTAGGATTCTTTTCTGCGAGCCTTTTTACAACGTCGTGCCGCGTCGCGTACCCGAGCCCTTTTCTGAACCTTGAGATGCAAAATCCGCTTGCCAGACCGGGCCGGAACTCCGTCCAATACCGTCGTGCAGTACCACCAATGCACTACCATTCAAATCACCGATATCGCTGGAGGTGCACCCAGGGTACACCTCATGTTTAATTTCGCCATCTAGAAACGTCTCCGCGACACTACGGCGAGCACTCTCCGTCACCCTTGACATGTTGTCGTACAATACTACAAATTAACGCCACTAGAAACTCGCCTCCTAAAATATATCTTGATAGAGGCACGACTCTTATTTAATTTCAAGGTGCCTCTTAATTAATCTCGCCCCCCGCCCTCTGAGAATTTGAGAATTGAGAACCAACAGCCAGTTTTATACCGATGGAAGTACACGTGCACATGCGTGTGTGTGTTCGTGTTGATTCAAGGTTGCACCGCAAGCTATGTAATTATGACGCAAGGCCAGCGTACAAGAGCGGTTTAGTAACTAGACCTTGCAGACCGCGGTTATGTACCAAGCTGAACAGCTACGTTTTCATCAGATGAACCGAGACCACTGAAGTAGATGTTTCTGTCACTTACCCATCCGGCCAGCCAGCACTCTCACCTGCTCCATTTACGACTTGTGCTCCGCAACGGGCGAGATATGACTAAATATTGTTTACACAACTTGCCTTGACGCCCCGTGCAAAGCAGCCATACCCACGCCCACTCTGCCATGTGCAACTAAACAGCAACTGGCATCAGCCTCGGAAATGCAAATGCGTGCCGAATTCATTTTACCACAGTTAATACTGTGGGCAGCCTGCCCTTCTCTGTGACAAGCGCCTATTTCCGCCCCAAGGACGCGCGGCCATCACCAGTAGCGTGACGACATCATGACATGGGCTTCTAAACACCGCACCACTAGATACAGCTGGCGCCGTATCCCAGCTGGCCGGGCCCTGCAGCTTAGGGCGAAGCGCAGGACGTGAGTGGCACAAACGGGCGGTCCAGTTGCATCCTGCAGCGGTAACACCATGGCAAGGGGAAACCGAATAGCTTAGTCCTTTCGACTGCAGCAATCATAGCAGTAGAGAAAATGCGATATGTTGCCTTTTCTGAGCTAACGTCCTGAGCTAGTACCCATCACCTGCCACATGGATGCTCCACACCATGACACCTGCCTTACCCGGGCTCGCGCAGGAGTCCTCCCCAGGAGTCATCAGAGTTCACGTCTAGCTTCCATGTGATGCTTTCGTATGACTACAAGTGGGCATATCTTATGAAAGTGAAGGAATGGGCACAATAATACTGGGAACTAGCAAAAGCGCGATCTAGCAATCACGCAAAGTACACATGCAAGGAGCATCGCAAACCTGGCTGGCGCGCCACACGCGCCTGTGTTTACATGGACACCATGGGTTTAAGCATGTGGTACAAGCAGCACTAACAACCGTCCAGATATGCTAGTAGCGTACCAGTTGTCGTCCGACCACTTGCAGCCCTGGCCCTCCACAAAGTGCACCGAGTACGCGTGGCGCGACTTGGGCGAGCGATTCTCATGGCTGTTGGCCGCAGTGCAGATATTTGGGTTTAGAAATTAGTGGTGGGAGCAGTGCAGAGATTTTGGTTGAGAAATTAGTGGTGGGCGCCGTGCAGAGATCTTGGTTAAGAAATTAGTGGTGGGAGAAGTGTCATGCCCGGACAGATGTTAGAAAACGTAGCAGCCATGATAGCAGGCCACGCTTGCAGGAGCACGAACAGCAGGGAGACAAGGGGGTGGCCCTTGGCGCAGTGCACGCAGAGACAGCAGCTTGGGCAGGCAGCAGCAACAAAAACGTAGACCACAGCAGCAACAATCATAGTACCATAAAAGAGTGCATCGACGAAGCCAGGGCGGAGAAGCCAGGGCGCGATTGGCCACGCACCAAACACGCCTCATGCGCACAACTGGGCACCCACCTTGTGTGCAAACACTGTACTCACCCCATCTGTGTCCACCCACCCACCCACCTCATGCGCACACTGCACAAACTACGACTCCTCTATCTGCGCCCACCCACCTCATGTGCACGACCACCCACCCAGCTCACCTGCACACTGCATGAACTACACCTACTTCATGTCCACCCGACCAGCTCATGTGCACACTGCACAAACAACACCTCCTCTATCTCCGCCCACCCACCTCATGTGCACAACCGCCCCGTGAAGCACCACCAGCGTCCCCGCGGGCGCCTCCAGCGGCACAAACTGCGAGAGGTCAAACTCGGTCACGCCGCGGTCAAAGCGCACGTCCGTGCCACCAGGTTCCCGCAGGAAGCGACGCAGCAGGCCTCCTGGGGGTGGGGGTGGGGGTGGGGGTGGGTGGGGGAAACGGTAAGGGGGCGTCGCATATAAGTATTGGGAAGGAGAATATACTTAACTATTACGGTAAGTACGGAGAGGGCGGATTAAATGATCTGAGGGTGATACGACGGGGGAGAACTAAGGGGGTACGATGGAGGGAGGACCCTGGGTGGGAAAAGAGGGGTTGAGAAACTATGATTCGTGGGGCTGACCTGTTACGGTTATATAGGGTTACATAGGGTTATATAGGGTTACATAGGGTTATATAGGGTTATATAGGGTTATATAGGGTTAGGTTCACCGGTTGGGGTTATGTAGCGTTCAGTTGACCGGTTAGGGTTATCTAAGGTTAGGTTGACCGGTTAGGGTTATATAGGGTTCGGTTGACCGATTAGGGTCATATAGGGTTCGGTTGACCGGTTAGGGTAATATAGGGTTAGGTTGACCGGTTAGGGTTATATAGGGTTCGGTTGACCGGTTAGGGTTATATAGGGTTAGGTTGACCGGTTAGGGATACTAGCAGGTTGCCAGGGGGGGAGAAGATCCGGGGGGGGGGGGGGGGGGGGGGGGGAGGGGGGGGGCGGGGGCACAAAGGGGGCACAGGAAACCAAGGTGGAACCGGGATCTGTAAGATTGGAGGGTTAAGGGGTCGACAAGGGCCGCCTGGGGGAGAAATGAGAGGGAATTTAGTAAGGGGAGAGGGACGCAGCCGTCTGCGCCTTCCCTCCCCCCTTTGTTTGCAGTGGGAATGGGTGAGACGAGTGGGGTGTGGGCACCAACACGAAACAGGGAACGAGACGACGGCCAGGTTGGAGTCCACCAATCGTCTGCCCCCCCCCCCCCCCCATCCCTTGTCAGTGCCGAAAATGGGTCAGTGGACGAGGGGTTACAGACGAGCTCCTTACCCTCATGGGCCCGGCTTTGCCGGGAAAGAGGCAGTGAAGCTGGCCCGCGTGGGGTATGAAAGGAGACATGGAGAATCGCTGGAGAAGGCAGTAGATGCAAAAGGCATGGCCCGCGTACGAATGCGCATTTGTATAAGCTTGCTTTATATGCACAGGGGGACATGTGGCGCATATGCGAGCTATGATGGTTTGGGTTTGGCAAGTGCTCCCACCCCCTGACCTTGTCTCAACACTGTGTCCAGCTGGTCCAGCGGGGCACGGCTCGGCATCAACCTACAAGAAAGGAGCTGCGTTGGAAAAAGTTTATCACCTGCAAACCTGCCCCCCCCCCCACAGCTTTGTGGAGACCAAGGGGTAACCCCTACCTTTCTCACGCTCCTAACGAAAGATTCTTCACCGAACGCACACTACTTGTCACGCGTGACTGACATCGGACAGCTGGCATCGCGTGACCAATGCGTGACTGCCCACGCGCGCGTCCACCCGTCAAACCACCCACTCAAATTTATGGTTTTTAAATTGCCGTATTGTGTGACTAGCGGGCATGAGGTCCACCTGTCGTGCCCCCCACCTTAGGGCGACCGCTCCCTTTCTCTACCAACTTGATGCCACTCGGTGATGCCCCACCGGCCCCACTACCCACCATTGTGTAACCTCTCCTTGCCTCCACCGACTTGGATGCTGCTCCGCCACCCACCTTTGTGCGACCCCTGCAGCGCCCACAGGCAGCCGTTCTCGCGCGTGGCGTCCTCCAGCGCGAGCCACAGCCCCACGCACGAGGGAGGCTCCGTGTGCAGGAAGGTGCTGTCCTGGTGGGGGACCACCTCGCCACCGATGCCCGGTTGCTGGCGGGGGGGGGGGGGGGGCAGGAGAATCGCACAGGCTAGGGCGCCATAGGATGCGTGAGACAGGTCCATGAACAGGCTAGGGCGCCGTAGGATGCGTGAGACAGGTCCATGAACAGGCTAGGGCGCCGTAGGATGCGTGAGACAGGTCCATGAACAGGCTAGGGCGCCATAGGATGCGTGAGACAGGTCCATGACAGGCTAGGGCGCCATAGGATGCGTGAGACAGGTCCATGAACAGGCATGACACAGGGGGCCAGCTCGCCGCCGACGCCCGGTTGCTGGGGGGAAGGGTGATCCTTCAGGATGGGGTGGGATAGGCCATGGAGGGCGCTGAAGGATAGGGTGCTGGGCTTGCTAGGAGGCATCGCGCACGGAACCACTGTGCCACGGATGCCTGGTTGCTGGGGCATGGACATCCTTCGAAAGGGTAGCGTAGGGTACAGTACTAGGCGTGGGGTGCCTGATCAAGTTGAGAGTGATAGGACAGGATATCATCAGACGTCACTTACAATGTATTATATGATCAGGCAATAGTATCATATGATCAGGCACCCTGTTATGTGACATGATAGAATGCACTATGAGAAGTGGGCCCTCTAACAGGCATCACACAGGGGACGAAGGGGTCGACCTTGCTGTTCAGGCTGGATCGACGCCACATCATGACAACCCTTGCAACTATGAGAAAGACCAAGTATCACCCATAATCAGTGCTTGTGCTCATCTACCCAGCCAATGGCTCCACTGCGCACACGCATCGCCACAGGCCCAACCCGTCCGCCCCCCCCTACTGCAACCTGTACGCGGGGAGACCCGCAACCCCCTCTTCCCCAGACCGCGATAATGTGCTTGAACCTCCCCCCCTCACCTTGAACACGTACGTGCACAGAGCACCCCACACCACCTTGAATACTGCACACAATGGTGTGTGCGTAGTAGTACGCACATAGTACTCGTATGCACAACCCCCCCCGTTCCGCCCCCCCTTGAACATGTACCTGCAACACCCACCCAATCCCCTCATCTCCAATGTGGCCATGGAACACCTACCTCGAGACCCCCCTCACCTTGAATATGTACATAGACTGCACGGGCGTGGGCACGCGGTACCCCAGCGCACGCAGCACGCGCTCCATCTTGGGGGAGCGGGAGAACTGGCGGAACGCAGGGTCCAGGTCGTGCAGGGCTGGTGCGTGCCGTGGCGGTGAGGAATGCACCGAATGTAGAAAAAAAAGGACAGCAAATATTATCAGTGTAACGGAGGCGCATGGTCCAGGTCATGCAGGGCGGGTGCGGGCGGAAAAAATGCAACCACGTATAGAACTTGAATAATATCAACTGGAGCACGTGCGAGGTCTAGAACGTGCAGGGCTGGCATGTGTGTGTGTGTGTCCCCGTGTGTGTGTGTGTGTGTGCGTGCGCGTGTGTCTGTACATGTGTTTGTGTGGTTGATGACCGCCATGTCGAATGCGGGTGGTACTAAAGCGAAGCAGTACGCTACGGGGACATGGCCTAGGTTGTGGGCTGGGGGGGGGAGCGGGGGCAGATCAGACACTTGGGAAAGCATGGCAGGCACATACATACTGAAGAATTCAGAGAAATGGCGGAATGGAGTCTACGGGTGCGACCAAGTAATATTAGACGCCATATTCGAACAAATGTCGTTCCGCTATCAACACACGCACTGTGCCCGTTTTCGCTGCCAGTCAGCTCACCGTGCCCAATTTTGTTGATGGACAGCGCCTTGGGCTGCAGGAACCTGCCGTTCTCGTCCAGGCCCATCTCTGGGGGGGGGAATTAGAAAGGGCAGAGAGGTGGGGCAGGAGAGGGGGGCAGGAGTGGGGGCCAGGGCAGGGCAGGGGGCGGGGATGAAGGAACATTGGAGGGAGGCATGGGGGCAGTGGCATGGAGGTGGGTGAGCAAGGAATGTGCGTGAGGGGTAGGGGGATTTGTGCGAGACGTTGAGGAGGATTTGTGCGTGGACACGCATCCCGGTGGGGCTACCATGACGGCTCACAGAGAGGGAGAGGGCGAAACAGGGGGGACAAGGGGCGCGAAAGCGTGCTGCCACACGCTGGCGGCACCAGTACGTCCATGACCAGGAGAGAGGCGGCATTCATGCGGTGGATGGCACGCCGGGCATGGCTGGCGACCAGTAAGCACCGAGTGCTTACACATAGAAATGATCATAATGGGGGTCGACAGGTACTGCAGCGGATGGACCCAGACAGTGCTCACCCGTCCAATCTCCTTTTGGGGCCCTCGCACACATAAAATGAACGCAGAAGGGTCGCCAGAGCAAGCTAACAAACAACACAGGCAGATAGCTGCTTGCCATTAAGACCATCCCACCGCCATCCCACCGCCATCCCACCGCCATCCCACCGCCATCCCACCGCCATCCCACCGCCATCCCACCGCCATCCCACCGCCATCCAACGACAATCCAAACGCGGTTTGCCACCTTTGAACAGCCTGGAAAAGCACAGAGTTCTGTATATATATATATACCGCCAGAGCGAAAGTGGCAGCACCAAGCGACAACAAATGGCGCCAACTATTGATAGCTATCACGCCCGCACCTTCGAAGAAAAAGGAGATGTTCCCGCCGCTGTTGAGGAAGTAATCGTTGGACGTCTTTTTCTGGGGGGGTTGGGCGGCATCAGAGGGGGCGGCCGCGGCATCAGGTGCATCGGACGTGCGTACGGTGACATAGGCAGGGCGAGCCTGCAAGTGTTTAGTGAGCATTTACATGCTGAATTAGTAAAAAATTTGAAGGGAACGTTTCAGGGGATCTTTCCCAATAGAAAGGGCAACTCGCCGGGGTTGTCGCAGAATTGCATCCAAGAGAGAGTTGCACATACCGTTGCGCGTGACTGGATTGCAACAAGGTTAAGCAATCCACCACAAATCCCAGCTGCCTGCAAACAGGCACCGCATCGGCCGACGCAAATGCCTCCTGCGTGATGGCTGACCGTACAGCTACCTATATACTAGTATGCTATATACACTCATTGAAATTGTCGAGTCGCGGGAATTAGACAGGCAAAACAATTAAATCATTACGCTATATATAAAATGGCTAGCCTCTGAGTATGTGCTGGCCATGTAGCTCGCCCTTGCAAACCTCGCACTCAGCTTCTAGCATAGAGATTACGCACATTAATATAGCTCCGGGCGCTGGCTTTACACTCAGCGCTGGTTACGCGTGGTCCATACACATTCAGGAAAACACCTCGCAACGCAAAATTACCATTAAAGCCCACCACCCTTATAATCTCACAGCACCCATTTCCCTTATCATCTGGATGCGGTTCGACAAGATAGGCAGGTTTACACCACCACAATAACCTACTGGCACGACATGGCTGGCCCCCTAGGCTTGACAAGCGTGACCCCTGGTATAAAGGCGTTGGTTGTCATTCTAGGGCAATAGGGCTCCATCCCTCACCTGGTTGCGCGTCGAGAAGATCGTGACATCGGACGGCTCGAACTCCTCCACCAGCTCCATCGCACGGCCTAGGAGTGCTGATAACTCTTCGGGGGAAGCGAAGTCAGGGAGCAGCAGGTAGCCTGTGCACAGGACAGACACAGGGCAACAGGGCAAGCCAGGGTACGAGGGTACGAGGGTACGAGGGTACGAGGGTGCGAGGGTACGAGGGTACGAGGGTGCGAGGGTGCGAGGGTACGAGGGTACGAGGGTGCGAGGGTGCGAGGGTACGAGGGTGCGAGGGTACGAGGGGGGGAGGGTACGCAAGAAATGGCCACATTTGGAGGACATCAGTTTCAGAAGGCATGCTAATCGAGGAAAAAAGGCAGGCGCTGGGATCTGATCTGTAGACGTTGGGATGAAACCACAGAAGCTGTAGATCAGACGGCGGGTTCCAGCTGGACAGCTCAAGTGATAGCATCAAAATTCTTGATCACATGTGGAAAATTCTGGAAGGACGTGGAAACTCTTGATTCTACGTGGAAATTCTCTTAAGTGTAGCAAGTGAAAACCAGTTAGCTAAATTGCCCAGAAAGTAACTTAGCCATCGAGTCCTAGCAGGCGCTAGCAAGAGAGGACAAAGTAATTAAGGGCACCAGGCGGTAGCCAGTGAGAAGCAAATAAGAAAGGGGCAGCAGGAGCTAAAGAAAGAAACGCACCAAGTTGACTTTGATTAGGTTAAAGTTCGCTTAACTTTGATTATATTTAGTAAGATTTGAAAAATGATGCATACAAGAATATCAGAAAGCAGCCTCGCGAAAAGACATTTCCTGTGTGCTTTCCAAAATGAGCATCAGGGAGAAACGACGACGCCATCGAAACACAAGAGCAAGATAGCATGCCAGAGAGCTTACTGTCGTTTTACAGAAAACCTGCAAGCTCCATACAGATTTTGAAGCATGAGTAGTATCAACGCCAACTCGTCTGCGCGCAAATGTTGAAGCAACTAAGCACACGATATATATATATATATATATATACACACACACTAAGCACACTTAGTACTGTCAGTACTAATAAAAGTAAACCTCGCAGGTAGCACACGACAACACGGCCGCCAAGGAGGTTACAAATCCCACTGGTAATCCATATGATATGCGTAATCTCACGGGCTGGCATAAGGTGAATTGAACTGCCTCGTTCATGCCTAAGAAGCCCCTCACCGTTCTTGTCGTAGAAGTCAAGCTGTTCGGCAGTTAGCGAAAACTTGTCGGTAGAGGAGCTGGACGAGGCAACCGCTTTGACTCCTCTTTTTTGTAAGGGCGCATAATTGATCTCATGTCGTGCACTTCTCTTTGCAATAAATGCCTCTCGGCCTAGTACACCAGTAAATTCGCGGCACTTCCGGACACCCCTCCTACACTGCTCGAAATTTGCACGAGAGCACGCATTTCCTGCAGATTCCCGGGATCCTCGCACGGAGCACACAGCCGATGTCAACTGATCCGGTCGTACTGCCCCGCTCTGAGGCGAGATGCAGGAAGCCATCGAGGCGTTTGTCAGATAGACAGCCATGACTCGTAACCCGTGTGATCCCGTGTAGTCTTTTTCCCTGCGGAGATTTTACAAGCCTGGCGCCAATTGCTTCGCAACGTAGAAGCAAATATCTCCGTGCGATCGCGCTGGGTCTATTTTATTGACGGTATCACAAGGGGGGAAATAATGTGGCAACAACATAATATGATGAGCTCAATGTGCTTGCTGTCAGTGATGATTGCGCAATTTTAGCCTCGATTGGCGCTTGCTGAATGCTGGCACGCTGTGTACAACTGCGCGATCTTCGTGGCACGGTGGCCCGTAATAGAAACAGGAAGCTGAACCCCTGGACAGACCTGTCATGACTCATGACCCACAAAGTGAGACTTATAGAGTTGAGAGGCATAATTATGCTTCTGGAGTCTGGACACCGCGCGCGTCTTCCAGCGTCCTGCATGCTCCAGGCTCCTGACTGGCTGCCAGTATGAGGTGCTACGTGTTGCTATTTCGACCGAGGTCCGTCACGCCTACCGTAAGGGCTCTCGAGTGTCAAGAGAGCACACTTACGAGTTTACCTGTGCCTCGATAGCGGGTGATTAACCGAGACAACCATGGCCGCCTTTACCTCACGCCATCCCTAATTTTTCCAATTCTCCAGGTTTATTTTTTAATGAAAGGCATACAGGATAACACCGTTGCCACGACTAGCCAGCATTTAGGATGAGTATTCCCATGGTGCTGTCCTGGCCATAGCATTTTCAGTTGATCTCGGTGACGTTATCCTGTGCTGGCGCTGATGGCAGCCATCGCGTACTCCCAAGTGAATGCGGTCACCCCAAATCCCTACTGCCTTAAGAATGTGCCAGGACGCTGCAATAGTAATTCAACGAACAGAACGCATTTCGCACAAAGGCTGGCCATAGCTGGCGAGTGTCTTGTTATTCCGACTTCCAAGGCCAGGCGTAATCTGAGTAGGAAACAGGGTTCAGTGTCTCGGATCGAAGCCACGATAAATGCCGAGGATTTACGTGTCCAGCCTGCGACCGCGCAACAGCAACCTGGTCCCCAGTCTGAAACGACGGTCTTTCAATCGGTCCTATCAGGAAAACGCGCCTCCGGCACCCGAATTACCGTGGAGAACCTCACGAAAGACGTAAGTCGCACCATTCATTAGTCCACGCCTTCACTGGCTATCATGGGCGTATCTGTTTCCCATTCATAGGTAGTTGAAGGTAATGTGGATGGCAAAAGAAATGTTAGGCATGTCGTATTTCTGGCCTGCGCTGGTTGTCTCCTTGATGTCGTACATGTCGTTTGCTTGAGCTTAGGTTGTGAGCTAACCTGCAAGGGAAGGCATGCGTGTACGGCTGCCTGCCACGTGTCACGCCTTGTAAATTCCACTTGAACCTTGTTCGCGGGCATGATTTCCCTGCGTATGTCACTCTAGTGTAAATCTCTTTGTAATGAGCTCGTGACTAGCTGCAGACCAGGTCATGCTGTGGCAAGCAGCCTAGACAACCTTACTGGGTGTTTTAATGCCATATGGTGCTCCCCTGCCAGAGATCAGTCGCTGTATGCTTTAATCGCTGTATGCTCTGTAGAGAGGAGTTGTCTCACCTTGCCCAGGCAGCGATGTCTTGTATCAGCACCATTTGTTTTATAATGTCCGTGCAGGGGCACATCATAGAGCTTGCCTGCACACGCTTGCGAAGAGTGTAGCCTTTTAGCTCAATAAGGATGCTTATGTTTCGCAGGGAAACTGCTAGAGTATTGTATCGACAGGCCAGCCAGCTGTGGAGAGCATGGCCATCACGGATCCAGTGGTGCCAGCAGCGGTGCATGCTCATGCTGCCAGCTATCAACAGGCCAAGCAACCATGGTTGGCCAACCAGCCAACAAACCACGGAGAATGCTCAAGTATGGTTCCTGCGTTGCCAGACCAGCCAGTCCAGTCCTTGTGTAGCTGGCAGTGGGCACCCAGCGGTACAGACATTCACGCCTTAGGTTGGGTTTGCTTAAGTTGGGTTCATGCCCTAAGTAGGGCTGCCCATGTATTAATTAGCACTTGGCTGCCCATGTATAGCTGTCACTGAGCGATACTCAATGTAAGTCGTCACTGAGCGGTACCCACGCCTAGCGCAGGTGACCTTTCGTGGGAATTCCCTCCCAGCCCATGTCAGACCGTGCTTGAAGAGTTTGCTATTGCCTAGCATGATATGCAAAGGAGGTCGACGAGAGACACGCTGGCATACCCCGTGGGGTCAACAGGGTGAAACGGCTGTGCGTGGTGGATGTGGCTGTGGATGTGAACTACCAATGACGAGCGCGCTGCCTCACATGGTTGTCCCCTGGAGGCGAGTGAGGGATTGCCTCAGGGATTCATCGATGTCACTTTCTAGAACGGATTTCTCACTTTCTTAGAGGCGATCCATGAAATGTCTATGTCTGGAAGGCGATCCAATAAGGAAATCCGTGGGGAAAGGTTTACTGGGCAGGATGACTGCCTCGCCCATTCTTGAGCCATGACGTTCTCGGTTATCGCGGTAGTCAGTCATCATGGTGTTGAAACATGTTGGGTCTGTCGCTGGCTCTGTCCATGTCTCCTCCTCTGGTATGTGCCTTCTCGTTGCATGCTGTTTGGTTCATGTAGTAAGGCAAGTGGACACGAAAGCGTGTATCCCTCTACATCAAGTCCCCTCCGTGATCATGGACCAGGGGCAAGTCCCCTGAACGCCCCTTAACCACCACCGACCCCTTACCCCATACACCACCCTGGTGCCATAGCAAAGCAGCTCCCTTGGGGGCGTTGACAGGTCCCAACAATGCAATGCTGATGCTGTTAGGTACCCTCGACATCCCTCATCCCCAGGAAGACTCCAGATCCAAACCCAAGTGATTACTTTGCTGAGCATGAAACAGATGACCCATTATCCTCCACCCCCCACCTTAAATATGAGCACAGCTTCATAGCAAGTAAATGCCCCTTCATAGCAAGTAAATGCCCTTTCCTGAGCATGAGTCTAACGAGCCATTATCGTTACCTCCATGTCTACGCGCACCCCTTTAATGGCCTCTTCAAACCCCCTTTGATGAGCGCAGTTCCAGAGCAAGTATGGCGTGTTCCGCGCCGTCGACGACGTCAGCGTGGAGTTTAAGGCGGGGGACCTTGTGGCGCTTCTGGGTACGTCCGCTGTGGTTATGCAATTGGGGGGGGTGACAACAATAGAAACGTTTCTATGCACCAATTTGTCGCGCTGCTGGGTGCGTCATTCCCCCCTTCCTCCTCCTTCCCCCGCTTGCGTCCTACAGGCTCTGGCACGTCAATAGCTCTTCGTTTCGTCCCCTTTTGTAGCCCAAACCTTTATCAACCCTCCCCTTTTGGCGCTTGCCCCAATTCTTCCTCAGGGCCCTCGGGCTCTTGCACGTTGGCTGCACTTTCGCCCCCTCCCCAATCCTTACCCCCTGCTTGCCCCTCTTTATCGTGGGTGTGTCCCCAATTCCCTCCTCCCTCGGTCAGACCCCTCCGGCTCCGGCACACGTCGACGATTCTTCTTGTTGGTCTCCTTCTCTATCTAGCAACCGAACCAAAAGTTCCTTCTGGTTCCCATCTTTTCGTGGTTTACCTCCTGCCCCCCCCCCCCTTCGGCGGTCACCTCCCGTTCCCCCCCCCCAGGCCCCTCGGGCTCCGGCAAGTCGACGCTCCTTCGGCTGCTGGCAGGCCTTGAGATGCCCAGCAGCGGCCGCATCTTGTTTGACGGGCAGGACATGACGCGCGTCCGTGTGCAGGACCGCCAGGTGGGCATGATGTTCCAGAACTACGCGCTCTTCCGGCACATGGACGTGGCGGGCAACATCGGCTTTGGCCTGCGCATGAAGAAGCAGCCGCAGGTGGGTGGTCGCGGCATGTGGCACGAGAGAGAGTAGGTGCGCATGAAGAAGCAGCCGCAGGTGGGCGGTCGCGGCATGCATGCGTGATGCGATGGCACGAGAGAGAGTGGGTGCGCGTGAAGAAGCAGCCGCAGGTGGGCGGTCGCGGCATGCATGCGTGATGCGATGGCACGAGAGAGAGTGGGTGCGCGTGAAGAAGCAGCACACGGGTGGGGGAGGGAAGTGGCAGGAAGGGATGGTCGCTGCACAGGCAGTTGGGGGATTAGGGGGTCCGGGGGGGGGGGAATTCAGTGGCATGCAGGCCAGCAGCTGGACCAACGTTTGGATGCGCATGAAGAAGCAGCCGCAGGTGGGTGGGTGCAAGGGGGTTGGGTGACTGCACACATCTGGGTGGGTGGGTGCGCGGGTGGTCTTGCGGGGTGGTCGGTTAGGTCCGCTCGCATGTCGGGCATCTGTGCTTTTTTTATAGGAAGGAGACTAGGGAGCAGGGGATTAAAAGGGGGGGCTGGTGGGGGGGGGGGGGGAGGGAGGTTGCTAGCTTGGGCATGGGGGAAGGGGGGGCATCCAGCGGGGGGGGGGGGGGGGGGGGGGGGTATGCCTGTCTCACTCACGCAAAGCCTGGTCTCACGTGTGTGTCTGTGCGCGTGTCTGTGCTGTAAAAGAGGAAGGGAGACCTGCCGCGTAGACATGCCTCGTCCACCCATAGTATCATCCACCCATCACGCATACCTGACGCAGTCACGCGCTTATAAATTAATCACGCATACGTGCCCCACACATTCCATCAGCCGTGGCTCATGTGCACGCTTGAATTTTTCCTGCTCGCGTAAATGTAACGTTGTGGGATGTCACTCCGCCCGCAACGTATCTCGTGTCTTACTTGTTTGCTTGGCTCCCTGGCCCCATTCCCTCCTGCTTCGCTCGCATGCTGGATTCCTGCCTGGCTTGAGTCCTGCCTTGCTTGAGTCCTGCCTTGCTTGAGTACCTTCTCATCCCTCCCCCACAATGGCTCCCACTTCTTGCCCCTACATTCCCGGCCGCATCATCACCTCACAGGCAGTGATCGATGAGCGTGTGAAGGAGCTGCTTCAGCTGGTGCAGTTGCCGCACGTGGGCGAACGCTTCCCGCCGCAGGTGCGCATGGCAGTATATAGCGCCGTTGTCCTTGGTTCTCTATTCCACCCGAGAACACCCCACTGTGCTGTCGGGTAGAGCACGGCATGCCATGTGGGTGCGGTTGCATCGGTGGGATGTGCAGGGACACGCCCTGCACGTCTGCAGGGTGTGTCCCTGCAGATGTGCCGTGCTGTACAGCTAGACCCACTTTTCGTCTCCTCTTCTCTATGCTACCATGCGCCGCGTGTTGCAGTGACGACATGCCACGTAGGTGCCGCTGGCGCAACTGGGGGCGTGCTCTCATGCCCTGACATCACGCGCAGGCCTGCTGCTGTTGAAGTGGCCGCAGACAGTGCATGGTGTGGCAGCAACCTGTTTGTAGCAGATTGCCATGTCCATGCGTTCACTTGGATTCCGACAACCGGGAGTGGTTGCCTGGCAAAGCAACAATAGTGCTGCTTTCGTGTGGCGCTGACGTGGCATGAGTGCACACCCCGCGACACGCCTGCGACAGATCCCTCGTTCAGGCACATGCGTTGCGTTGTTTGTGTGTGCGTTGCAGCTAGAAGCATGTGGGCAGAGCAGCCCCAAACGGGCATGCCCCTGTGCTAGACCCTTGTACGTATGCTACTAGCTAAATCAGCTAGCCTTGCACATCCAGGCTGGGAACACCGCGGGAGCAGATAGAAGTGACGACCACACTCACACCCATGGGTGCGTACTCAGAATAATCTCTCACGGGGACAGCTTTGCAAGCCAACCCCCTTGCAGTTGGTTACCTGTGCTTGCTGCCATGGGCCATGTGTCAACCGACATCTGGTGGCGTCTGGCACGTACTCCCTGAGGTAGCTTGTTGCCTTGCGGCGGCCAAATTATATCCCCTGCGTTCTTGCGCCGCCTGCTCACTTGCTCAGTTCGACGGCCTGCCACAGCACAGGTTGCTCCTAGGTCTCGTTGCCACGCGTCGTTTGGCAACACTTGATCCGACCTGTTTGGCAACACTTTATCCCACCCGTTTGGCACGCTTGTCCCACCCCTTTCGTCCCACACCTCATCACCACCGTTGCACGTCTTTTGCATTCCTTTGTCGCATTTCGTCCCACCCCCCCTTTGGGCATGCCTCACGGCTCCCACCCCTCTTTGCCACAACTCAAACCTCAGAGCCCACACCTCAATCGTCCCACACCTCAGAGCCCTTTGCCCGCTTTTTGCCCTTTTTGCAACGTCCCCATCGGCCCATTCTCCCCCACACAGCTCTCGGGCGGCCAGCGGCAGCGCATCGCCCTCGCGCGCGCACTCGCAGGGGAGCCCCGCGTGCTATTGTTAGACGAGCCGTTCGGCGCGCTGGACAGCCTGGTGCGCAAGGACCTGCGGTCGTGGCTGCGCACGCTGCACCGCCAGCTGGGGCTGACCACCGTGTTCGTCACGCATGACCAGGTGTGTGGGGAGGGGTTGTTGAGGTGGTGTTTGTGTGTCATGCCGGATCCCACACCTTGACCCTGTAGCGCTAGAGGCGGACCACATCATTTGTCATGCACGACCAGGCGGGTGGCTTCAGTGGCTGGGTGGGTTGATGTATGCGTGGCTGAGCCCTACATGGCCGTTCATATATCTAGGTGGCAAGGCTTCTGGCATGTGCTGGTGCGGTCAAAACTCTTTTTATGAATTGCCGATGCTTGTTATGGTGCTGACGCCCTTGCTTCCCAATCCATATTTGTTGTTATGAATGCATGCTGGTATTGCAGGAGGAGGCAATGGAGGTGGCGGACACGATCGTCATCTTCAACAAGGGGAAGATTGCGCAGGTACGTGCCGACAAGGGGGGGGGGGGGTGAAGCAAGGTGAAGGTGGCACAGGTGAGGGAGAAGTTACACTTGGTTGTGCAGAGGGAGAGGGCCACAGTAGGGGAAGAGCACGCAGGTGAGATTTCGACAGGGGGGCGCTGAGAAGGTCCTCCGTGAGTGAGGGAAGAATGCGTGAGGCCAATATCGCACAGGTAAGGCTGAACAAAAGAAAAATTTTCAAGGAACTTTTGCCCAAGTCAGGGTTTGTAGGGTTGGTAGGGGAAGATTGGTTGTGTAGTTGTGGGGGAGAGCCCTCGTAGGAGAGGATCGCACAGGCGAGGGAGAAGTTTATGAAGGGGCTAGTGAGCAAAAGGCCCACAAAAGAAAGATTTACAGGTTAAGGAGGGGTCCATTTGAAGGGGGGAAATGCGCCAAGTGAGGGAGACACCTGCCTGCCTCACCCCGTGCCGAATCCTTGACCAAAAGATTTTATCAGCAAGGAGCTTAACACAAAACGCAAACATGCTAGCTTAGACAAAATCATGGACTTGAGCCCAGCTTGAGGCAACGGAATTTTCGTCATCTTTTCTCCGGGGTATGCTGCAACACTAGCAAGCCATGCCAACACGGCCAAGCGTGCACAGCCAGGCTAACGATTGAGGTTTGGGGTGACTGTGTTCTACTACAGTGCGCCGCTGATTTGCTTTCTGCCACTTGACAGCTCATACTCTCCAATCTCACGTGTATTAGTAGGTTGTTAAATTACTACAGGTCACTTAATCAATGGTCACTTTTGTTTTTTTGAAAGGATATACAGATCCATTATCGCACGTTTCAATGGTCACTTTTCAAGGATAATCATATCCATCAATGTGTGGCAGCATTTTATTATTATTATTATTATTATTATTATTATCATTGAACAAGTTGTGACGATGCTTCCATCCGCGTTTCTGCATCTGCATCTCCCTGCGCCCACACGTGACAGATGGGCACCCCCAGGGACCTGTGGGAGAAGCCCAATTCCCCCCTGGTCATGAACTTCCTGGGCCAGGTCTGCTCGCTGCCCACCAACTGCCGTGCGGTGCGCACGTCGGGGTTCCGATCCGACAAGTCCATGGTGGGTGGTCAGCACTAATCAATTGGAGGGTTGCCTTGCTGAGTCCGTGGTGGGGTAGCACGTTGATTGCCGACAAGTGCGTGGTGGGGTCGCACGCGCGTTGCAGACAAGTCCATGGTGGGTGCTGGAGCACAAGAACATGTGCTCCGTGTCTCCCCAACAGAAGCGCGTAAACGTAATGAATATGCTCGTATGGCATGGATGGGCAAGGCCATTGTCGGTGTGATGGTGATGGCATGTGCGTTGAAGACGAGTCCGTGGGGGGTCGTGGTGGCATGTATGCTTATATATCATGTCTGCCAGACAAGTCCATGGTGGATGTTGGTTGTCCCGTCCCTGCATCATCGTTTCTCGTCGCCCTCCGGCTTCCCTCCCCCTCCCCCCTGCTCTGCATTTCACCCCCTGGCTCAATCTCCCCCCTCGTCTCGTCCCCTTTAGTCGTCCACTGCTTCCCTTTATCATTTCTCAACCTCCCCCCCCCCTCCTCTTCCCTTTCCTCATCCCCAGGCACCTTGCTTCCATTTCCTCGCCCTTGCCCCCACGCCCTGGATCACGTTCTCCCCTCGTTTCTCTACCTGCCCTTTACCCCGTCTGCAGGTAATGGTTCGCCCGCAGGACATCATCCTCCACCAGTCGCAGTCGCCCGATGTGGCCACCACACCCGCGACCATCGTCGACCTGCTCAACTGCGGCGCCGAGGTGGGTTGCGCTGCGGGTGACCGGCACAGTCGGTGGGTGTCGGCAGGACTGTGTTGGATGGTAAGGGAGGTCCGTGCAATTGGTGGGCTGTGTGGTGAGTGGCTATGTGTGGTGGGTGGTCAAGGCAATCCGTTTCTTCATGGTGGCAGGGTGGCGTGCCCTGCGGTGGAGTAGACGATGCACGCCCAGGCATAGTCGTCTCACTTTGTAGTTAAGTGATGCAAGTAGATTATTCAAGCGGATGAGGGAATTAGATGAGGGAATCGCTTGGCGAGGCAGAGTACAAGAGGTGCCTGCATTGCTTGGAACGTAACTGAAAAACTGGGGGCATGTTCTTCTGTTGCTGCTGCCCAACACAGGTGGAATACGAGGTCCGCTTTGACGATGGCTACGAGCTGGCGCTGCGCATCCCTCGGCCTGACCACGACAGCAACCCGTTTGAGGCGACGCAGCGCGTCTACGTGGAACTGGACCCAGCGCTCATGCAAGGCTACAATCTGGAGGATCTTTCTTAATGGATGAACTGATTAGTAATGCTGTTTAGCGTTACATGAACAAAAGCATGTGGCATACCCGGTTACCGCAGCGTGAATCCCTTCATCGTATGGATGCTCTCTGGCTATCATGTGAAGCTAGGAGGTGGATGGATGACCTGTTGGGGGCTGCTGTAAGTAGGGAGATATCACCAGGGAAGACCTGGCAATTGCAATTGAGTGGTCAACCCTGCCTCGTGCTAGCCATCAGTTACCAACTCATGACTAATTGTTCAATTACAAGACCATGATGGCGCGGGGATTAGTTGTTGTTGCCTGAACTTGAGCGTGCATATAAATACATAAACAAACATGTCAAATTCTTTCCCAACAACTGGGAGATTCCTTGGAGCCAGGCCTACTTTGTCATGGGCTGGTGCGCGCGGCAGCATGCCCATGAGCATGACATGCAAGTTAACTACCTGACTTTGCGCCACGTGCCTGATCCAGATCAGACATAAGCTGATTTTAGATCGCACTGCAAGCTTGCAGCACTCATAAATATGGACACGTGTGTAGTACTCCTACACACACATATCTCGAATGATTTATCTAGTACAAATCCGACTGGCTTGCATCACTCCCCGGACAGGAGAACTTTTGCGGTTGGACTGTAGGTGTCAGCTGGCGATGCCTTAGGATCAGGAGACGTCCGTCCTATAGTCAGCAAAAGTGGGTGCGAGCGGTCCCCAGTTCGATTCCGGCCTGTATTCATTTGCAGATCGCGTTTTCCGCGGACCGGCACTGAACGCAAATGGTTTTCACTATTTGCGGCTTGCCAAATCAGAAAATCAGAATATTGGCTGATCTCGATAGTACCGGCTATGCCCCCTTCTAAGAAGGTTACAGCCGTGTTCAGCCCGTTTCACGTTTCGAGACTGAACAAGTCTCGAGTGGACACGTGTGTAGTACTCCTACACACACAGATCTCGAATGATTTATCTAGTACTTGAATCCGACTGGCTTGCATCACTCCCCGGACAGGAGAATATTTGCGGTTGGACTGTAGGTGTCAGCTGGCGATGCCTTAGGATCAGGAGACGTCCGTCCTATAGTCAGCTAGCAAAAGTGGGTGCGAGAGGTCCCCAGTTCGATTCCGGCCTGTATTCATTTGCAGATCGTGTTTTCCGCGGACCGGCACTGAGCGCAAATGGTTTTCACTATTTGCGGCTTGCCAAATCAGAATCAGAATATTTTTTCATAAAAGCATGTCGGCTGTGTCATGTGGGTACCAACCACGTATGAGAACCTTCAACCCCATTACACAACGAGGAAGGAAGGGGCACAAGCTTCTCTCTTTGCTGCAAGCGGGCAGGCCACTGAGGACTCTCTCTGCATCATGGTGCAGGCCCAACTGTACGGGGTGCAATACAACCAGAAGTAGGCAGCCACAAAGCAAATGCTGTAAAGGTGAGGTGTGGCCACGACGTAGGCTGAGGCGCAAGCCGATGGCTAAATATCAGTCAGGCCAACACATGGCCGATACCTAATCGAGTGCCAGCGCACATACAGAAGTCATGCCATTTCGATTCTCCCATCTAAACAGCTAGCTACCTTAGATATCCCGGGGGAGCCTGTGGGGCCTTCGACGATTTGTTGTTGACATATAGGTCCCTGCCCCGCCAGTAGACCTTGGGCTTCTCGGGGGAGGTCTTGCAGTGGATGTAGCCGGGCCATAGGTCGCGGTGGCGCTGCTGCTGCTGAGCAGTGTGAGATCATACGCCGTATAATACGGTATTATACGGTATAATACGTTATGCGCTGGTTTTAAGCGCATAATTTTTCATACGTAATGCGTTTTAGCGCATAATGACGCATAATGACGTATAATACCGTATAATGCCGTATTTTCCGCGGTTTTTTTACGTTTTGCGCGGCTAGGATGCCAGAACGACAGGGCAACGATTTGAAGCCACAGATTTCGTATCTCTACTAAGTACTGACCCGTCATAACTTTCACAATTCGACGCGATCTTATTTTGAAATTTCAATCGGGTACGTACTGCCCACTTCACGGCCCCTTTTTTGGGCGGGAATCTGAAGAAATGCAAGGCTTAAGAACTGCGAGCTTTGTTGGCAAAGGCAGAATTGTCACCCGGCCGCCGGCCGCACGTGAGAATTGCGAGCAAAAATGTCAATGTCTGACGAGGATCGTGCAATGTCTGACGAGGATGGCGAAGACGTCGACTTGTCAAGAACAACGGTGTGGACGTACATCACCAAGCACAGAATTGCCAAGGGCAACAAGCTGACCAACAACTACGAAATGACCTGCAGCCGATGTTACCATGCTTGGCGTGGCAGCACGAGCAGGGCAACTGCGCATTTTCTTGGAGGGGACTTTGCCATCTCGGCTGGAGTCAGTCCCTGCTCGAAGCCGCCCACCGAGCTGCGGCCACGCCTGCTCCAGGCGAAGCTGCAAACCACCAGGAGGAAGGCGGTTCGTGCCCGCCGTGAGCAGGAGTGCATCGCAGAAGAGAGGCACATGGCTCGCGCCGATGATGACAACGACGACGGCCTCATCGGAGATGAAGAGGACATCGACGTCGACGAGAACGGCGAACAGCTGCCGACCTTCCTGCGAGGTGCCGGGCCCGCATCTGCACTTGGCAAACGCAGGTCGTCCGCCTCCGGCTCCGGTTCGACCGGACGTGCAACTGCTGACGTCGTCGAGATCAAGTCATCTCAGCCGGCACTGCGCCAGCAGACCATGGCCGCGGCTGTCGGGCTGGGAAAGCCCGCCATCGACAAGCTGCTTTGCAAGGGGTTTATGTCGGCCGGTATCCCATTCAACGTTGTGAATAACGCGCATTTCAAAGCTCACTCTGTCCGCCATCAGCCGAGGAGGGGTGCAGTACCTGGCGCCAAGCTCTTATACAATGCGGACCCGGGACGCACCCCTCGTTGCCAAGGACTTGGAGAGGGACGTCAAGGAGAAGACCCAGCTGGCCACAGGCACGGGAGGGACGTTCATCACGGATGGCTGGAAAGACTGCAGTCGCGAATCTCACATCATGAACCGTCGTCTTCCATCTGCCCACCTTTACATACTTCGTCGGATCCGACCACGTGACGGGGCAGGTGAAGTCTGCTGAATTCATGGCAGACCTGGCAGAGCCTCACATCTTGGCCGTCGGCGCAGCGAACGTCGTGCAGGTGATTACGGACACCACAACATCCATGGAGAACATGAAGAAACTCCTCGAGGCATCATTCCCGCACATCATCATCTCCAGGTGCTGTGCCCACTCGCTGGACCTGTGTTTCGAGGACATCGGCAAGGAGCCAGCGGTGGACAGGGTCCTGACACAAGTGCATGAACACGGTGGTGGTATTCGTGCTGGGGCACGAGAAGATCAACAGTTTTTTCATGGGCCTGGACAAGAGCGCCAAGACTCTCAAGAAGTACGCCGACACCCGCTTTGGCACCAGGTATATCGCTGTGATTTCATGAGTTATATCCACAATTTGCTACGCCCTCTTTTTTCTCATCATCTTCGCTTAATTCTGCTAGTTTATCATTGCTTTAATTGAGACACAATCATACTGTTGTTGGCGTGTTACTAATTCCATTTTCACAGTTGTGACGATGGCATCATTTTTTTCATGGCATTGCTGCTTCAGGTTTTACTCGGCGGAGAGCGTTCACGACGCCAAGACCCGGCTCATGGTCACCTTCGAGGACGAAGGGTTGGTGAAGTATGCCGAGGCGCAGAAGTGGTGGCCCGCGTTCACGCAGGTCCAGGATATTGTGGGCAGCCCGCAGTTCTGGTCCGGCGTGCGCATGCTCGTTGACATTTTCAAGCCCATGAAGCTCGTGCTCAAGATTTTCGACAGCGACAAGCCAGCAACAGGCGAGCTGTACTACATGATGTACGAGCTCCTCCAGGCTGTGCAAGACATTCGCGGGCTGCACAAAGACCTGTCCAATTAGCTGCAGGTCCTCGTGCGCAGGCGCTGGGATTACATGCATTCCATCATCCACGCCGCTGGCTACGCGCTCAATCCCAAGTACTGGGGCCCTGACCACGCACAATATACCATCAAGGAAGTGAGTAAATGGCTAAGTAATTCTTATTTTTCTTCATGGCACGCTATTTGTTATTAGTCCATGGCTAATTTTGGCTTTTGAGCAATGTGTGGGAAATTGGTATTGAAGGGCTGAAGCCTTCGTTGTCAGTAATTCCTGAATAGACGTCCTCTAACCTCTTTGCAATCCTTAATTGCACTGCCACTTTTTCCCCCATCGTACTATCCCTCTCCTGCTCAGGTGACAGATGGCCTCCACGCGTGCATTGACAAGATTCATCTGGGCGACAAGGCAGCCTTCGACCTGGCCATCAAGCAGTACGAGCAATACACCGACCAGCAGGGTGCATTTGCACAGAGCGACTGCAAGAGGCAGGCACAGGCGCCGGGCATGGTGCCGTACCAGTGGTGGCGCACCTGGGGCGGCTCCACGCCCGAGCTGCAGGAGGTGGCGATCAAGGTGCTGGCTCAGCCGGTCTCCTCGGGCTCTGTCGAGCGTGTCAACAGCGAAGCCGGCTGGATCAAGTCGCTCAAGCGAAACCGCCTGACGCATGTCAACCACAACCACCTCATCTACGTGCACCACAACCTCCGCGCGATTGACGCCGTCAAGGATTACGACGATCAGAACACGGTTATTCCATGGGAGTAAAGCTTTAATGTGAGCTCGCACCTAAAGGATTGATGCCGACTCACTGAGTGGGGTAGAGGCCGTAGAGCCCTGCTAGCTCCTGGTCATGGCTATCCATTTGCTGGGTGGCCACTGGCCATAATATGCCAGGGCTGCTTGACCTCAGGCGACCGGGAGTTGGTGGATGGTGGGAGGTCTCATCTGCACACCGCTTGAGGCTCAATAGCAATGCTTTGATGCATGGCTTCTACACTATAGCGCACACATTTATCAAGACTGATTGTCTGTGACTAGTGAGGTGTTGTTTATGAGCCTGCAGAAAACAGTTGCACCATGGCAAGGGCAGCATGCAATAGTCAACTACCACATGTGTGGTATTTGAATTGATGATGTGTTTAATATGTTGGCCCTATGCTGGCCCACTGCATGGTCCCCTAGTTAGTGCTGGCCATGTTTAACATGTTGGCCCCTTGTGTTACGTCGCGTAACAATTCGTTGTAGTTACGGACGTAAATTAGGTCCTTGGCCTCGGTTGTTCCTAGGTTACGTGCAGTTCTAGTTTGGACATGACTGTCCCCGTAACAGTACTGTGGTATATTGGGTGCCTTTGGGCGCCGCGCCGCGTACTATATTAGTGGTCCTTATCCTTTTGTAGAATGTAGTGGACCGGCGTGCATCTGTGCACCTGCCTGTGTTTCTGTGTTTCTGCAGGCGAGGGCCAGGTCGGCCCGAGCCTGTTGGACCGTTGGTGACCATTTATGCACGTTCCACTCCTTGTGTGGTCACTCGGCGTGTGTTAAATGAATTAACACATATAGGCTTGGGTCACGGCAGTTTAGTTGTGTTTCCTTCCTCTTTTCCTGGAGTAAACGGGTTTGATTAAATGGCCTATGGCATATTACAGTAGTACATATGTAAATGCATTGAGATCTGGTTCGTCTCGGTCGTCTTTCGCTAGGGGTGTAAATAGAAGCGGCCTCACTAGTTTAGGTAGTATCAGGACCGGTAGAGGTAGAGGTGGCGGCCGAGGCTTGCGGCGTAACAATGGTATCGGAGGTAGTTTAGATAGAGAGCGAGACGACGATCCTTTGCAACATACGTCATTGAATCAACCCTTCCGCGGCTGGGAAAATGAAGACGACACCTACTTGACAGGTAATGGGCGGGTCGCCTGCGAGCTGGGGGGGTAGTGCTGCCTGATTCAGGACACGCCCTGCCTAGAAGATAGACCTGCTCGAAGCGGAAAATCCTTTTCTAGATAGTTCCTTTTCCTCGTCTTGTTTTCCTTAGAAAAGTGGTTCACTGTCGTAGATAGGTGATGTTTTCGGTTCGGTGTTAGTGAGACGATTAGCGTCTGGGTAGGTTCCACCTTTTCCTTCGTGCTGCTGTACATTAGACGGCCGCACTCGCAGGAAGTCACTGGGTCGCTGACTTTAGGACTACGAGCGCTGGACCATTGCCGCCCTCGTCATTTCGGTGATCCAGATAACCCAGCTAAGTCGACTCCTACCCCTTCCACTCCTATCGTGACTACTCAAGAACAACAAGGTGCGTTACCATGAGCCAACGGCGATCTTTTACTGCTCCTTCCCATTCTTCTAGCGATAATAGTCTAGCTAAATATTACGTAGTGATTACGCCTCAATGGTCCTCCATTTTCCTTTCTTGGTCCGACGCTAGGAAGATCGTTCAGAATCGTGTATACAACGTAATTAGGTACAAGAAATTTATGTCCTTCGAAGAAGCTCAGCAGTTCCTTATAGATCATAGCCAAACAGATTTAGGCCTTCATGTACGCCCTATTCCTCATGGTCGTCCTCCTGTAGAAGCTCTAGTCTTTGCTACCCCTCCTTCTTCTCCCCCTAAACGGGCTGCATCTGCATCTGCTTCAGATACTCCTCTCACTTTGGAGTTTGGTTCCCTATCCATTACTGTTGTTAAAAAGGATTGATTTTAATTTTGTTCCTGCTGCATACCTTCAAGGTTTTTCCTTTTTCCTTTGTTGCTTTCTTCTAGATTCCTATTCCTTTACGTAATTAAAGATGGATCCAGTGGGTGGAGATATGTCGCCTATACCTACCAATAATAATAATAATACTACTACTAATAACACTAACAATAACAATACTCGTGGTAACCGACGGGACTCCTTGGAAACGGTACACCATCTCACCCCTCAAGGTATTCTGCGTACCTCACCTCCTTCTCCTGTTGCTGGTGGTCGCCGTCGTCCCTCAATTACCCCACCTACCTATGAACAACGTATTTCCCAAGTCAGATTTAGTGATGAACCTTCTTTTGTTGTGAACCAGGCCCCTGCCCCTTCTGCAACCTTGGCTCACCCCTCCAGCAGGTCCTCACACACTAACAATGCTTCTAGGCCTCCTTCCCACCCTGTGCCTTCAATGCCTGCTATTAACACGGGTCGTACCTCGGCCCCTGTCGGCCCTTCTGGGCGCCCTAGTGCAGTTCCCTTTTACCCACCTGCTTCCTGGTCCTACCCTGAGACGGCCTATGAGGCTGCCCAGGTCCCTACCCGTGTGGCTGATTTAGAAGTTAATAATGATTTCAGTACCATGCCCCTAGATGATAGGAATTATGATCATTTTGCCTATTCATCTCTTCGTGAGCAATATACTGTTCCCTTCTCCTATGGGCACCATCCTGAAACGGTGGCTCCCTCTAGACCCCTACCCAAGACTTTTCCTATCCCTTCCTTCTATCCCGCTTATGTAGCAGTGGAACTGAGATAGTGGCCCCATGGGAAAAACGGATTCTTCTAATCCCCCTAAGCCTCCTGCTCTTCCCCTCTTTGCCAACCTTCCTAAGCTGGATGTCAAGTCTTCCCCTCAACAGTTTTTCACTTTCATTATGTTGCTCACCCAGAACACAGAGTCCTGGCAGAACCACAATAGGTGGCGCCTCTCTGATGCTGTACTAGTCCCTCATTATCTTGTCGCGTCCGTGATCTATCACGTCCGCAATTCAGATTTTAGCGTAATTCTGACGTCCGCAGCCTTGTGCGGGTTGCTATACCGCGGCCCGGTACTGACGCCGCGGATCTCAATTGTACTCACGCGCCAAGTCCGCTGAATTTGCTGACGGAACTTTTGGGCGGACCTGAATTTCACTGACATTCGTCACAAGGGCAGTTTGCCGAATGCTGGTACGCAGCAAGCCGGCGAGGCACTGAGCAGATGTGCAATTTCAGGATTTCAACGTGGGACACCAGACACAAATGCAAGGAAGCCCCAGGCGGTGCCTGGCATAGCCGATAGATTTGCCCTTGTATATTTGTGTTCGCTTGACAGATAAAGCTTGAAGTTTAGCTTGTCGGAAATTAGACAATGTTATGATTGGCTGATGTCTAAAGTGGCGCTAGTGGCGCCAGCCGCCAGGCTTGAGCTTTGAGCAGTATAGAAGGATGAGCAACGAACCATGGTGGTCGTTGTTCGTCCGTTTCTCTCCCTCACAACTGGTTTGTTGTCTTCATGGGGTGAAATAGTTCGAGCAGCCCGGAGCAGCCCCCGTGAGTGGTTGCATGCAGTCAGTTGCCATGAGGATGGACTGACGGATATGACAATGTATTGGTTTTGTTAAGAATGTGTGTAAGACTGAGAACGAGACAAGGGACAGGGCCTTCGGGCACCCTGGTCGTCGTTGGCAAGAATGCCAGTAGGAACTAGGTCGGGAACACACGCGTACTGCCGCCACAAGGGGCCTGCAGTGGCGTCAACCAAGGGACCTCACAGCTGCTCTTATAACTACAACATTACAACTCGACACTCTTTGTAATTCGTCATGTATCTCATTGGAATTGAAATGTCTTTTGGTTGCTTTAATGATAAAGCATGGTCTCAAGAATCGGCTGGTTGGGCCGGATTGCCTGTCATGAAGGTGGCGGTGCCATAAAGGACCGCACCTTTCATTCTCATTTTAAACGGACGAACAACCCATGATGGGTTCAGTCCGGCCAGCCTGGATGTTCCTCCTGCTTCACCCAGGGAAGCACAAGGAAAAGGTTATTGCTTAGCCTTCAAAAGCATCTGAAGAGGTTAGGCTTTTCCCGGTAAAAAGCCATCGAAGGGGTTATTGCTAAGCCTTTAAAAGCATGCATGTTAAGGTTGTTGCTGATCCTGGAAAAGCATCTTGGAGCAGCTGGATTTTTTTTTTTTCTTTTTGCTGCTGCCTGGAATGACGCCCTCTTTGGGCTTCCTTCTTTAGTGTGAGATGCCTTTCTTTCACTTTTTGCTCTCACGTTGTTGTGAGCTAAATAGTGGGGGGGGAGGTGGCATATCTCACACATGATTACTGCTGATAGTGGATGCATTCCAAGTAGCGGTAATGACCAGTCCAGGATGATATGGCACGCAAACGCGACAGCTGTCGCGTCCGTGATCTATCACGTCCGCAATTCAGATTTTAGCGTAATTCTGACGTCCGCAGCCTTGTGCGGGTTGCTATACCGCGGCCCGGTACTGACGCCGCGGATCTCAATTGTACTCACGCGCCAAGTCCGCTGAATTTGCTGACGGAACTTTTGGGCGGACCTGAATTTCACTGACATTCGTCACAAGGGCAGTTTGCCGAATGCTGGTACGCAGCAAGCCGGCGAGGCACTGAGCAGATGTGCAATTTCAGGATTTCAACGTGGGACACCAGACACAAATGCAAGGAAGCCCCAGGCGGTGCCTGGCATAGCCGATAGATTTGCCCTTGTATATTTGTGTTCGCTTGACAGATAAAGCTTGAAGTTTAGCTTGTCGGAAATTAGACAATGTTATGATTGGCTGATGTCTAAAGTGGCGCTAGTGGCGCCAGCCGCCAGGCTTGAGCTTTGAGCAGTATAGAAGGATGAGCAACGAACCATGGTGGTCGTTGTTCGTCCGTTTCTCTCCCTCACAACTGGTTTGTTGTCTTCATGGGGTGAAATAGTTCGAGCAGCCCGGAGCAGCCCCCGTGAGTGGTTGCATGCAGTCAGTTGCCATGAGGATGGACTGACGGATATGACAATGTATTGGTTTTGTTAAGAATGTGTGTAAGACTGAGAACGAGACAAGGGACAGGGCCTTCGGGCACCCTGGTCGTCGTTGGCAAGAATGCCAGTAGGAACTAGGTCGGGAACACACGCGTACTGCCGCCACAAGGGGCCTGCAGTGGCGTCAACCAAGGGACCTCACAGCTGCTCTTATAACTACAACATTACAACTCGACACTCTTTGTAATTCGTCATGTATCTCATTGGAATTGAAATGTCTTTTGGTTGCTTTAATGATAAAGCATGGTCTCAAGAATCGGCTGGTTGGGCCGGATTGCCTGTCATGAAGGTGGCGGTGCCATAAAGGACCGCACCTTTCATTCTCATTTTAGTCTCTTCGAGTAAAGAAAGGAGGGCTCTCAGCCGAGGACAAGGAACTGTCCCTCGTGCCTGATAACCACCTTATTGCCTCCCCTGCTATAGAATAATGCTTTCAAAACACATACTTTGCACAGTCTGATGATGAAGCCGCACATGCGGAGTTTATTGAGAAAGTTAATACAATTACAACACGTTGATAGTCTCAATATCGATGCACTCCATGCTCACGAGCCCGCAGTTAGGCAGCGCTCCATGACATGCTACCGGCCTTGCTCCCAAGAAAAGGGAGAAACACGAAGGCCACTAACGAGAGACTCGAAGAGACTACACGCTGCGTGAGAGTCCTCTTCGACTATGAACCAAACCATTCGTCATGCCACACGCATGACACACGCCACACTTGTCAGTCCAGCCAGGAAAGGTGGCATATCTCACACATGATTACTGCTGATAGTGGATGCATTCCAAGTAGCGGTAATGACCAGTCCAGGATGATATGGCACGCAAACGCGACAATCTTACTACCTGCATAACTCCTGAACTTGCTAACCTCATCCAGTGTGAGTCTCTTGCCTCTCATGCCTACCCAAACTCGGTAGCAGAATTGTTCAAGCGTTTAGAGAACCATTTAGTCCCTCCCGATGCAGATTGGCAGGATAGATTATCCTTTGGCACCTTGCAGCAGGGTACCAAGTCCTTCAAAGAATATATGAAAGAGTTTGATGCCCAGATGGTACGAATTAGGGATTTGTCGGGCGCAGAAGTACGTGCCCGCTTCCTTCAGGGCCTCAGTAGACCCTTATTGCGTGAAGTCAAGCGCCAGTTCTCTGCCTACCGTTTTACTGACCTGCCCCTCAAGCATGTGCGCCAGCATCTTTTACGAGTAGCAGATTTCTTCTCCACGCCTTCTCTTCCTACCCGTTCCCGTATTAATAATATTAGCCTTACCCCCGAGGAGGAGAACTCCTATGTAGAAGAATTAGATATCTGTGTGACTGACCTTTCAGCTCTGGATGTCTCTCATATCACCTGCTATCATTGTAAGGAAGTAGGTCATCTTAAACGTGAGTGCCCCAAGTTCCTTTCGGGTGCTCCCCCTCATCCCGACGCTCGCCCTCCTCGTACCCCTCAGCGTGCTCCTATTCGTCCCACTTCAGGACGCATTCCTTCAGCTACCCCTAGTAGGCTGAATGCTGTGCAGACAGGATCCCCAGGGTTCCCCTATGATAATCAGGCTCCCGCACCCTCTTCAATCCCTCGTGACCCTCCAGCAGTGGCTTTTCCGCCAGGGTCTTCTTCGGGGTTAGTTCCTATGGATTTGGGGGGGAGGGGGAACAGTAGGCCTGTCAGCCGGGGGTAACCTGGACAGGTCCTTAGATAGTACCCCAGATAATAATTTTTGTTTGCCTGTTTTTATAACCTCTGTAGGAGCTGAATCATCCCTACCACTACGTGTGCGTCCTCTTATGTTCTTGAATGGTGGCTTAACCGTCCCTCATACTGTTGTAGACCCCTTCCTGCATGCTGATGAACTCTTGAATGTCTCTGTGTTAGTGGATAGCGGTGCGGCTAGCTCCTTTGTGAGCGAGGCCCTAGTTAGGCGTTTAGGACTAGTCCCTACCCCTCACACAAAAACTGTCACTGTCCATTATGCTGACGGTCGCACCAGTCATTCCCCGGGTACGGTGTCCCTTCCCCTGGTCATACAAGGACGTACGGTCAACCTGACGGCCACTATAGGCCCTATCACTACAGCTGATGTATTACTAGGATTAGATTGGCACCAGGATAATAAAATCACTATTAATTATGATACTATGGTCATTTGGTTTCCAGATAGCTCTTACTGGGTACCAGAACGTCATTATAGATTAGAAAATTTATCCTTGGTAGATATTACTCCTCCTACACCTGTTGATCCTCCTGTGAGACCTATACCTGAAGTATTAATGTCCAACGACGAATTGAGATCTGAACTAAAGGAATATGGATACCTATTATGTATGTTCCTTCAGTTAGAAGTACAGGAGATACCTATCACTAATAATAGTGTGGATATAGATGTAAATACAGTGGGTACAATAGGAGTGGGATTTACTGAAAATGAAATAGTCAGATACATGGCTGTGATAGATTCCTCAAAAGTATTTGAAGAAAAGACTCCTTCTGTCGCGTCCGTGATCTATCACGTCCGCAATTCAGATTTTAGCGTAATTCTGACGTCCGCAGCCTTGTGCGGGTTGCTATACCGCGGCCCGGTACTGACGCCGCGGATCTCAATTGTACTCACGCGCCAAGTCCGCTGAATTTGCTGACGGAACTTTTGGGCGGACCTGAATTTCACTGACATTCGTCACAAGGGCAGTTTGCCGAATGCTGGTACGCAGCAAGCCGGCGAGGCACTGAGCAGATGTGCAATTTCAGGATTTCAACGTGGGACACCAGACACAAATGCAAGGAAGCCCCAGGCGGTGCCTGGCATAGCCGATAGATTTGCCCTTGTATATTTGTGTTCGCTTGACAGATAAAGCTTGAAGTTTAGCTTGTCGGAAATTAGACAATGTTATGATTGGCTGATGTCTAAAGTGGCGTAGTGGCGCCAGCCGCCAGGCTTGAGCTTTGAGCAGTATAGAAGGATGAGCAACGAACCATGGTGGTCGTTGTTCGTCCGTTTCTCTCCCTCACAACTGGTTTGTTGTCTTCATGGGGTGAAATAGTTCGAGCAGCCCGGAGCAGCCCCCGTGAGTGGTTGCATGCAGTCAGTTGCCATGAGGATGGACTGACGGATATGACAATGTATTGGTTTTGTTAAGAATGTGTGTAAGACTGAGAACGAGACAAGGGACAGGGCCTTCGGGCACCCTGGTCGTCGTTGGCAAGAATGCCAGTAGGAACTAGGTCGGGAACACACGCGCACTGCCGCCACAAGGGGCCTGCAGTGGCGTCAACCAAGGGACCTCACAGCTGCTCTTATAACTACAACATTACAACTCGACACTCTTTGTAATTCGTCATGTATCTCATTGGAATTGAAATGTCTTTTGGTTGCTTTAATGATAAAGCATGGTCTCAAGAATCGGCTGGTTGGGCCGGATTGCCTGTCATGAAGGTGGCGGTGCCATAAAGGACCGCACCTTTCATTCTCATTTTAAACGGACGAACAACCCATGATGGGTTCAGTCCGGCCAGCCTGGATGTTCCTCCTGCTTCACCCAGGGAAGCACAAGGAAGAGGTTATTGCTTAGCCTTCAAAAGCATCTGAAGAGGTTAGGCTTTTCCCGGTAAAAAGCCATTGAAGGGGTTATTGCTAAGCCTTTAAAAGCATGCATGTTAAGGTTGTTGCTGATCCTGGAAAAGCATCTTGGAGCAGCTGGATTTTTTTTTCCTTTTTGCTGCTGCCTGGAATGACGCCCTCTTTGGGCTTCCTTCTTTAGTGTGAGATGCCTTTCTTTCACTTTTTGCTCTCACGTTGTTGTGAGCTAAATAGTGGGGGGGGAGGTGGCATATCTCACACATGATTCCTGCTGATAGTGGATGCATTCCAAGTAGCGGTAATGACCAGTCCAGGATGATATGGCACGCAAACGCGACAGCTGTCGCGTCCGTGATCTATCACGTCCGCAATTCAGATTTTAGCGTAATTCTGACGTCCGCAGCCTTGTGCGGGTTGCTATACCGCGGCCCGGTACTGACGCCGCGGATCTCAATTGTACTCACGCGCCAAGTCCGCTGAATTTGCTGACGGAACTTTTGGGCGGACCTGAATTTCACTGACATTCGTCACAAGGGCAGTTTGCCGAATGCTGGTACGCAGCAAGCCGGCGAGGCACTGAGCAGATGTGCAATTTCAGGATTTCAACGTGGGACACCAGACACAAATGCAAGGAAGCCCCAGGCGGTGCCTGGCATAGCCGATAGATTTGCCCTTGTATATTTGTGTTCGCTTGACAGATAAAGCTTGAAGTTTAGCTTGTCGGAAATTAGACAATGTTATGATTGGCTGATGTCTAAAGTGGCGTAGTGGCGCCAGCCGCCAGGCTTGAGCTTTGAGCAGTATAGAAGGATGAGCAACGAACCATGGTGGTCGTTGTTCGTCCGTTTCTCTCCCTCACAACTGGTTTGTTGTCTTCATGGGGTGAAATAGTTCGAGCAGCCCGGAGCAGCCCCCGTGAGTGGTTGCATGCAGTCAGTTGCCATGAGGATGGACTGACGGATATGACAATGTATTGGTTTTGTTAAGAATGTGTGTAAGACTGAGAACGAGACAAGGGACAGGGCCTTCGGGCACCCTGGTCGTCGTTGGCAAGAATGCCAGTAGGAACTAGGTCGGGAACACACGCGCACTGCCGCCACAAGGGGCCTGCAGTGGCGTCAACCAAGGGACCTCACAGCTGCTCTTATAACTACAACATTACAACTCGACACTCTTTGTAATTCGTCATGTATCTCATTGGAATTGAAATGTCTTTTGGTTGCTTTAATGATAAAGCATGGTCTCAAGAATCGGCTGGTTGGGCCGGATTGCCTGTCATGAGGGTGGCGGTGCCATAAAGGACCGCACCTTTCATTCTCATTCTTATCCTCCTCCTCGTTCTGTTTTACACCGTGTAGTTATCAAGGACGGTGCAGTTCCTACGCACTCTCCGATGTATAGAATGGGCCCTACAGAATTAAAGGAACTAAAACAGATTTTAGTATCACTATTAGAAGCAGGATTGATAGAGCCTAGTAACTCCCCCTATTCCGCTGGTGTCCTGTTAGTTCCTAAGCCAAATGGCAAGTTTCGCCTAGTTACTGATTATAGGAAGTTAAACGATATTACTGTGAAGTCTAAATACCCTCTACCTCGTATTGATGATATATTTAATAAAGTTAAAGGTTCTACCTGTTTCACAGTACTAGATTGTGCGGATTAATTAATTAATTAATAAGCACGTGACTGCGTCACGTGGGTGCCAATACAGAGTAAAGGAACCTTCAACCCTATATACACAGTGAGAAGGAGGGAGGGCGCCTATTGTGCGGATGGTTTTTGGCAACTACGTATAGCTCCTGAGGATTGCCACAAAACCGCCTTTGCTACCCCTTTTGGGCACTATCAGTTTAGAGTAGCGGCTATGGGACTCTGTAACTCTCCTGCCTCTTTCCAAATGTTAATGAATGAAGTGCTTAGACCTGTTATGGGAAATTCCCACCTTCCTCAAGTGTCCTCTGATTTAAAGGATCCTTCCTTCTCCTCTGTTTCCTTATCTGAGCATGACCGTTCTTGTGCTCAAGCTTACTTAGATGATATCCTTATTTATTCTCCTGATTTTGAAACGCACCTACGTGATTTAAAGAAAGTACTAGAAATCATGGCTGAAAATTCTTTATGGGCGCGCCGTGCTAAAGTTCGCTCTGGTAGAAGTGTCCCATTCTTAGGGCACGTTCTGTCAGATGCCGGGGTTGCTACCGACCCGACAAGACTAAGTCAATTCAGGAATGGCCTACCCCTACCGACGTTAAAGGTGTACGTAGTTTCTAGGAATTGCTTCTTACTATAGGCGTTTTATCCCGCGTTTCGCAACTATAGCAGCCCCTATTAATCATCTATTAAAGAAGGATATCCCCTTTGTTTGGAGTAGTGAATGTCAGTCGGCTTTTCAGTGTCTAAAATCCCTACTCCTCTCCCCTCCCGTACTCATCCTACCGGATACTACTAAACCCTTTGTTGTAGCTACAGATGCTAGCAAGGTAGCTATAGGGGGCGTCCTTCTCCAGGATCAGGGTCAGGGCTTACAGCCAATCGAGTATATCTCTAGGACAATGCTTCCTGCGGAGCGTAACTATCCCGTACACCAGCAAGAACTATTAGCTGTGGTGTATTGTTGCCACGCGTGGCAGCACTTCTTAAAGGTGCTCAATTTGATGTTTGTCTGAATGAACCCTGTGAGCTTGATCCTTATAGATTAGTTATCCAGACAGATCACCGCCCTCTTACCCATCTTCTCTCACAACCCAACCTTACCCCTCGTCAAGCGC
Source organism: Mesostigma viride (assembly GCA_009746045.1). Taxonomy (NCBI): domain Eukaryota; kingdom Viridiplantae; phylum Streptophyta; class Mesostigmatophyceae; order Mesostigmatales; family Mesostigmataceae; genus Mesostigma; species Mesostigma viride. Next base: position 651,797 of record RPFO01000078.1, read on the forward strand.
GCTGGATGGAGTTTTTAGCACAGTTCTCCCCTTTTAAACTTCAGTATGTTAAGGGTGTAGATAACATAGTACCAGATGCACTCTCCCGTCGTGCAGATTACTCCTTTTTCGAGGACCTTGATGTTCTCAATACTACTCTAGTTCCTACTACTATGGGTGTAACCCCGTATGGTGAACTACCTGATGATGAATCCTATGCCTACCTCTTTCATACAGCTGTTCGCATGCCTGATCTCCTTTCTCACGTAGGACTCTCTCTCCCGTGTGAGGCCCTTCCTGTGGTCTCGGTGGGGGGGAGGGGAAAAATAAAATTTCTATACCGCTTAGCCATATAGCGACTAGGTCAGGAAAGTCTTATGAACACATAGTCCCTCTAGGACCTCCCCTTCTCTTTGGCAAGGCGGTAGGAGATCTCTTTAAACCTGTTCTGGATACCTCTGTAGCGATGCCTACCTCTGATCTCGAACGTCTTATTAGTAGATTTACGGCCACTGAGCCGGAAGCATTAGCTGCCATTGCTGCCCATCCCCAACAATTAGGCAAGCACCCTTGTAAATTTGTAGGTGGATTTTTATATGTGCAGATAGCAGATTCTCCCCCTCAATGGCGCCTGTATGTCCCTCCTATCTGTCGCTCCTCCTTGCTCTTTGAGTTGCATGACTTAGCTGCTCACCAGGGTGGTAAACGGGTACGGGACCTAGTAGCCCGCTCTTACTACTGGCCTTCCCTTTTAAAGGATGTAGATGAGTATGTTAGAACCTGTCAATCTTGCCAGGAGATGAAACCCAACAATGTAGGACAGATAGCAGAGCCTAGGACCTTACCTGATCCCATCATGCCGTGGGACTCCATTATGATGGATTTTGTAGGACCTTTTAGGAAGAATGATAGAGGTAACGCCCAGATCCTTGTTTTTGTAGATCGTTTTACTCGTATGTGTCATCTCGTGCCGTGTCCCTTAGAACTCACCGCACGCGATTGCGCACGCCTATACCTTAATAACGTATATAGATATCATGGTTTGAGTAGGCAGTTTATTAGTGATAAGGATAAGTTATTTACTTCTGATTTTTGGCAGCAGTTCTTCGCTGCTATCGGTACCAAGGTCACCTTCGGTACTGCCTACCACTCCTCCTCGTCTCATTTAGTAGAACGTTTGAATAGGGTAGTGGAAGAAGCTCTGCGTCACTATGTGAATGGCTCTGGGAGTGATTGGGAGGATTACCTATGTTTGGTAGAGTTTTCCCTTAACAACTGCCCTCAGGCTGCGCATGGTTATACGCCCTTCTTCCTAGATACTGGTAGACAACCTCTTACCCCTACCTCTCTCTTAGCTAGTCCTTTAAGGGACAAGGATGATGTGTCCCGGGATACTGTAGAAGGTGTGCAGGCGTTATTAGATAAGATGAAGAATGCACACGACAACGCTATTGCAGGGTACCATAGGGCGCAGGCCAAATACCTTGCTAGGTTGCGTGCCTCATTAGATAGAAGAGCACCTGAGATAGAAATAGGAGATTTAGTCTTAGTAGAAGGCCCCCGTGTTGGCCGCTTCGCTCATAAGTTCGAAGCTGAACTGAAAGTGAAACTTAGGCCCGCCTTCTTAGGACCCTTCCGTGTGTTGTCTAGAGTAGGTAATTTTCTGTATGAGATAGATATTCCTACCTCTTGGCAGACCCACTCTCGCACCTTTCATAGAAGCCAGCTGAAGCTCTATCATCAGAGCACGTTCGCTGGTAGAGAATTAGCCCCTGCCCCTTTAGAGCATAACCCGGATACTGGTGAGGTAGAGGATGAGGTAGAGGGTATCGTGGCCCATAGAGATATCAAAAAAGGCCGCGGTACCCAGCGCCAGTATAAGGTGAAGTGGATGTATGCTCGTAGTGAGGTAGATAAGGTCTGGTATACTGAGAGTGAGCTAGATGGGTGTAGTCGCCTGCTGCAGGAGTATAAAACCCTGCATAAGCTCTAGTTGTAGACCTTCTCCTCTCTTATGTTATGTCTGCTGTCGACGGATGGTTGGTTGTCCCCTCCCCTCCGCAGCCGTCATGTCAGAGCCTACCCCTCCGGCTGAGAGCTCGCTGCCGTCCCCGCCCCCACCGGACCCTGAGCTGTATTTCGAGGCCCTTCCGGGCCGCTGGGTGTCGCGATCAAGTTACCCGGGTGGCGTTGTGCAGCCGGCCCTTCAGGCCCAACATGCGGGCTTAGTCAGGGCGGCCCTCTTCGGGGTCACGTGGTATGGTCCTTCCCCTGATGAGCCGCACCAGCTTGTCCTGCACGGGTTCGACGATGCCGGACACTGTTTGTTGGGGTGTGGTTCCAGCTGTCCCGCCTTGGGACAGATAGATGCGGTTCTCCGGTGCTGCCGTGTGTTCTCCTACCTCTCTACCCCTGTGGGCCGTACCTGCCTACGGGAGGTGTTCCCTTGGCTTCCGGCTGAGGGTGATGCTGAGGTAGATGAGAACCCCTGCGACCTTTTACGGGCCGTAGAATTCATGGAGATAGCTGATCAGTCGGCGGACTAGCGGTTAGTGGTCCTGCCCCTTCGGGCGCCCCAGCCGAGGTACATTATACTCCAGATTATTCTGCCTCGAGCGCTGCGTCCGCCTCCTCGGCGTCTGTTCCTCCCTCTCCGGTCCCGTCGTCCCCTCGGTCGACCCGGGTGTTGCAGTAGAGCCTACCCCTTCGGGTTTGCCTGATCCTCTTTCGGCGACGGTCTCGGCTATGCAGGCTCAGATCCAGTCCCTGACCACGGCGTTCGGGGCCTTCCTGGCGGCCCAAGCGCAGACTCCGGCCACGCCAGGTGGGGTGTCTGTGGTGTCCGCGCCCCCTACCCCTTCGGTTGCTTCGGCACCTGTGGTTTCGCCGGCGCCCCCTACCCCTTCGGTTGCTGCGGCTCCGACACCTCCGGTTGCCTCCGTGCCTGCGGCCGACGTTCCCGCGCCTCGGCGCGAGTCTTCAGCCCCTTCGGCTGTGCCCGCCGTCGCCCCCTCTGGGCCGTCCGCTGCGCCCTCACAGCCAGTTCGTGGTTTCTTCAGCGACACGGGCGATCATCCCAGGCTTTGGGAGGGTGGTCCCCCGCAGAGGATCCCGGTGCCCGACTGGAGCTTGGATGGTAACCAATCTTATGCCGGGCTGCCTGTCCCTACGGGCCCTATCTTCAATATGTGGCCTGAGGGTGCACCGGCAACGGAGACCGGCGCGCCTGCGTCGATGGCGGGTCCGTCACGGCCCTCTCTGGCTTCGGGTCCGGCGCGACCTCCTGTTTTACCAGTGCCCCCTGCGTCGGTGTCGGCTCCTGCCCCTGCGTCGGCCCCTGCTTCGGTCCCTGCTCCTTCGGCCTCGCGGTCTTGGCCGCGGTTGTTCGGTCCACCGGTCAGGATCCTCGCGTCACCCGCGCTGCCGATTCCCTCCGGGAGTTGTCCCAGGGTGATCGGGACAGGGCCCCTTCTGTGGTGCATGCGACGCCGGAGTCGCGCGACACGCCCATTCCTGGGTATGGTATGTCCGCACTCGCCTGCCGACAGTGTGACCTGCCGCGCGCCTCTGCTGAGCTTGCCATCTCCCCATGTCCTACGGGTTCTCCCAGGTGTGTCGGGCGCCTCGGGATCGTGGCCTACCCATTGAGACTGATCGGCCTCCTTCGACATGGTTATTTTAGCTGATCCGGTGTTCGAGGGTGAGATCCTGGTCCGGCGCGTTCTGTATCGCTGGGCTAGGCGCCACAACGACTTGGACACCTACGGTGGGTTCCAGTGGGCTTACCCTCCCCTCTGGGCATTATGGCTTCGGATGCCCTTACAGTAGAGTTTCCTGCGGTGCCGGGTGCGGCGTACACTACGGTCCTCCAGCCCATCCTTGAGTGGGATGCCCGTCGCCCGGCGCCTATCCCGGGCCAGGGTCTAGACTCCCGCGGTCACCCTCCTCCTCGGGCCAGCGACTACCTAGAGACATTCGGGTCGCGACAGTGTGTTCGTCGGTGGCGCTCCCGCGAGGTTCGGCACATCCGGTTGTGGCCGTCCAACGTGGAGCCCCTGGTGGACCTGTTCTTCCCGACGGGTATGCGCCCTCGGATCCGGTACCATCGCCTCCTCCTGCGGGCCCTTTGCCTGATCGCGGTAGAGCCTTTCCTTCGCCTCTTTGCCTGTGGCTTTCTGGACTGGGCCCGTGGCCAGGTCGTCCTCACGCAGCATAGGTATTACTGGGCCTTCCTGGGCCTCTTTCCTGACGGCGTGTGGGCCGATGTTTTCCTCACTGTAGATAGGCATGACAATGTCGAGGATGTGGCCCACTACCAGGCCTACCTGGAGGTCCTGCTGGCCTCTCGTGGCACTTATCAGACGGATGGCCACTAGATAGAGGGCCTTAGGCCCGACCTGAGGGTGTTGTCCCTCCGGTATATAGAGTCGCCCTCATATTCTGGCCAGTTGGTTGGCTGTTCTTGGTCCTTAGCGCTGATGTGTTTACTCTGTGTGTCCTGCCCAGTGCCGTCCCCCCGGCCAGGACTCCGTTCCAGGCAGTTAGGGGAACCTCCCACCAGGCTTGGTGCTGGCTAACCCTACACCACCCGGCGTGGTGGTGGAGACCGTGTGAACTATTGGTGCTTTGTATCTGGGATGGTCTATCGATTGTGTTGGTATGTGCTGGGTGCATTAGGTTTTTCCTACCCCTTTGGTTCCCTCCTCTCTGCGTAGGGAGAGGGCTCCCTACCTTTTGTGGGGGGGGAGGTGTTACGTCGCGTAACAATTCGTTGTAGTTACGGACGTAAATTAGGTCCTTGGCCTCGGTTGTTCCTAGGTTACGTGCAGTTCTAGTTTGGACATGATTGTCCCCGTAACAGTACTGTGGTATATTGGGTGCCTTTGGGCGCCGCGCCGCGTACTATATTAGTGGTCCTTATCCTTTTGTAGAATGTAGTGGACCGGCGTGCATCTGTGCACCTGCCTGTGTTTCTGTGTTTCTGCAGGCGAGGGCCAGGTCGGCCCGAGCCTGTTGGACCGTTGGTGACCATTTATGCACGTTCCACTCCTTGTGTGGTCACTCGGCGTGTGTTAAATGAATTAACACATATAGGCTTGGGTCACGGCAGTTTAGTTGTGTTTCCTTCCTCTTTTCCTGGAGTAAACGGGTTTGATTAAATGGCCTATGGCATATTACAGTAGTACATATGTAAATGCATTGAGATCTGGTTCGTCTCGGTCGTCTTTCGCTAGGGGTGTAAATAGAAGCGGCCTCACTAGTTTAGGTAGTATCAGGACCGGTAGAGGTAGAGGTGGCGGCCGAGGCTTGCGGCGTAACACCTTGCTGGCCCACTGCACGGTCCCCTAGTTATTGCTGGCCTTTTTACCATGTATAATTACTTGCATCAAAGAAGTGAAGGCACCCAAGTAAACATAACCAATATAAAGCCACATATATACACATACACACAATTATGCATGCGCACGTTTACATTCTCAGTATTACATGCAATACATCGATCGTGTCCACAATGTCCACCGTATAGAGTATAGCCGAGGGTAGGGCAACCTTGGATTATGTCCAAAACAGTGTTAAAAACATGTGGATTGATGGTGGGTGTCTTAAAATGTGTAAAATCAGAGTATTCTGAGTGTGTCCGTACGATAACGTATAATATCGTATTATACCGTATCATACCGTATTATACATTATACTCCACCGTGACCGTATAACGCGTATAACGTACGATCTCACTCTGCTGCTGAGCAGGCGTCATGCAGGTCATCGCCAAGCGACCAAGTGAAGTTCCCCAGCTTGACGAGCATCGAGAGAGGAACCTGGCTGTGGCGGCGCCAGATGTCGCTGAAGGTGAGGAGCGCTCGTGGGGCCCACGAAGCAATGTCCCGTGATTTGGGCACGCACTGGGCTCCCTGCAGCGTCACTAGCTGCACGTCTTGTAGCTCCTGCCGTGCGAGGAGCTGGTATGTCCTGGAGCTTGCCGTGAAGAGACTCCAGGTTCTCCCGCGGTGCCATGTCCAAGTTCCTGAGGATGACTCGGCAGCGGTGGCGGTCGTGGTCGGTGGCCTCGTATCGCGCTTATCTTCCATCTCCTACAGCTTGGTGGCAATGCATGGCGGCATGTGGTGAAGTTTGCCTGGCTCTTCAGCAGGTCCGCCCAGGAGCGTGTCGAGAGGTCGATCATCACTATCCCTACCAGCAGATTGGGCGGCGATGGTGGCTGTTCGCTCGGTGCCCAATCTCGGAGACCTGCGTGGCCACGGCCGGTCGGCCTCTACCAATTAGTCTAAGTCTCCCGCCTATAGCCTAAGTGGACACGTGTCAGTGCTCACCGCCAGCTGCCACCCCATTGGGCCGGTACCGGGACGGTAGTAGAGCAGTCGTGGCATTAATTAATTAATTAATTAATTAGACTCGTGCTCCCGTTGGGGAGTCACGGAGCATTAACCCCGATGGATGGATGGGCATGGGTGCAAACAGTCCTACCGGTCTAAGCTATCTACATCAGCTACCTAGCTAGGACATCTATTATCTAACAGTGCATTACTAACTACAACATCTATCTATACAGCACTGGCGTGCCTCCCACGGGGTTGCACACGCGGGCGCTTCCCCACAGGGGGGGGCTCGTTGTCCTCTATGACCTGGGCCCACTTGGCCTTGTCCATCATCTTCTTCCGAATCACGGAGAGGCCTAGGCCCCCCATGTCCTCTGCTAGCTGTTCTTTGAAGGTGCGGGCCTTGCGGCGTCTAGCATCACTGGGCCCGGCCCACGTCAGGAGGTGCCGGCCAGGCTGAGCTGGTCGCAGTCCTGCGCGGGGGCCACGTGAGGTGTCTATACCTGGTTGGTGCGAGCTAAGTGCCCTACTAGCTGCAGGCGCCGCTGCTTAATGGTGCTGGTGATATATGGCATGCCCTGGTACAGGTCCTCATTGCGGACATGAGCAGCATATCCTACTCTGAAAAAGGAACACAGCATGTTGGTGACCGCGCCGTCCAACTCAGGCGGGCCAGCTAGTCGGCGGTGAGGGTCCACGTCTCGGCCCCATACGTGAGAACAGGAAGGACGAGGACCTTGAACAGGTCCTATCTCTCGATCTTGCCCAGGGGCTTGCGCCACAGGGCCCGGTAATGGCGTAGAGCGTGCTAGGCGAGGGAGATGCGATGGTCCACATCAACCTCGCAGCTGGGGAGCAGGCTGCCGAGCAGCTTGACGCGGTCCCGATACAGGACTCGAGAGCCGTCGAGGAGAAAGAGGGGTGGCGGTGAGTGGGTGAGCCCAACCGCCAGGGCCTCTGTCTTCTTGCTGACCTCAAGCCCCACTGCTCGGGCCTCGATAGCCAGGCAGTCAAGCCATGTATGCACGTGCCCAGTGTCCTCGAAGAGGGTGGTGTCGTCTTCGTAGATGATGTCTGCCAGCCGAATCTACGTTTCGGTCGTTTCCGCTCTGCCATGCCAGAAGTGGTTAGCAACCAGGCTGAAGTCGTGGCATGGACACGTGGCTATACTCAGTATGTGATGAGCCGGTACCTCAGTACCGGGACTGTAGTTGTCATGTTAGGACTGACCAGATCAGGTCAATGTAACTGATAGGCTAGTCCGTCCATGATCATCAAGTTAGTGTTAACTTACGCAAAGTCTGGCCAGCCGTCACAGACGTCTGGCCAACAGTATATGTGCCATTCTATCATAATGCCAAGGTGTCTCGTCGTCCACACACACGCCATTCGGCATTGTCCGAGCATTCCAGCTCTAGGCAACCACTAACTTGCATTAAAAAAAACCCCGAAAGGAACGTGTTTACGACGAGCTAACCGAAACGTTCATTACCAAACCCATTTTTCACTCTATTTTTCCAAAAATGTCGTCTAACATGCACCAACAACAACAAGGGCAAGGCTCTGATGGGAGCCAAGAGCTCTAGCTCTCCGACGTCCTCCTTATCGGGGACGTCCGATTCGGAGCTCGCGTTGCAGCGAGAGATCGAGCGAGAGGCTCGTAGCTTTGACAGGTCCATGGAGGCCGGCCCCTCCACTTCGGGGACATCGTCCTCGGGACATTGGTCGGATGGGTCGTACAGCAGTGTGGTCCTCCGCGTGCCCCTGTATCCTCAGAGGAGGGGGTCTACGCGCCTGTGGCGAACAGGCCGCGGGGACTGCCATATGCCCCGACAGCACCAACGGCGGGGGCGGGACCGTCGGAAGCTCCAGCGGACTCAGAGTCCATGGAGTTATATGGCATGCAGCCTGGCTCCTCGGCGGAGGAGCAGGAGGATGCTCGCTCGCGTCAGGTGGCAGCTGACGCATGGCTCGCTCGGGCGATGGCCGAGCGTGAGGAACGCGAGGCGCGTCGGGCGGACACGCATGCTCGTGCGCGCGCCCAGCAGAGGGCGGTCATGCAGAGAACGTGCCTCGTGCCCTGTCTCGCAGTGGGGTTGCTTATGGCGAGGAGCAGTACGAGGTGGTGAGGCGTGGTGATCTTGCTTGTTTCCAGAATCTGCGTCGGTCACGTGAGCCGACAGTGCACCTCGGCGTGCACCAGGAGTCAGTGAGTACTCCTTGACTGGCCCGTCGGGGGCGTCAGCAGAGGATGAGATCCTCATGATCCCGGCGATCACAACAGTACGAGCCGCGCCAAAGTCCGACCTCGTAAGCGGTACCCGAAAAGTGGCGCCAAATGCAAATTTTGGTGTGCGCGTGCACGACGGTGACCGAATTCCGGGCGACAGGCATGGCGGTCTGGCAGGCGATGTTGAGCGCGTAAAAAAGCATTATCAAGGCTGAAATTTAACGCTCATCCTCCTAAGGAGTTATTTGGTCCACCAGTATTTTTTTTCGGCAGAAAATTTGCGGAATCGAACAGCATATTGCGTCATTCACAGGTGGGTGCCTGTTTGGTCGCAGATTTTCTCTCGACCCCACCTGATTGCAGCAAAAAAATTTCCCGATGAAGTGCGCCCTAAGATCGAGTTTATGATCATAAACGACGCATTTTTTAATTCTAAAGACTTTGACCGAACGACTTTTTTCAGTACCGCTGCAATTTTTTTTTTCCCGAGCTACCGCATATTTCCAACCAATTTCAAGGCTGCGTCAGGCTTGGCAAACCGATAATCCACATATATTCGCGTTTGCCCCAAACGTCATGTCGAATGCAGGATTTCTTGGCACTAACGACGCCCACGGCGTCGGGGTTGTTATTAACCTCCCGACATGCACAACCTGCATGCCAGCAGGTGCATGCCGCAACGAATTTCTGCTGCGGGGTGTGCGAAACAGACCTCAAATGCAAGAGAGTCATGGTTGTCGACTAGCGGTACGTTCTCATATTCATATCTAGGTGCCAATTTACTCCTTGACGAAGCCCTTGCCTTTCGTGGATGAATGTTGTAACAGTTCCCCGTCTCCGGAGTCCCTTTGTGTCATCGTACTCCTATTTTACGGGAAGTGCGCCATTCAGCGAGCGACGGTTTGATGGCGAGCTGTTTCCTCACACGAGCGATGTGCAGCCTAGTTTAGAGACTAGGGATATCAAGAAGCAATTCTTCACACGGATGTTAGGGAGAGGCCGTGCTGGGTTGCGTGCAAGCTATTGCCGGCTGGCTGGCCATTGCCGCCGATGACAACATTGATGTCGACGCAGTCAAGGCTATGGATAACAAAGCTGCTGCTTTGTTATATATGGTTGTGCGTGGTACAAAATATGGGCAGTTTTCTTGCATGGCATGGTTGACCCTTAAGGGGCAAAGAAATGAAAGAATGTTGATGGCAACCCCAGAGTTATGGGTGGCCTCCTTTAACGGTTGACGGCAGCGCATGCTTTGATGAGTCCATCCAACCCATTGCATACGTGCACGCCATTCCTCTTACGCATCAACAAAGCATCTACCCTGACGCATGTGTAGGACATGCCTGTACATGAAAACTATTCATCATGGTTTGTGGAGCGGGTGTGATGCCATGAGAGCAGGGAGAGAGTCGATTGCTGGGCTAGGTCTGCTACCTGTGCTGCGGCCACATGGCGGCCTAGTGCACATGATGCCTTCCATGCCAGCACCCAAGCTGCCTCCATCACCCACGGTGACACCATGACTGATGAGCCGAGGGCGTCATCATGGACGCCAACGTTCATGCAGTTCAGGCTGTGCGTGCTGGCGAAGGGCACGGGTAAATGAGCCAGTTACTACGCACGCTGCCACCAGCGCCAATGAAGAAACCCAAAACCTGCCCTTCAGATACTAAGGTATGTGCAACTTGGTTTCTCATTTCTTGTGGCCTACCAGCAACTCCTGATTTTCCTATGATGCATGTTGGCAGAATTTGGCGACGTTATGGCAGAGGGCATGGCCATACATCCCCAATGCCAGCGGTGCAAGGGTTGGATTGCCAAGAGAACCACACACACATGCACATGCTCAACGCCTCTTACTCCAAGGCCACTGCCACTCACCCAGAAAGACAGGCACACATACGAACCATTGCTGAGATGCAAGCCAGACTTCGGGTCCTTACGGCAATGAGAGATGGGATGAGGCACGACCTAGTTTGACAGTTTAGCTGAGGAAGTGCAGTAGTTGGGACTTGGGAGACAGTCAAGGATGGCTGGGAGAAGCATGGCACAAGCTACAAGGATGACTGACAGTTGGCAAGCGCAAGGGCAAGGGCAAGGGCAAGAGCAAGACCACAATGAGAAAGGGATATGGAGAGTTGGCCTCATGCAGCATGCGTTAATGTGGACTGTGGTACGCCTGTGGCCAGGGAGCTGACTGATATTGTGCAATGGTCACTTCATGCTAGGTATGATAGTGGCCAAGTTTATTTAGTTGCTTAGGGCAAACCTTGAGGCAGCAACAGGGGGATTTGTCAGTGGCTACTTCATCAATGCCACCATGCTGGCTGAGGAGTTGGACGTCCAACATGGAAGCTGCGTGGCCAGCAAGGCAGGCCCAGGCTGAGAGTCTAGGCAGGAGCATGAGGTATGCAAGTTGAGGAATGGGGGATGAGGTGTGACAAGGTCAGGTAGGCCTTGTCAAGGGATATACCACTACTTACACTTAGCGACGCCACAACAATGGTGCGCAAACGCATCGTCGCCATGCCGCCTGCCGAGTGACTTTCAACCCTCACGGCTGGTACGTGATGATTGCTGCATATCCAGGTTGGGTTTAGGTCTACTTTGCATGCTGTGGGTGTAGAATAGACCTTCTAGCCCCTGTGACAGCTGCGAGTGGTATTTTCAGCAAGCCCCTCAATAGGAATCGCCTCAGCTTGGCCACTTGGGCATATAGCCAGCTGGGTCCAGCCAATGTTTAGATGAACAAAATTTTATTTGTATGTCACAAAAGTCGTAAATATTACATAATGGATGAAAGGATTTTATAGTTAGCAAGCGGCCATATAAATGGGAGTTTACCATATTTCACTTAGGAGGTTTGCTCAATCAGTGAGCGTCTTAGAAGCGAAACTGACATGTATTGCATGTATTACTCAACCAAATGACACCTGATTGACCTGGATTTTTGTGCATTGTCCAAACTAGCGATTTTAAGCCTGCCTGCAAAGTTCCAGCCTCAACTGAGCACACCTTCTATGAAAACTGCAATGAGTTGTGGTGAGAATGGCGAAAATCGCGCAATTTTGGTAACATTTGCTGACAAACTGCCATCAAATGATACCTGGTTGACCTGGATTTTTGTGCATTGGCTAAACTAGCGATTTTAAGTCTGCCTGCAAATTTCCAGTCTCAATTGTTCACAACTTCTATGAAAACTGCTATGAACTGTGGCGAAAAAGGCGAAAATCGCGCAATTTTGGTAACATTTGCTGACAAACTGCCATCAAATGACACCTGGTTGACCTGGATTTTTGTGCATTGGCTAAACTAGCAATTTCAAGTCTGCCTGCAAATTTCCAGCCTCAATTGTTCACACCTTGTATGGAAACTGCAATGAATGGTGGTGAAAAAGGTGAAAAACGTGCGTTTTTGCTAGCATTTGTCAGCAAAATGTCACCAAACGAAGTGTTAAGGACCTGAATTTTTTCACAATGTCTAAAAAATGATGTTAAGCATGCATGCAGAGATCCAGCCTCAGCTGGGCACAACTTGTATGGAAACTGCAACATTATGTGGTGAAAAACGTGAAAAACGCGCGTTTTTGCTAGCATTTGGTGGCAGTTTGTCACTAAACGGGGTCAGATGACCATGGGACCTGGTGCACAGTTGGTAGTCATGAGCATCAGTCTCCTTGCAAGCAGCCAGGCCAGGAGCTCTTCATTTGCATGTTATACGGGCTATGTTTATTATAAAACCTGAAATTTTGCTAAAAATAGATGTGCCAAAAATAGACCAACCGAGGTCAAAAAAATCTGGAAAGTTCAATTCATGTCCCACGTAGCTCCCACAAAAACCAGCATCTTCATTAAAACAATAAGTGGAAGCATACATGTGACACTAATTGACATGCCCGGAGGCACGCGGACACGGGTGGGTGGGTGGGGAGCAAAGAAAGAGGCCGACAAAACCAGCCAGAGCGGCTTTTAGTCGCAAAACCTCCCTTATCCCTAGCTAACTGACGTCATTAAACCCTTATGTTTAGTGGATGCTAGTAAGACGCTAACCGTACAAACCGGGGGTAGAATATCCCGAATCTGCACGGCTAGTATTAAATAATGCGTATGTTGTTCTTTTCAGGGGCACTGCACCTCACGCCCCGTTCCGCCCGGGTATAATCAACCCAAGCGCGGAACGCACATTTTATTTAATTCATTTTTCAACCATGCACTATATTGCATCTACTAATCACAAAAGCTCTAGCCAAACAGCTACGAGTAAACACTACGACCTATAAGCCGCTCATCCAGCGGCCTCTTGTTCCCGCATTCACGTATAGAAGAAACTCCGTTCAAAGAACCCCGATTCATGTCCCACGTAGCTCCCACAAAAACCAGCATCTTCATTAAAACAATAAGTGGAAGCATACATGTGACACTAATTGACATGCCCGGAGGCACGCCGTTCAAGGCCCTTCATGAAGTACGTTGCCCAATCACCCCCGCCCTGGCTTTCCCTTGAAGCCGCACTCCACCTTGCTCGTTGTCACAAGTGACCGCCCTGCCGCAAAACGGGAGCCCCCCACATCGGGAGGCGTGTGCCCGGCGGCTGTGGATGCATGGCCAGGCCCAAAAAGGCCCAGCGCATTTGCACTGCGATTGCGCACGGCCAGCCTATCATGACCCCTCTCGGGGCCCCGAGTCGGTACCGCTATGGCCGTCTCCCCATAGACCCGGGGTGCTTCGAGAAAAAACGTGGACCTAGCCCAGGCCCCGCCAGCCCGGATGCCCGAGGCCACAGCCCCAGGCACCTGGCTGAACGAGAGTCCGTTCAGCCAAGACCGCATTCCCCCCCGAGGTTTCTATGCGTGGGGAAAAAATTTCTAGCTTAGGCGCTTTTCCCATCGCCGTCCCCAGCCCCAACCACCCCCCCTCGGCGGAAGGCAATTGCAAAGTTTGCTGGCCAGCAGCAATTTCCGAAGAAAAAGCCGCAGGCCGCGGACCGAGACACGGGTCGCCAGTGCCAGCCATCCGGCTCCAACCCGGGGTGCAAGCATCCCCAGGTACGGAGCACCAGCTCGCGCACTGGGCCGACCAAGCGACAGTTGAGCACCTGTCACGGCATCCGGCCACCAAAGACCCCAAGCTGGGGAAAAGGTGCGGACCGGAGGTAATCATTTTCTTTTCTTTTAGTTAACCGAGCGAGGAACTACGCCTGGCCGGTTAACAACTGGAAGTCTCACCACTGGCCAAGTGGCCAGTGCAACCAGTGCTTTTGGGATTTTGCTCCGCAGCACCCATAGCTGCGGCTGCCGCCGCAACGACAACGAGCAAAGAAAGAGGCCGACAAAACCAGCCAGAGCGGCTTTTAGTCGCAAAACCTCCCTTATCCCTAGCTAACTGACGTCATTAAACCCTTATGTTTAGTGGATGCTAGTAAGACGCTAACCGTACAAACCGGGGGTAGAATATCCCGAATCTGCACGGCTAGTATTAAATAATGCGTAGGTTGTTCTTTTCAGGGGCACTGCACCTCACGCCCCGTTCCGCCCGGGTATAATCAACCCAAGCGCGGAACGCACATTTTATTTAATTCATTTTTCAACCATGCACTATATTGCATCTACTAATCACAAAAGCTCTAGCCAAACAGCTACGAGTAAACACTACGACCTATAAGCCGCTCATCCAGCGGCCTCTTGTTCCCGCATTCACGTATAGAAGAAACTCCGTTCAAAGAACCCCGATTCCTTCTATTGGTGTCCCAAACTGCTGCCTGCGCATATCTAGCATGTTTGGACTTAATCTGCTCCATGTAGGGCTTATAAGGTAGGTTTTTGGCACTTTCATTCCGTTGTGATGGTGGCGCGCGAGAAGGAGGCCAAGAAGCGAATGGAGGCTTTCACCACGGCAGACAAGGTTCGTCGGCAGGCGCGGAGGGCCGCGGCGGAGCAGAAGAAGGAGCGGGAGCAGGCGGAGCGCGAGCGGCAAGTGGCCTTGGCGGAGCGCATCAAGCTGAAGATGTCCATCACGCAGGTGCGCCGTGACAGGATGGCCCGCGAGCTTCGGGCCTGGAAGAAGGATCAGGCGTTGAAGCTGCAGGGGCTTGCTGAGATGGAGGCGCCTGGCAGGCGTGAGGCTGAGGAGCGTTACCAAAGGTCGCTGGCGCGCCGGAAGGCCAACCTGGGCAGGATGGAGGAACGCATGCTTAAGCAGAAGCGTCGCATGGTAAAGCACGCTCGCAAGACGGCAGTGCGGGGACCACTTGGGGAGGCGATAAGAGCCGAATTCGGCCTTGAGCCGGATGAGTACGTTTCAGCACAACAAATGTTTTATTACCTTTCCCAGCCTAAGAAGACGATTGTTAATCGTGATGGTTCAGCAGCACGCACGCGCGTCCACTGCCAGCCAGGGGAGGCTGGCCCGTCCAACCTGGTAAACAGGGAAGACATTCTTGACCAGTTGAAGATGGCGCAAGCCATGCTCGAGATGGATCACCCGCTGTCACCAGGGGAGCAGGGGGTACTGGCAACAACGGTGGCAAGGCTCGTAGCCTCGCTAAAGCGAGCCAGGAGAAGGGCTCAGGCTGAGGCGTGCACATCACCCCGCCCCAAGCGCAGGAGGGACGAGGGGGAGGATGGTGAAGGAAGGGGGGGCGACCAGGGCGGAGTAGGCCAAGGGGACCAGGAATCTGCACACGGGCAGCGAGCGGGAGGAGAGCAGCAGCAGCAGCAACAGCAACAGCAGCAGCAGCAGCCGCCACCCGCAGGCACGACCACCACCAAAGTTAGTCTAAGTCTCCCGCCAGTAGCCTAAGTGAACACGTGCCAGCACCGCCGGCACCCAATTGGGTACTGGGACGGTGCTGGACTAGAGCAGTCGTGGCATGGACACGTGGCTATACTCAGTATGTGATGAGCCGGTACCTCAGTACCGGGACTGTAGTTGTCATGTTAGGACTGACTAGATCAGGTTGTAACTGATAGGCTAGTCCGTCCAGGATGAGTAAGTTAGGCTTAACTTACGCAAAGTCTGGTCAGCCGCAAGTGACGGCTGACCAGCGGTATATGTGCCACATTATCCTAATGCCAACAAGGTGTCTCGTCGTTCACACACAAGCCATTTGGCATTGTCTGCGTGCACTGAGCTTTCCAGTTCTCTGTATGCTCACTAACTTGCATTAAAAAACACCCCGAAAGGAACGTGTTTTTACGACGAGCGAACCGAAGCGTTCATTACAAACCCCATTTTACACTCTCTCCAAAAATGTCGTCGAACCCCAACAACAACAACAAGGGTAAGGCTCCGATGGGAGCCAGGAGCTACAGCTCCCCGACGTCCTCCTCATCGGGGACGTCAGATTCGGAAATCGCTGCACAGCGAGAGATCGAGCGTGAGGCTCGCAGTTTTGACCAGTCCATGGAGGCTGATCCCTCGCCTTCGGGGACGTCGTCCTCGGGACACTGGTCTGAGGGGTCTAAGTTACAGCAGTGTCGTGCTTCGTGCCCCTGTATCCTCAGGGGAGGGGGTCCACGCCTGTGGTAAACAGGCCACGGGGTCCGCCATACGCCCCGACAGCTGCAGCGGCGGGGGCGGGACCGTCGGCACCTCCTGCGGACTCTGAGTCCATGGAGTTGTATGGTCTTCAGCCTGGCTCCTCGGGAGAGGAGCACGATGACGCGCGTTCGCGGCAGGACGAAGCCGCGCGTGGCTGCGGACGAAGGGCTCGCTCGGGCGATGGCCGAGCGTGAGGAGCGCGAGGTTCGCCGGGCGGACACGCACGCTCGGGCACGCGCCTAGCAGCGGGCGGATGCCGAGAATGTGCGTCGTGCGTTGTTTCGCAGTGGTGTTGCTTCTGGTGAGGAGCGGTACGAGGTGATGCGGCGGGGGGACCTTGCTTGTTTTAAAAGCCTACGTCGGTCCCGTGAGCCGACAGTGCACCTCGGTGTGCACCAAGAGTCTGAGTACTCCTTGACAGGCCCGTCGGGGGCGTCAGCAGAGGATGAGATCCTCATGACCCCGGCGATGGTGGCGCGAGAGAGGGAGGCCAAGAAACGCATGGAGACCTTCACAGCTGACAAGGTCCGTCGGCAGGCGCGGAGGGCCGCGGCGGAGGCGAAGAAGGAGCGGGAGCAGGCGGAGCGCGAGCGGCAGGTGGCTCTGGCGGAGCGCATTAAGCTCAAGATGTCCATCACGCAGGTGCGCCGGGACCGGATGGCCCACGAGCTCAGGGCCTGGAAGAAGGCTCAGGCGATGAAGCTGCAGCGGCTCGCTGAGATGGAGGCGCCTGGCAGGCAGGAGGCGGAGGAGCGTTACCGACGCTCGCTGGGACAATGGGAAGCCAACGTGGGCAGGCTGGAGGAACGCATCCTGAAGCAATGGCGTCGCATGATGAAGCATGCACGCAAGACAGCAGTGAGGGGTCCTCTTGGTGAAGCGGTAAGAGCCGAATTGGGCCTTGCGCCGGAGGAGGAGGTGTCTGCAAGCCAAATGTTTTATTACCTTTCGCAACCAAAGAAGACCATTTTTAATCGTGATGGTACAGCTGCACGCACGCGTGCTTACCGCCAGCCCGGGGAAGCTGGCCCGTCCAACCTGTCAAACAGGGAGGACATTATTGACCAACTGCAATTGGCGCAAGCCATGCTTGAAGCGGATCATCCGCTGTCACCAGGCGAGCAGGGGGTGCTGGCAGACACGGTGGCCAGGTTGGTTGCATCGCTGAAGCCAGCCAAGAGACGGGCACAGGCTGAGGCATGTGCACCACACCCCAAGCGCAGGAGGGATGAGGGGGAGGATGGTGGAGAAAGGGGGGGCAACCAGGGCGGGGGAGGACACGCCGACCAAGAATCTGCACCAAGCCAGCGAGCGGGAGGGGAGCAGCAGCAGCAACAGCAACAGCAGCAGCAGCAGCCACCCGAAGGAACGACCACAACCACTACCATGGCCTTGTGTAGGCCCAGGTTTGATCCCAAGAAGAAAGAGGATAAGCTAGTATTCCCGGGGCTGCCAGAGGGCCATACCCAGGATGAGGCTAGGGAGTGGTTGTTCAAGCTCTCACATGCTTATGCTAGTGATAACGTTCGTGACTGGTTTGCATCCCTGCGTGCCTCCACACCTATTCATCAATCTGCCAAGCCCATCCAACAGTTGGTACAATTGTATCAAAAACGTGCTAGCAGTGGGGTGGATGTGGCAGAAAATGTTTTGTGGGCACAGTTCATGGTAGACCTACGTGCACTAGTCACCACGGGGAAGCACTTAGAAGTACTCAAGGGCTTCCAGTGGATAGAGGCGTACAAGGTCAACAAGCGTGACTATGTCAGTGACAATAAGAAGTATGTCATGTACATAGAGGGGGATGAGGAGCTTAAGAAGCTCAATGCGAAGTACCTAGTGCACCTGTGGTTGCAAAAGGCAGAACTCGATCCTACCATGCTGTCAGTTATACTGGCAGGTCTGAAGGACAAGTGGGAGGATTTCAGGAAAGCCATGGCTTATGTGCAGCAGTGCCTAGAGCCATTTGCTGCTGCAGCCAAGGATGTCAAGGTGAAGCAGGTTAAGGGGGAGGAGGCCTCAGGTACGGGGCTCTCTAAAAAGCAGATGCAGTCGCTGGTGGCCCAGGTGAAGGCGGTATTAGGGGGGGATAAAAACAAAAACAATAAAAGTGGGGGAGGTGGAACCAAGGGGGGGGGGGAAGAATAATAACAACAGAAAACAAAAACCAAGTGGGGGAGCTAGCAAGCCAGCGGGTGCTAAGCCAGCAGGGGGGGATAGGAGGTTGCCTCATGACCCCGCCAAGCATTGTGTTAGGTGCCTTTGTAAGGGGCACTTGATGATTGCTGGAAAGGCAAACCTGATTATGGCTCTGACGTGGATGTTTGTCCTGGTTGTTGGAAAACACGTCACCCCATTGCAGCAGGAGCGCGGTGCACGGCTCCAAGGCATAACAAAACCACGCCGGGGCGCTACAACCGCGCGGGGGCAGCAGACCAGGGAGAGTCCTGTAAGCTACCCTCACCATTTTTCACAAATGGTTACCTGCTACCTTCTGTCTGCCAAGTGTTGCCTGAGTGTGAGGATGTGGACTGGGATGTGGCATATGATATGACACTGTCACACATGCTTCGTGACCCCACCATAGCTTCTCTCAGTGCAGCAGCAGAAAAGGTAATCACGTTTGGTGCTCTAGCATAGCAACTGCACAAGGTTATGGGCCATGAGGCTGTGGCTGAAAGGCTAGCCAATAAAATAGAACACCATACGTGATTACCTTTTCTGCTGCTGCACTGAGAGAAGCTATGGTGGGGTCTCTGAGCATGTGTGACAGTGTCATGTCATATGCCACATCCCAATCCACATCATCACATTCAGGCAACACTTGGCAGATGGAAGGTAACAGGTACCCGTTTGTGAAAAATGGTGAGGGTAGCTTACAGGACTCTCCCTGGTCTGCTGCCCCCGCGCGGTTGTAGCGCCCCGGCGTGGTTTTGTTATGCCTTGGAGCCGTGCACCGCGCTCCTGCTGCAATGGGGTGACGTGTTTTCCAACAACCAGGACAAACATCCACGTCAGAGCCATAGTCAGGTTTACCTTTCCAGCAATCATCCTTTCAAGTGCCCCTTACAAAGGCACCTAGTGCAATGCTTGGAGGGGTCGTGAGGCAATCTCCTATCCCCACCTGCTCGCTTGGCACCTGCTGGCTTGCTAGCTCCCCCACTTGGTTTATGTTTTTTGTTGCTATTATTCCCCCCCCCCCTTCATTCCACCTCCCCCACTTTTGTTATGTTTATTATTATCTCCCCCTAGTACCGCCTTCACCTGGGCCACCAGCGACTGCATCTGCTTTTTAGAGAGCCCCGTACCTGAGGCTTCCTCCCCCTTAATCTGCTTCACCTTACCATCCTTAGCTGCGGCAGCAAAGGGCTCTAGGCATTGCTGCACATAGGCCATTGCTTTCCTGAAATCCTCCCACTTGTCCTTCAGACCTGCCAGTATAACTGACAGTGTGGTTGGATCCAGTTCTGCCTTTTGCAACCACAGGTGCACTAGGTACTTCGCAATCAGCTTCTTGAGCTCCTCATCGGCCCCCTCTATGTACATGACATATTTCTTGTTGTCACTGACATAGTCACACTTATTGACCTTATATGCCTCTATCCACTGGAAGCCCTTGAGTACCTCTAGGTGCTCCCCCGTGGTGACTAGTGCACGTAGGTCTACCATGAACTGTGCCCACAACACATTCTCTGCCACGTCTACCCCACTACCAGCACGTTTTTGGTACAACTGCACCAACTGCTAGATGGGTTTGGCAGATTGATGAATGGGTGTGGAAGCACGTAGGGACGCAAACCAATCACGAATATTGTCACTAGCATACGCATGGGAAAGCTTAAACAACCACTCCCTAGCCTCATCCTGGGTATGGCCCTCTGGCAAACCCGGGAATACCAACTTATCCTCCTTCTTTTTGGGATCAAACCTGGGCCTACACAAGGCCATGGTGTTGGTGGTGGTCGTTCCTGCGGGTGGCTGCTGCTGCTGCTGCTGTTGCTGTTGCTGCTGCTGCTGCTCTCCTCCCGCTCGCTGCCCGTGTGCAGATTTCTGGTCCCGTTGGCCTACTCCGCCCTGGTCGCCCCCCCTTCCTTCACCATCCTCCCCCTCGTCCCTCCTGCGCTTGGGGCGGGGTGCACACGCCTCAGCCTGAGCCCTTCTCCTGGCTGGCTTTAGCGAGGCTACGAGCCTGGCCACCGTTGATGCCAGTACCCCCTGCTCCCCTGGTGACAGCGGGTGATCCATCTCGAGCATGGCTTGCGCCATCTTCAACTGGTCAAGAATGTCTTCCCTGTTTACCAGGTTGGACGGGCCAGCCTCCCCTGGCTGGCAGTGGACACGCGTGCGTGCTGCTGAACCATCACGATTAACAATCGTCTTCTTAGGCTGGGAAAGGTAATAAAACATTTGTTGTGCTGAAACGTCCTCATCCGGCTCAAGGCCGAATTCGGCTCTTATCGCCTCCCCAAGTGGTCCCCGCACTGCCGTCTTGCGAGCGTGCTTTACCATGCGACGCTTCTGCTTAAGCATGCGTTCCTCCATCCTGCCCAGGTTGGCCTCCCAGCGCGAGCGACCTTTGGTAACGCTCCTCAGCCTCACGCCTGCCAGGCGCCTCCATTTCAGCAAGCCGCTGCAGCTTCAGCGCCTGATCCTTCTTCCAGGCCCGAAGCTCGCGAGCCATCCTGTCACGGCGCACCTGCGTGATGGACATCTTCAGCTTGATGCGCTCCGCCAAGGCCACCTGCCGCTCGCGCTCCGCCTGCTCCCGCTCCTTCTTCTGCTCCGCCGCGGCCCTCCGCGCCTGCCGACGAACCTTGTCTGCTGTGAAAGCCTCCATTCGCTTCTTGGCCTCCTTCTCGCGCGCCACCATCGCCGGGGTCATGAGGATCTCATCCTCTGCTGACGCCCCCGACGGGCCAGTCCAAGAGTACTCACTGACTCCTGGTGCACGCCGAGGTGCACTGTCGGCTCACGTGACCGACGCAGATTCTGGAAACAAGCAAGATCACCACGCCTCACCACCTCGTACTGCTCCTCGCCAGAAGCAACCCCACTGCAAAACAGGGCACGACGCACGTTCTCTGCATGACCGCCCTCTGCTGGGCGCGCGCACGAGCATGCGTGTCCGCCCAACGCGCCTCGCGTTCCTCACGCTCGGCCATCGCCCGAGCGAGTCATGCGTCAGCTGCCACCTGACGCGAGCGAGCATCCTCCTGCTCCTCCGCCGAGGAGCCAGGCTGCATGCCATATAACTCCATGGACTCTGAGTCCGCTGGAGCTTCCGACGGTCCCGCCCCCGCCGTTGGTGCTGTCGTGGCATATGGCAGTCCCCGCGGCCTGTTCGCTACAGGCGTGGACCCCCTCCCTTGAGGGTATAGGGGCACGTGGAGGACCACACTGCTGTACGACCCATCCGACCAATGTCCCGAGGACGACGTCCCCGAAGTGGAGGGGCCAGCCTCCATGGACCTGTCAAAGCTACGAGCCTCTCGCTCGATCTCTCGCTGCAATGCGAGCTCCGAATCGGACGTCCCCGATAAGGAGGACGTCGGAGAGCTAGAGCTCTTGGCTCCCATCAGAGCCTTGCCCTTGTTGTTGTTGGTGTTAGACGACATTTTTGGAAAAATAGAGTGAAAAATGGGTTTGGTAATGAACGTTTCGGTTAGCTCGTCGTAAACACGTTCCTTTCGGGGTGTTTTTTAATGCAAGCAAGTTAGTGGATGCCTAGAGCTGGAATGCTCGGACAAAATTGCCAAATGGCGTGTGTGTGTTTCTGTTGAAACCCAAAGAAAACTTAAAGTGGGAGTTAGTCTAAGTCTCCAGCCTGTAGCCGAAGTGGACACGTGTCAGCACCGCCAGCACCCAATCGGGTACTGGGGCGGTACTGGACTAGAGCAGTCGTGGCATGGACACGTGGCTATACTCAGTATGTGATGAGCCGGTACATCAGTACCGGGACTGCAGTTGTCATGTTAGGACTGACCAGATCAGGTTGTAATTGATAGGCTAGTCCGTCCAGGATCAGTAAGTTAGTGTTAACTTACGCAAAGTCTGGCCAGCCGTCACAGACGTCTGGCCAGCAGTATATGTGCCATTCTATCCTAATGCCAAGGAGTCTCGTCGTCCACACACACGCCATTTGGCATTGTCCGAGCATTCCAGCTCTAGGCATCCACTAACTCTACCTTGGTGGCGGCTGCTTCCAGCTTTACGGTGCCTTGGCCGGCAGTCTGCCCTCCACTTGAGCACCCATTATATTCAACAACTATTCACAATGCTTGATTCCTCGGCAAGCTGCTCGATTCCGCTTTGTTGCATCTGCTCCCTGTCCGCTGCGCAATTCTTCACTGGTTCTTGTGCATGCAGCGGAACTTGTAGTAATGCTCCTGATGTCACCAACAGGCACGACGGCAGAGGCAAACACCCACGCATCTGAAATCTTAGTAGAAACTATGAGCAGGACGCAAAAATCGTGATAAGCGCTTGGCTACATCTTACAACACAAAGGTACAGTCGTAGCTGGTAGCAGCAAAGTGACGAGAGAGCCAGAATAGATGAAATGCAGCTCATAGAAAGCATGGCATGGAACATCTCACATCTACGAAACATCGCTATGCCTTTACCAAAGAAACCTAGACAGTGGCAAGATTGCATCACGAGGTAGCTCTCACACGGCCAGTGGTCAGGAAACTGGCCAAATCTTTGCCACCGCAGCTCCGTTTCAGGCCGCAGCGGCCTCAAAACATTTGTCATGTCAACCCTATACAACCTAGCTACAGCAGCGACCGATTTACTAGCAGCGACCGATTTACTAGAAAGAAACTATGTTCAGAGAACCACGATTCTGTTAACCGTGGGACTCCAGGGTAACCAGATTCTTCAGGGAAAAAAAGAGTGGCACATACGGAAGGCAGGTCACATCCTGGCCGCCGATGCTCATGGGAACAATTATCACTTGTCAAAAGGCTAGCCTCACCTTTACATCCCTCCCTGGCGATGCATGCCAGAGGCAAAGCACCTATTCTAAGTAGGACGAACAACCAATTTAGGTGTGGGGTAATGTCGAAAAAATCCGCCATGAACGCGGGGCAGGTGGCCATGGCCCGCAGAAGAGCAGAAGGTAGCACCATCGCCACGCTGCGTTGCAAGCCCACATTAATGGGCAACCATGGCGCTGCTGAGCCAGCACGGTCCCCCGGCCCTGGATGTCCCCCTGCCATGACCGTCCAAGAAATCATGGGTGGCACCCCCGTGCTGCAGCCCCTGAATGGTGAAGACCTTGTCGACCGCCGCAGCTTGAGTCCCCCGTGCCAAATGCGGCTGACTTGCAGGTAGGTGAAAGGTTAAACATGCTCCCAAGCATGCTTGCCCGCAATGCAGTGGCGGAGGGTGGTTTCAGGTATCAAGTCTTCTACCACCGCCAACTGAGCCTTACCCTTAGAAGTCTTGTCAGACTTCAGCAGCAGGGCGCCTCACTGAGCCGGCGCAAGCCCGACATCAGGCTGGAGATGCACATGGCAGACGCAGAGGTTCAATGCCTCAGAGATTCGAAGTTTATGGCAGAACACAATGACCACCAGCTTGGCGGCGAGTCGCTGGCCTTGCATCACCAACGTGCAGTGGCACTCGCAAACGCCGCCTCCCATGGAATGGGGGGTGAGGCAGGAGGGGGCATGAGTGTCTTCCACCCAGCAAAGACGGCGAGTGCCAAGTCCCACCGCTTCACCATACCCGGGAAGTAAAGTTGCAACCCCATCAAGTCAATGAAGTCATTGACACACATCTGGCGTCCGTACCATCCAACCCCCTTAACTGAGCCCAGGTGACATACGCACAAAAGGTCTCTTCAAGGGTGTTAGGGCGTGGCGATGGCCTGTCCGCCCGGCCGCCAGCCTCCCAGCCAGTCAATAGAGAATCAAGGCCATGACAGCAGGCCAGCAATGTAGCCAGCCTCACTTTCCCCTTTAGCGATTGAAGGTTGCCAACGGGTGCAGGGGGTCCCAGGGTTAGGATGGATGCCTTCCACGGTCAGGTCTCGCACCCAGCCTGCCAAGAAAGCGGCCATGGATTGGCCGCGGGAAACGCCATCGGCTGGTTGAGGAGCGCTCGGCGTCCACACCCACTAGGAACAGCTCCCAGTGGCCAAGGTAAGCGCGCACAACCGGGAGCACTGCTTGTTTAGGGTGTATTCTGATTCTGATCCGGTTTGGGTGGGAGGGTGTATCATCATGATGAACGCCCTTGAGCCAAACAGCGATAGAAACGAATGCCGCCGTAGAATCCACCAACCTCACCACCCGCTTGCCTCAGTTTCCCAGGCTGCGTGCACTCCTCTCCACGCCCTTCACTGCGGCCCGCACCTCCTTCTCGTTGATGTGCATCCCCGGATCCCGCCAACGACCTTCGACCCCAACCTGCCATTGCTGGCTAGTAATTGCTTGTTGCGCCCGCGTTGAGCGGCCTAGGGCCAGCGTAGGCCACCTCGGTTGGCATGAGCAAGGCTGGGTACCCCCGCACCTCACGTGGTAGAGGAGCTCTGCTGCAGAAGCGCTTCAGTAGAATGAAGGTGGTCATCGAGGTGGAATCGGTTGTCATGGCAACGTCTTGCAGTCAGCCCCCGAGGTGCCGCAAAGCTCATAAATTCTACAAGGGGCACCGGGGATGACTTCCTGCCCGATGATGTCCCGCAAACGCTGGTGGAGCGAGCAAAGCGGGCGGTCCAGCACCCACCCGCGACCGCGCAGCTTGCCAAGCTACAAATGGAAGGCGGAGGCGCCGCCACGTTGGTTGCTGATTAGGCCATGTCATGGGGCCGCCTTCTTTCATCGCAGAGTTCACCAAGCTGTACCTTGCCAACCAAGCGATCCGAGGGGGGCTGTTGGTTAACATGATCCATGGCCTCGAATCCCAATCCGCTAGCCGCTTGAACGCGCCTCGCACTGCAAAGTTGGTGAACTTCTTCTTGATGCTTCTGGCAGTGCGTTGTCCAACCGAATCGC
Source organism: Mesostigma viride (assembly GCA_009746045.1). Taxonomy (NCBI): domain Eukaryota; kingdom Viridiplantae; phylum Streptophyta; class Mesostigmatophyceae; order Mesostigmatales; family Mesostigmataceae; genus Mesostigma; species Mesostigma viride. The sequence continues at coordinate 676,881 of RPFO01000078.1, forward strand.
CGATGCATTGCCCGGCATCATCTGGCGCCATGCGCTATAGCGCTAGTCGCTAAGTGGGCCATTGACTTTGCTTCATGGCTCGACAGCAGCATCGAGGCATTTACCCGATGGATAAATGCATGGGGGAAGATTTAGCATGGGCTTCTGAAATGAGCCAGTTACGTGGCGGCCTGGTTGACACCCGGCACACCAGGGGGCCGGGGTCCTGGTGGGGTAGTGCAGGTGCCACCAGCTGACCCAACACTGCATAATGCACCGGGTAGCTTGGCTGGACCGGTTTCAGAATCGCCTAAAAAGCCCATGTTGGATTGTTCCCCATGCATTTATCCGTCGAGTAAATGCCTCGATGCTGGCAGACATCGAGGCATGAGACACAATTGCTTGCCCACTTTGCGACTCGCGGTATTGCGGGTGAAGCCGCGTGATGCCGAGCAATGCATCGGCGATTCGGTTGGACAACGCGTTGCCAGAAGCATCAAGTAGAAGTTGCAGTGCGAGGCGCGTTCAAGCGACCAGCCGATTGGGATACCGGGGATTGGGATCATGCCAACCAACAGCCCCTCCCGAATCGCTTGGCTGGCAAGGTAAAACTCGATGAATTCTGCGATGAAAGCAGGGGCGCCCATGACATTGCCTTCATCATCGGCCAACGCAGCGGCCCCTCCGTCTTACTCCTGTAGTGGCAAGCTTTGTTGTTGCGGATGCGTACTGGACCGCCCACTTTGCTTGCTCCAGTAGCGTTTGCCGTTCCGGCGAGACATTATCCTGGTGCCCTTGATGAAGTTTATGACTTTTGTCACGTCTCCAAGGCTCACTGCATTACATCTCCATAACAATCGATGACCACATTCATTCTACGGAAGCGCCTCTGCAGCAGGGCGCGTGCACGTGAGGTGCGGGGGCTACCCAACCTTGCTCATACCGACCGAGGTGGCCTACGCCGGCCCTAGGCCGCTTAGCGCGCAGTCGCAACAAGTTGTAACCAACAAGAGATGGCGGGTTGGGGCAAAGAGTCGCTGGCAGGATCTGGGGATGCATATCAACAAGGTGGCATTTATGAGCTTTGCCACATCTTGTGTAGGACATGACTATGGGCTGATGCTTGGGCTCATCCCTCTCGGTTTCCCAGGCTGCTACATTCTTGATATGGCTTACGGGGGCCAAGTGCTGGTTGCACGGCGCCGATGGTCGATGGTTTGGCGCATCGTGAGCCGCAATTTCTCTGTACCGTGACCGCATGCCAGACACTGCACTGGTCATGGTCGAGATCCAGAAACGGGTTATCACGAATATTTTTGCGCCTGTCAGAAATCGTCGCCAGCCAGCTTTTCTCGCGCAGGTCCAAGCACTCTGTGACGAGGTGCAGTGGTCAGGTGCGGGAACCCACGTAAAAAAAAAATAATAAAGCTGAGGTTGCATTTACGTTGGAGGGGTGGCATCCAGCCACAATGCCGCAGTTTCCACTGCCATGATCGCCAGCCCGAATTTCCCAGACCCGCGGTTCAACCAAGGGGCTTGGGCCACAGCGGCCACCCAAACCATCTTAGAGCATTGTAGTAGGAGAAAACACCAAGGGGAGTACCCTGCTAGCGGAAGTCTACCGCAGCTGTGGAGGAGTCAAGCTAGTAGGCAAAATTATTGCAAAGGAGGGGGGGGGGGGTTAACCAAGGGGTCGGCTCTTGGGCCTACCGGCAGCGGGCCCCTCGGTCCAACGGATCACAACAGAGGGGCCAGATGCTTTTGGTTGGCCGCTGTGGCCTGGGCGCCTTGGTTGGACCGCGGGTCCAGAAAACTTAGGGCGGCAATCGTGGTTCTGGGAACCGTGGCATTGTGGCTGGATGCCACCCCTCCTGTCCTCAGTACTGACTTGACCTGCTCGACGGCACCCACTGCCTCCGCTGGGCTGGAGCATTTGGAGAGCAAAGTGGCGAGCTGCTTCTTTTTAGCCCCTGGAAACTTGCGCGTGACCGCAGCCTGCGGCGTAGGCGTCCCGTCTCCCTTGCGTGCTGCCTGCCTTGTTGCCTTGCGCACTCGCTTTTGTTCGGCATTACTGCTCAGGGCAAGCAATTGGTTTTGGTACCGAAGATTCGTCAAACCAAAGGTCCAATCCCCCTGGTTCGCTGTCGCAGCCTTCGTGAAAAAGTAATGAGGCCAATCTTAGATAGGTGAGGTTGCTTTTTGCATTTTTTAGGGGGCGCGCAGCTTTGCTCGACGGCATTTCTTAGCTACACAACTCTTGCGCCTGAACAAATTACGCAAGCTGGCGCCCTATTGCCAGCGTCTTAGGTAAGAATGCCAGGGCTCTCAGGTCACATCTTGCGTGGCAGAAGAATCTCAGATCTAGATCGTTGCTTGCTACGCCAGTACCAAAGAAACATGGGCAGTGGCAAGATTGTAACATAATGTATAGCTCTCACACAGCTGGCCAGGAAACTGGCCGAATCTTTGCCACCGCAGATCCGTTTTACTTCGCAGCGGCCTCAAAAGGTTGGTCATGTCAACCCTAGCTGCTTCCTGTGGCGGCCACCCTTCCATCTCACTGGAAACAAACTACGTTCAGAGAACCACGATCACAGAAGCCATTCATACTACTTTATAGTAATTCATGCTATACTTATTATTATAGTATATATACAACTCACCGAGGCCAGGTGCATCATGGTGGGGCGAAGGCGCGCCTTTTCCGCCCCTGCCGGCGCATCGAACCAAACGTTGGCTGAGATGGTTGCCCGCTGGTGAGTAAACACCTGGTTGCATCCCACGGGGCCGGGGAGATCGAGGAATCTCAGGTTGAGGCCACACCACGTGTAAGTGCATGCAACCAAGGACCAATGCTTGGAAGAACTGAGCTCACCAAGTGGCGTCAGGTGAGGCATGCTTTGCGGACAAGGTGCCACATCCCCTTACACGTCATAGGCAGATGTGCATAACAAATCCAAGGATTTATAATCCGAATCGCCTGGTCAACTTCCTTCCCAATTACAAAATGATCCAATTTCACAATACCGCTGCGTTCAAGAGACTTAGCATTCACGTTTAATGTGCACGGCCCCAGTAGTAATGATCGCTTATGAGTGGCAAGCTGCCAGTGGCCACCCAATTACGTAACGCAGTCTATAGCGGTGGATTCTGTTTCTCGTGCATCAAGCTATCCTCCCCACCCTCAGGCAATCTTTTCGCACACACGCGCAAAAGTGGATGGTAAAAACCAGCAGCGCGGTAAAACAAGTTCCATTATTCAGCCAGCCGCTTCTACAGATCAAGTCATGACAAGACGTAAAACATAGTAAGAACCGAGCCAGTACCTACCACTCCGCTACCGCATAGCAGTATTCGTTGCTATTTATTGATCAATGTCTTGTTATTGTGAACAGTAAATAGCACTCTTGTTATTGTGGCGGTACGCGCACTGGCATCTTGTGTCGTGGGCCATCAACAGTCACACACAGGCCTGGGGGCTGGGTATATGTATCATCGCAGCAGACGCAGGGTGATGGGGCCTGGTTAAATGTTTAGGACTGTCAGCAGGCAGCATGAGGATACTGCCACCATAGCCGTACCTCGTGCCACCACCCGCGTGGGATGAAGATGGCCTCCCCGGCAGTCACCTGCATCGCCCATACAAACATAGCAGTTGATGGCGAGAGAACAGGAGTTCGACCGAGGGTGGGAACGGGAATGGCGTTCGACATGAGTCCCGAGTAGTTAGCAACAAGCAGCGATGGCAACTACGAACGATCTCAGAAGAACCATCGAGTAGGGAATGGCCCAAATATATGTATGCATGATCATGTCAGCATTAATTACGAGGAGAGTAATTACAAGGGCAATAATTATGCAAGCAATAACTATGTGAACCTTTGCGCGGTCTCACAGCAGTTTGAACCGTCGCAGAGACTGCGTGCCAGCAGCGGAGTCCGCAACCAGCCCATCCAAACGATGATTTCATGACAGTTCAGCTAGACTAGCATATCCGTGCTCTTGATTTATGCACACGTATGGTATCAACCCTGCCCCTGATTCAGGCGCACATATGCTAGCATAGCTGCCCTTGATTCACGCGCACGTATGCTAGCATCCCTGCCCCTGACTCAAGCACACGTATCCCCCCACAACTAGCAGCCCAGCACGCATAAGGAAGCAAAAGCGAGCCCGATAGCGGAAACCATACCGCTGTTCGGCAAAGGGACCACCGCAGAAAGTAAAAACTCGCAACGGCGCATGACTATGTCACAGCAGGCTCAAGCGGTCCTGTAGCTGGCCCCAGAGAAGACGTGAACTATTTGTGTGCATGCGATGACCTACGCACAACGTGACACCAAATAAGCAGCTCCTGCTCTTTGTGACGACACGAAGGCGCCCGTCATGGGACAAGGGGACAAGTGAAGGATGCTCGTCGCATGGGCAGGGCAAAAGGCAGCACTGGCTGGGACTCATGACAGCGTGCCTGGCTTGAAGTAAGTACAGGCCAGGTTAAGCAGTTTTCCACCGTAAGAAACTGCCGGGCTGAGCAAGCACCAAGCTAAAAATGAACGGCATCTTCAACGAGCGTATAGCATCAGAAAAGTGCTCACCTTGAGCAAAGAAGCACGTTGAAGAGCTTTGTGGGAGCACACCTCTGCTCACCTTCAGCAATCAAGCACATTGATGAGGAAGCGCTCACTCCTAGTGGGCGCTAACTACTAGTGGGAGCTGACAACTGGTGGGCGCTGACTAGTAGTGGGCTCAGTGAGCGTGTGATACCAAGAGTTCCGTGGGCACTCACCTCTGCCCGGTAGCCGTGCGCCGCGTTGTCAAAGTGTTCCCAGCGCGGGTCGCCCCAACCCTTTTGACGGAATGGTGGGACACCCACCCCTGTGCCTTGCGAGGCCGTAGCCTTGGGTCGCAGCAGCAGCAACACGCTGCCGAGGGCAGAGAAGTTGTTCAGGGACCCTGGCGGCGTAGACCACGGTGCCAGATGAGAGGATAAGAGAGGAAGCAGTTATGAAGAGACCTGGCTGGTGGGTGAGCCTGGCCTCGGCAGGGATTCAGATAGGTATAGAGGAGTCAAGCTGCTTAGACAAGCTGCTCACTAAGTTGTTAATTTCTTATCTTTAATGCTAAGATCTCTGAAGTGAATTCCAATGTTATTTACGCATGTAGGGACAGAATACCTGCTCTTTTAGCGCATGCATTTAACATAAGCTTGAGGATGTTGCAATGGAAGGCGTTATTGACTTACATTACTATGTTTCTGACAGTCCAGGGTGTGCACTGTTTACGGTGACATTCTCACTTAGTGCCCATCCATCCCATTTCCCCTGTTGTGGAGGGCTGTCGGGACAGATGGGTCATCCAACCTGAAACCAATATAATTGGTCGACAAGCAGTGCTTTCCGCAAACAAGAGCAGAGCAAGAACCGCCTCCTTGAGCCGGTACACATAGAATGAAGGCACTGCATCGCGCTCACCCTCGGTCCACGGCTCCGGGTAGATACATCCAATGTCGGTGGGCGGGTACAGGTGGAAGACCTGCAGACAAGGGCCAAGGCCAGCAAGCCGAAATGGTAGGCCATGCGTTCAAGCAAGAAAAGGCAAGGTCATGATTGCTACAGTCACAAAAACATATTGAATCATTACAAGCATGTCAAATACGTGTTTGCGGGGTTGCGCCATCCACAATGACACTTTGACATATCTCTCATGCAAAGGCAGAATGTTGGCGGTGGGTCAAGTAGAACAAGGGGGTCAACGGTAAAATGGATACAAATGGTAAAAATGGGCACAGACGGTAAATATATAGTATCTATCATTCTCAATGAAAATGTATAGTATCCTGCGCAACATTATCCAGCATGACGACACGCGTACATAAAGAGAGAGTCGGGGGTCCCATGGTCCACACCGCGTCCCACTCCGCACATACATAGTTGTCTCACTTAACACATGGTCATGACCTTCATCAGTATACCGAATGCCCGGTGTGGTAGTAGGATGTTTGTATGGAGAAGCCAAAGCAGTTCTACTGCCTTGACACCGGATACCCCAGCTACCAGTGTCAAGTCTACTTTTGAATTCGAGGGGAAGTTGTTTGCAGTCTCCATCGGTGCTGATCAGGCATTGCGGTGGCTTTCTGAGGTGATTGGAGACCTGAAGGACCACCCTGACACCTGGTTTGGTGGCTTGCTTCTTGTCTATTAGTAGCAGTATCGCCAACTGAAGGCTGCGGTCCAACTTATGAAGTATTGTGGTGAGCCGGGCCGCTTTGAGTATTTTAAGTAAAGCGCTGTTTATATTGTGCATTGCGCTGTTGCTGGTCGTATTGCTGAAACAACCTACAAGGTGGAGGCACAGCGCTGGAAGGAAGCGCGTGTTTTCCGAGCTTCACCTTTAGAACTTTCTCTAGGCCAAGTCCTCCTGTTTCACTACCTAGCCAAGCGTGACTAGTAATGGTGGCATGGACTGCAGCTGACCGTTTCCAGCCAGACAACCGCCATCTTGGTGACACCTTACTGGCCCCCTTGCTTCTGTGCCTTTCTGACTGGGCAATTACCCCAGGTGGCTGACATCCCGTCCCGAACAAAAAGCCTCTGCAGTCTCCGAGCGTTTGCAGGACACCATTCATGAAAGACTCCTTTAAGGAGGAACGCAAGCGGGCGATGGAGCGCATTGAAATGGAAGCGGGTGAGACAGGACTCGACTACTGGCCACGAGGAAAGCTCCTCAGATACCAGCAAGATGTCGGACATCCCATGCGACGGTCGACAATGTGCGAGTCCGGCACATTGTACAGTGAACTGGAACTCGATGCAGTTGTCCAAGTCCCAGCCTAGCTGTCACCTTCTTGGCGATGTTCTTCACAGTATGCGAAACAGATCCGGCATGCGACAGGTGTCAGCAAAACGGTCATCAATCGCTCTTGCTGACATGGTGACGTTCTAGGGGTAGGGAAAAGGGGCATCTAGTCTCAGGTCCTCAAAATTAGTGTAGCTAGGGAAACACGCGCCCGATAGCGCTTGGACTCCAAAGGCGGCCCCGCAAAGTGGTTGGCCAGCACTTGTTGCATCTGATAATAAAAATCCCAGAGGCCAAAATGCCAAGAATCAGGCTTGTCCTTGACAGCCTGAAAAAGCTGGTGGAGCCAAGAGAAAGGTCGTCAGTTGGGCGTCAACAGAAAATAAAGCTGCCTTCCCTCGTACTCAAAAGTCACCTTTGCAGTATGTGGTGTTGGAGAAGCCTCTGGAAAAGTAGGAGCAGTGGTCTCGGACATTAATATAGCCCAAGCTAAAACAGGCCCCTTTTCCCCCGCAAATTGCTTTTCTCACTGGAAAAACGTAGCCGAAGGTATTAAGGGCCATTTTGGCTCTTTAGACGCTGAAAAAAGAACCCGCCTCTTAAACTATGGGGTCAGAAACAAAATGATCACTTAGAAGTACAAAACCCAATATACTAGGATGGAAGAATGCTAATCTTCCACCCCTTCTTCGAGCACCTCTCCAACTAAATTAGCTTCGCCCGTTTGGCGTATCTTTGGGGTTCTTTGGTGGAATATGGGCTCCGCCGGATTAGGCTTCTTCTTTGGCCGATGCATGCTGCCACTCGGGCTCATCTAAAAAGACACGCATGCCATGCCAGAAGGCATGATCGGTGGCCAATGGCGCGGCGTGACGCGACGCCAGTACTGCAAACGCCATAGATGGATGGGTATACGTCATACCCATGCGGAACGCATGTGCACTCACAGGGTAACATACGCTAGTAGCGAACTCATAACGCACTAGCCAGACCCATGGCGAATCACACATTGTCACAATTCTTTAGTGCCAACCGGCGCCGACTGTGAGGACAAACTACGTCCGTTAGAAATGAATCCGGGCCAGAAAACTACAACATAGGCTCACAAAACGTATTTCGGCCCTGGTAAAACATTAGGCAAGCGCAAAAAAAACCCTTGACCTTCCCTCGGTCTCCTGAAATGACAGTCAGAATTATAGGTGAATATGCCCAAGCAAGTCATAAGACATAGATACCACACAGCATCCATGAAGCCTTCAAATACTGCAGATTCACACACACACACATATACATGGTCGGTTTGTCGGTAACCAGCGGGCGTACCTTGCGGCCCGCCAGAAGGATGTGGAGGTTGTCCTGTCCCAAAGGAAGGCAACGAGAGTTGCAGCCAATCAAAGGCATCCTCGCCCACACCCAACCAAGCCCAGCATACCCCAACCCAACCCACCCAACACAAAAAAAAATTACTCAGGGTCAGTTGTTTGCCATGCGCAGTAGTCCATCACAGACCAGGCAAGCGAGACGAGATTCAAGATTATGCGAAGTCTTGCCCGCAACAGAGGGTAGATGCGGACAGACTGAAAACGCCGCATTTCTGGCGGTCCGTATCCCAGCCTGATCCTGCAAGACATCCCCTTATGGTGTCGCGACCTCTTGGGAGAAATCAGGTGCGACCCATCACCCAGGTGTATGGTAAGGTCATGCGAGCAAGGTGTATGGTAAGGTCATGCCAGAAAGAGTCGACATCACAACGAGGAAGGCAAAAAAGGCGTGATGTCCATGCGCAAATACAATTTCAAAGTTTTCATTTCTTTGCTTTTTTCATTTTTCTTGATCACTTTGGGTATGAAAGCACGCACGGGGCGGCAGGCAGCCACCAGTTCCTGTGCTTTTAAACGCCTACGCTACTGTTACACGTTGGCGTGCCATGCATCCGAGGATTGCCTATCCAAAACGCCCAGTCCCGATAATGGCCAAGGTCCGCTATCATGCTAAAGATTACATATTAAAGATATATATGGAACTGCTCATCATGCAGGCATTGCCCATTAGCTGCTTGGTTGCTGGGCAACCTTAGCTGGTGGACCCGATCTCGGTGGTGGGCATCCACTCACCAGCGCGTCAAAGTGGATGCGGCTGGTTGCTGACGTCCCCATCCATAGGTTGCGCTGGCGGACGCTGCCCGCGGGGATGAGCGGCTGCGGCAATGCGAGCGCACCAAAGGCACATGCAGGCTGGTGATATAGAAGTACTTGGTGGGGGGCGGCAGATTGGCCTGGCAAGATTGCATCTATCACGCGAGAGGGGAGTATGTGTGCCCGTATGTGTGTGAGCGCGCATGTGTGCGTGTGTGCATGAGAGTGAGAGACAGACGTGCAAAGAGTAGGTGGCAAACAGTGATTCGTGCTGCCACATCGGTTCAGCAACGCATGCGCACGGTGCCTATCTGCACGACCACGACAGGGGGATGCCCCAGCCAGCCACCTTTATAAGCCTAGGCCTGCGCTGGCCCCAAAATGGAATTCAACAGAGTCGCATGTGAACCGAAACTGAGTCACGCCTGTGGGGCTGCGGGCTCAGCATAGACCGGAGTGCATGGCTCTAACATGACTGCTTTTTCGTCGTGGGATTAAATAAATGAATCAGGCTTCTTTTGCAGCAAGCAAGGCACCAAAAAATCTGCAATGGTAAGGAATGCAGCTGGGGGACAACGCAATAGAAGAAGCTTAACAGTGGGCATATGCTATAGATAAGAGCATAGATGGGCGAGTGCAATAGATAGGAGCAGAATGTGAACATATGTGATAGACAAGAGGATAATAGGTGGCCATATGCAATACTTCTGAACATAAGTGGGCAAGTGCAATGGATACAGCATGAGTGAATGCATATAATACAGACAGAGACATTAGCATAAGTTTTTGTAAACGGAAACGGAGGATAGAGGAAGCCAAGTCCCTGCGTGATGGTTCACACTTGTTTCGCTAAAGTAATTTCTGTGTCATTACAGCTGCCAGAAAAACATGGCCAGCCTAGCATCCCCATGGCCATGTCACACCACTCAACTGGTGTGGTCGCTGGGTGGAGCAACTTGGCGAAGAAGCGCTGGAGACCTGAGGGAGGCCACACATGTGGTGGGCGCAAGAGTCTGTTTGTCTTGTCAGTAAGTATGATTCATCCCCAAGCCTCGATCACGCGTCACGCATAGACATGCAGTCATGCACACGTATCAGAGGCCGCCCCTGCGCAACCACCAGGTTGGATAGCCTTAGACTAACAAGTAGGCTGACAAGTAATCGAATACAATGCATGCTCATACTGTAACTAGGTTGATAAGTAGGCTAACAAGTAATCGAATACAATGCATGCTCATACTGTAACTAGGTTGATAAGTAGGCTAACAAGTAATCGAATACAATGCATGCTCATACTGTAACTAGGTTAATAAGTAGGCTAACAAGTAATCGAATACAATGCATGCTCATACTGTAACTAGGTTAATAAGTAGGCTAACAAGTAATCGAATACAATCATGCTCATACTGTAACTAGGTTGATAAGCAGGCTAACAAGTAATCGAATACAATCATGCTCATACTGTAACTAGGTTGATGAGTAGGCTAACAAGTAGGTAAATAACGGAACCTCATGCTGTATTTCGACTTACAAGTAGGCTAACAATTAGGTCAATCATGTCACACTCAAGCTGTAATTCGACTAACAAGTAGGCTAACAAGTAGGTCGATTATGTCACACTCATGCTGTAATTTGACGAACAAGTAGGCTAACAAGTAGGTCAATAAGAACACATTCATGCTTGGCCATGGGGCCTCAAGAGTCCATGGGCGACCATCCCAACAAAATCTGTAAGGCAACAAACCTATCCTAGGCCAATGGAACCAACAATAATCTTTGGGCAACATGGGGTCACACCCACGTCCGTTTCACATCCCAGCGACAATGTTTTGCCAACTATCTTGTAGATATCAATAGATTAATGGTAGCGAACCTTTATCAGTGGATCCATGCCGATCAATAGTATTGGCTGGGATTGCGCCGCTAGGGGCTCGACACACAAACTGACGCACGAGCGCGCTTCCTGCCCACACTACCCGTGGGTGTTACTGCTTGGGTGATATGGTGGAGGTTCCTACAGAATGCCCCAGCAAGCACTTCCATGATGGAAACCATGACGGAAACCCCATGCAGTAAACTTGGTTTGCGAGATCCACATTCCGGGGACTTGGAAACTTCTATCTGTGCAAAGGAGACTACTTGTTTAAGCTCCCTTCCCCGCTCCGTCCTTTACCCCCCCACCCTTCACATATATATTCAGAAAGAGATGAGATTGTCTGCTAACCCCCCACCAGCCATGTACCTGGCGGTAGTCCAGACAGCTCCTCCCCAGGGGCCGGCAGATCCCTCCACGTCAGGTAAATGAGCTGCGGTGCCGGTGGGGGCGGTTCCTCCTCCCTCGTCCTTTTCTTCGCGTTCTCCCGACTGCCACAGCTCATGCCCGAGTCGATTGCACTCGGCTCCCTGTCACCATGCTCCATGCGCATTTCACTCGTTGACAATATATTTATATTTGACACATCAGGCCGTTTGTCCTCCGGACCGTTCACGCACCCCGGCTCATCTCTGACTTGCCCCGTGGACGTGGCCATGTCATCACTACACCCGGCCCCAGCCGCCACCGCCATCTGTGCGAACCTGCGCCAAGCACACACCAGCAAAACCAACCGCGCAGTTACCGGAAAGTCTGTAGTGAAAAATGCACACGTGCCCCCCTGCAGAGATCGCGAGGCGATGGAAAAAGTTGAGCAATGCACCCAGAGCGCCCATGGTCTGATTTCATCCTCGGATTTCTTCTTTGCCATAGCACCGGTGACAATCACCATCCCGTTTGACCAGTGCTCCATGCAGCATTGAATATTATTTTGATGCACGCCTTGGTGGCGAACGCATCTCTTTGCGCCTTGCTTCACCAGATCATACTGTACGATAAGCTCACGCAATGTGCGTTAGCACACACAGCCACGCCATCGCGCATGCCAGAAATAATGATACTCCTACCAGGTCCGGATGAAAGCGACGATGAAAATCACGCTTTTATTACCCCTTGCAAAGTAACACTTGGATCTGTCACCGTTTGCACCGTCAAAGCCGTGCTGCGGATCCCGGGGGAAGATCAAAAGCATCCATAGCCGTACCCACGGCTCGCATTGCAAAGGCAGTGAGTCCCCCTCACGCTTTTGTCCACTTTTCAGCAAGGCAAGTTGCGGCTGGCATGAGTAACTTTCCACTTAACTTAGTGCGATGCGTAGTGTGGCAGCATACCATGATAATACACAAAATCCAAACCAAATCCATACAGATCGGGCTGAGTCTCTCATTCAAGATGAGTGGCTTGCAACGCATGCTGCACTAGGCACTACTGTCCCAGAATAAAATCCAACCAGAGAAAATCCTCATCACCGGTGCCGCACGCTAGCAACATGTAGACAAGCAGGTGCTGCACTTGTTTACACTGTGACATTGGCACCTCACTAGAAAAGAATCTGACGAGGTCGTTACCGGCCCGGTAACCAGAATGGCTATGATTACGGACCCCGTAACCGGTAGGGACCCTGTAACCACCCTGGATTGGTTGCGGGGCTGGTTACGGGGTCCGTTCACGTAAAATCCATCAAAGTCACAGCCAGCAAGCCTAAGTGTGAGTATCCAGCACACAGCCCACAGAGATGTGTCTGTCCCCCTCATATGTGTGTGTGCCCACTGCCCCCACCTCACAAGTGTATGCCCCCCCTTTACAAGTGCATACGTCGGGCTGTCGGCCCATACACATACCCACGGTTGTGTCAGCAAACGACTCGCCCGCGGCATGTAGTCAGCTAACGCGGCAGCACCCGCGGGCCAGACCTTAGCACTAAGTATATATAAAAAGCCACCGCTAGCACTCGCTGGCCTCTTGCTCAACTGCACGTGAATTGTAAAGCACGCCCTGGCAGTCGTTTTAAGCTCTTGATCGATCGCTATTCCATGTCCTCCTTGCTTGTTTCTGAACCCTCCCATTCTTTGCCAATCCATGATGGCTTCCGCAACTACAAGCGCACAGGTTGTCGCCAAGCCAATGGCTGCCATGAACAAGGTGCATTGAAGAGTGGTGCAGGCAATAAGTGGTGCGACATATGCTCAAAACGGCTGTTACGAAGACGGGTGGTGAGAATGCGGATAGGGCGCAGCAGGCAGCAAGACAAAAAGGTAGGCGAGCGGCAGAGAAGAAGGTTCCTGCCAAAAAAAATTACCACCGCGATCGTGGAAGGCACCAACAACCATGGCATGGGCAACCGGGCCGATGCTGGTGAGAAGGCGATCGAATACTTGCAAGTGTGTGAGAGGACCATTGCCGAATCCCCTGTTCAGAAAACGCGCGCCCAGGATATCAGGGGGGAGGGATAATCCGCCATGCAAGGCATGGTCAGCGAGGAACTACGCACGCAGTTGCTTGATGGGGCGCAACAAATTTCTGGGGGCAATATTGCAGACGAGCTAATCCCAAACGGGCTATCCTCATCGACATGGACTTGGCTACGTTGCCCTTTCGGGAATGTATACGTGCTCGTTCAGACGTTGTGCATTCGCGAAATGGAGGCAATATTGCCCCCAGAAATTTGTTGCGCCCCATCAAGCAACTGCGTGCGTAGTTCCTCGCTGACCATGCCTTGCATGGCGGATTATCCCTCCCCCCTGATATCCTGGGCGCGCGTTTTCTGAACAGGGGATTCGGCAATGGTCCTCTCACACACTTACAAGAATTCGATCGCCTTCTCACCAGCATCGGCCCGGTTGCCCATGCCATGGTTGTTGGCGCCTTCCATCGCGGCCGGACTTTTTTTTCGCAGGAACCTTCTAGTCTGCCGCTCGCCTACCTTTTTGCTTTGCCTTGCCTTGCCTTGCCTTGCCTTGCCTTGCCTTGCCTTGCCTTGCCTTGCCTTGCCTTGCCTTGCCTTACCTTGCCTTGCCTTGCCTTGCCTCGCCTCGCCTTGCCTTGCCTTGCCTTGCCTTGCCTTGAACCTTCTAGTCTGCCGCTCGCCTACCTTTTTGCTTTGCCTTGCCTTGCCTTGCCTTGCCTTGCCTTGCCTTGCCTTGCCTTGCCTTGCCTTGCCTTGCCTTGCCTTGCCTTGCCTTGCCTTGCCTTGCCTTGCCTTGCCTTGCCTTGCCTTGCCTTGCCTTGCCTTGCCTTGCCTTGCCTTCCCTTGCCTTGCCTTGCCTTGCCTTGCCTCGCCTCGCCTCGCCTCGCCTTGCCTTGCCTTGCCTTGCCTTGCCTTGCCTTGCCTTGCCTTGCCTTGCCTTGCCTTGCCTTGCCTTGCCTTGCCTTGCCTTGCCTTGCCTTGCCTTGCCTTGCCTTGCCTTGCCTTGCCTTGCCTTGCCTTGCCTTGCCTTGCGCCCTATACGCATCCTCACCACCAACCTTCACGACAACCGTTTTTGAGCCATATGTCGCGCCACTTCTTTGCCTTCACCGCTTTCTAATGCATCTTGTTAATGGCAGTCATCGCCTGGGCGATTTCTTGTGCAGTTGGTGGTCCGGAAGCCATATAAATTGATGAAGAACGGGAGGGTTCAGAAAAAATTAGGATACGCAAGTGCGGTTGATTGCGACCTTAAAACCACTACCGGGGCGTGCCTCGCAATTCACACGGTGCAGAAAGTGGTAATTTAAAAGCGCACTCCAGTTCTACTTTCTTGGTGCCGTTAGAAATCCAAGGTGCGTGAGTGCACCCCGTCGTAAAAATTCTGGCGCCAAGGCAATTTTTTGTGGTTTTCAGAGCTCGCATAGATCGAAGGGAGCCACGCCGGGATGAATGGGAGTATGCATTTGGGTGGCACCCACCCCCTGCACGTGCCTGGTGGTACTAGTTGAAGTTGTACTATCAATCGCAGGCGGTTCTAGGAAATGCAACCTCACATTGCCGGGTAACCAAGTGGCCGACTCTCAGGCCTGCCGGCTGCGGGCTCCTCGGTTAAACTGTATGGTCACACCAAAGGTGCTGGCTGTGGTACGCGGCCCTTGGTTGGACCGCAGGTCCGGAAATTTCGTTTTTTGGTCAGCAACATAGGCCTGTATAGCTGGCAGTCCATTATCCGTTTCGGCTATAACCAGCATAGTCCCTACCAGTCAAGCATCCCTGCTCCATATTTATGGGGGCTGACTACCAGGCACCTGTTGTCCCTCAACCATGTCCATGGAGGCCGTGAGAGGTACCCAACATTGTGTGTCAGACAGTCCTGGACAATTATGTACAGGAAGCTTGCCACATCCTCATGTAACTTGTGGCAGATAACCTGTTTCACGCTGGCTAGTTGCTTTTAGCCAGCATTTTATTCTTGTCGACAGTGTTGCATCGGAAACTCCACTGGTAGCGGCAATCATACGTGTTATTTTGTAGCAATGAGGCATAGTGACGTACAGTTGATTATGAGCTCTCTAGAACTTTTCTTGGATTCGAATTTGGACTTCTGATATCATGATATCATGTGCCGACTGCAAGTTTAATTATTGAGATACGCCAATGTTTGATCAAGCGCCGCACCTGTTTGTATATGGTGCTAGCGTTCGGGACTGATGCTAGAGTTCGGGGCTGATGATGAGGAATTTATCTCCTTCGATTTCATTATAGGCTTCGAGTTGTGCTTCGTAACGCAACATTCGTTGCAAGCCACCCATTTGGAATCAGAGACTCAGCGCGATCTGTACAGATGTGGTTTGAGTTTTGTGTGTGCGTGTTGCCAAAAAAGATAGCAGTATCTGATCTTGTTGTTTACTCGCCATCCCTGGCAAGGACTGCTTGACGATGCACATGAGACTCATAAGGCATAATAAATAGGCCATGATTTTCTTAGGTCCTGGTCTACCCAACTCACCTGTGTGGCGGCCTTTGCCACATTGTCTGTCACCTCTGCACAATTGAACTATTCAAGGTTGACTGTAATATCTTTTCTAATAAGGGATTCGTTTGTCTCAAGCACTAATAGTGTGCAAGATAAACCTGTCTCCTTCTCCTCCACCTCGTGCAGAGACCTGAATCCCAGTACATAATGGCCAACTCCACAATAGACGAGGCACTTCAAATCTGGCGTACACGCATAATTACGGTACTGATGACAGTACATTCGGCACCCTGTAACTTTCGATATACTTGACTAAGTTATGCTGCATCAATTGGGACACGTCCGTCAGCATAGTCACTGTTCGCCTAGTCGATTAAAATGCCGCTTGAGATAGATCGAGTAGGTGGGCTTAAAGGAAAAAGCTCAACACCTCTCTTTACATAGACAGCCAGGATTCAACAAAATTGGGCACACATGGGATAGCTAAAAATAGTAGCCCAGACATCACACACACACACACACACACACACACACACACACACAGACACGCACACACACACACAAATGCGTGCGCCCAAGGCCCACCTGCTAAAGGGCATGCGTCGCCGCTCGCTGCGGGCGATCGGGTGCCATCGAAGCGTTCCCGCAATTCCTGCCACCCCATCCGGCGCGCACATCGAATCTGGCTCCCCATCCCGCACCACTTCTTTCCCCGCCACGCCAGACGCTTGAGGCAACATTCTTCTCGCAAGGCCTGGTGACAGGGCACGCACACGTAGGGGAATGTCACGCACGCAACCATAAGCTGCGCCAGTGTTACTGTTACTGTCCTCTAAGGCACCCCCCAACCCCCCCACCTCGAGAAACCCTTGCTCTCGTCATCAAGATGTCATCAAGCTGTCGTCATCAGCACACGCATTGCGTGCAGGGGGACACGTACTGCGCGGGCATGAAGCCAGGGGCCATGAGCAGAGCCCGAGAGCAAGGAGCGCAAAATTATGGGAGTGAGGTTGTGTGAGTAATGATACGAACGAGTGAATGAGCGAAACTGTGAGTTCAGTATCATCAGATGGTCATGCTGCCATATGCTTTACAGCCTCATTGTGCGGAGAGCTCGGATGGGAAGCAGGCGGCGCAATGCCTACAGGCCGTCCCGTGGTCGCCGACAGTAGCCACAACCGGGCACCTGCTCGCACGCTGTAAGCATAGCACACACAAACCAGAAGCATGCTACACTACTATACTAAATGCTGTACTGCTGTACTAGATGCACGGCGTTGAGGTATACAGTGCGCACGGCTTTCAGGACGTATACAGTGAGCACGACTTGGCACGAGGTCGCAGTAGCTGCCGTGACATACCAGCTGCGGCATGCCCACCTGGATCCTGCTTAAACTACGTCTAATGCCAGGTGGCATCACGCCATGCACAGGTGACTTCACCAGGTGCGATTTGCAACTACACCGTGTCATCTTTCTCAAGGAGTCGCCCTCGCAAAGACTAGTCCAGTAGCTGCCGCCGTGATGCTTGCATGGCGCATGCCCGCCGGAGCAACGGGGCGTGATGATGTCAGCGTGATAACACTTCGGTTGATGTGTTACCGCCTCAGTCATGGCCAGTCATCCTCGCAACACACTAGTGTCTAGAGGTCCACTGGACTCAAATCGGATCCATAGGTAGGCCTATCGTGGCTTCTCTTGGTGATCGGCGGTGGCATCGCACTGCCGCACGCTTCTTTTACATGACTGCCCTGTGCTATTGACTGCACCCTTGCAAAGAACCAAACTCCACCACAAATCACAAGTCCAAATCACAGGCTCATGGTACATCCCCGTGTCGATCCGAGGTCACCGTTCGATCCAAGCACCGATGACCAGGATGGCGATGACTAGGGCACCGAGAGCGAATGGGTAAGCTGGTAATGCATGATTATCAAGCACATGAGAGTTCCGATTATCATTCACACGTTCAGAAACAAAAGGCTTTTCTCGTATACGTGCCCGCTTTGAAAAAAGTTCGCATGGGATTTTCATCCAGGCAATTCACGATCCAAAGTCCTCGCCGGCATGTTTGCCTTACCCCTCTACCAACTAACCTGCCTTGCTCCCTGGCCAATCAGCTCACCTTGCTCCACCAGCTCCTCCCCTCGCGCCTGCGCCTTTGTCTCCTCCCCCTGCGCTGCGCCTTCCGGCTGCCACTGCCGCTTGCCCTTGCCGCTCTCCTCATCCACACTCGTCTCCTTGCCGCTCTCCTCCTCATCATGCTTCAGCAAGAACGCTTCCACCTGCAGCGGCATTGGAGCGCAAGTACAGGGCTATTGTGTATTTGTCATGAAAAAGGCCTAATTGAGTACAGGGGTATGTGTGCGTCAGCAAGGCTGCAACCGTCTGCCGTGCAAGCTCCTTAGCCACAATGTTGATCAAGCATGTAGCTTCTTCATAATGCTGTCTAGGCACCTTGCAAGATTAATGCTAGCACAATACACTTCTCCTTTGAAATATTTCCATCCAAGTAGAAAACAGCCTAGTAAAAAAGCCACCACACAAACGTCAAAGTGCGGCGACAGGAAGTGCATTTTGAAATAAGCACACCATGGGAAATAGATGCGATGGACGAAAAGGAGACAAGGTTGCCTCATTTCACAGGCTTATCATAAAGAACGCTTTGCTTTTACTCTAATCATCGCAATCTCCTGTCAAGACTACTCTGCCTCCACGAGAATCATCGCAATCCCCAGCTAGCTCAGCCAGTAACTTCTCAACGTTGAAATCCTTCAATTTTCCCAAAGTTAAAATATGGCCCCTGTTCCCACCTGGGCATCATCCCCCAGCAGGGTGCCGAGTGCCCGCATCAGGGCGCAAGGGTCATCACCATCCACTGCCAGCTCCTGCTGCCTGGTGTCCAGCAACAAAGCACCCCATGTTAGGTCTGAAAGTGTTATCACCTCACAATTCGAACAATCGAAAGTGATGAGAGTGACTTGACTGCCTAGCATGACATGCCACACATTATAGCAACATGCAGCAACAAGGCCTATTTGTGCCATGCAGCCACTACCTTGTAAAACACGGCTTGCACAACTAATCGCATGCCAACCCCTTTGGACCAATACAGGAGCAAGGAATGAGCTATAAGACGCGCTAAACAGGACGACGTGCAACATTGTCGCAACCCAAACCCCTTATATAATGCCACCTTCCTTCACGGCCGCTGTTTGAGCGCTACCAGTCCCGCCCTGCACGTTCAGCCTGTCCCCAGCGGCTTCATGGTCACAAAAAGTACCCATCCGCATCACTTGGAGTTTGCCTTTCACCAGTGTGTGACACTGGGCCTTTGCAGGGTGCTAAACCAACGAAAACAAGAGCATGGCAATCATGCAGTATATACTGTACGGTCCTATCTGTGGGGCCAGGGGGGGTACGGACGGCACCGGGTGATAGTTCGATCGTGCTCCTTGGCCTGGCTACCGATGGAGGCACGTTCTTAATAAATCACTGCGGTATTGAGTCCGCAAGCTGCCACAACTACAAGGTCCGTAACAAGACGACTGCCTCTATGAAAAACTTATCTGATAGACCCAATGCCACCACGTCTGATATGCCTTATCTGATATGCCCCCATGTCTCCAGCAAGCGGTGCATTCCCAAGTCATAACTTCATGAACAACTGTTGGTGACAGGGCAACAAGCCAGCCGTAAAAACTCTTGCATCCCTCTCTCCGAACCCGGATCCCCCCTGCGCGACTGCCTGGCCTGTCTGTGTTAATTTCTCACGCTTGCGAATTTACTTCCCGGCAGGTAAACCACGGCTGGAGCCACCCCCGGCAAGGCAGGCTTGACATCAAACATTGCTCACATGCCCGCACCAGAATCCACGATGAGCCAAGCGCACAAACGCAAGGAGAGGGCCTTAGGAGACAAGGATGCTAGTAAACTGCTACTAGGGTGCTGCAGATGCTAAAGCAAATCTGCCACCGATGGTATGATTTTCTATTATTTTCTCGTCAGCATGTCATCTTGAAAGATTGCCCAGAGGGGGACTAGCTGCTGACTCCAAAACCACCTTGTTGACATGCTAGCAGATAGCTTGGCGTCGCACACAGCGTGTCAGCGGCAGAAACACTCGTGCACACGCCAGTCCATACCAACGGTCCACACAAATACCAGCCCAGGCACCAGCCCAAACACCCGTGCAGAATCAGCCCAGAAACCAGCCCAGACTCCCGTCCAGACACCCGCTCAGACCCCTGTCCAGACACCTGCTCAGACACCCGTCCAGAGTCGAGTCCAGAGTCCAGACACCGGACGGGGCGCTCGGGTCCCACCCATCCACCCACCCACCCACCCACCCACCCACCCACCCACCCACCCACCCACCCACCCACCCACCCACCCACCCACCCACCCGCCCGCCCGCCCGCCCGCCCACTCACCCACCCACCCACCCACCCACCCACCCACCCACCCACCCACCCACCCACCCACCCACCCACCCACCCACCCACCGGCCCGCCCGCCGCGCCCGCCCGCCCGCCCGCCCGCCCGCCCGCCCGCCCGCCCGCCCGCCCGCCCGCCCGCCCGCCCGCCGCCCGCCCGCCCGCCGCCCGCCCGCCCGCCCGCCCGCCCGCCCGCCCGCCGCCCGCCCGCCCGCCCGCCCGCCCGCCCGCCCGCCCCCGCCCGCCCGCCGCCCGCCCGCCGCCCGCCCGCCCGCCCGCCGCCCGCCCGCCCGCCCGCCCGCCCACCCACCCACCCACCCACCCACCCACCCGCCCACCCACCGCGATGCGTGCTTACCACGGCGCGTGCCACGAGGGGAACACGACCGGGGCGCCCTCATACGAGTTGCAGAACGGGTCCAATGAGGGGGGGCATTCCTGCAGCCTGAGGTGGGGGTAGAAGGTTGTGGGAATGGAGTAGAAGGTCGTGGGAAAGAAGGAGGGGCAAAGGGCAGAGAAAAGGGCTCCCGAAGACTAGGTTGAGCACAGCGAACCTCGCTATTAGTGCCGATGTCCTCCCTTAGACAATGCCAGCCCATGTTGCCATGTTTTCAGCTATCGCCTGCGTTGCCTGCAGGTAACTACCAGGCAACCACACCTGCAATAATTGTCTGTTGCGATGAATTGGCATAAGCTAGCGTTGCCGCTGCTCCTTTCGGTAGCAAAGCTTTCTCTATCTGACATGACCGCCTGTTACAACTGTGTAGCATTGGTGAAGCATGATTGCCGTACCGATGGCGAAAGGCAGCGGTCACATGAAATGCTTACTCTCCAAACTACAGAGAGAAGCATGAAGTAAAATACAGGGTAGTGCGCTGGCACGCGGACACTTATCAGCACGCACCTGTCCACTGGCCGGTATGGTGCAAGTTGGGCCTCGGTCTGCTGCAAACGGAGGGCGAAGTCGCGAAGCAAGCACATAGCCTGCTGCAGCAAGATCTGTACCCGCAATTAATGTACGTTCGCCGAGGATGGGCGCGACGTTGACGACAAGTTGTAAGAACGAACACCGCGATTCTGTAAGGTAGCTATGGATTAAGTCATGCTAAAGGATGGTATCATCCGGCGTGTGGCATGGGAAGTTCTTGTGCTAACTCGATATAGCTGCGCATGCTGCTGTGGAGCTCTCCATTGCAGAGAACCTCGCGTGAGCTTCACTTGGCACAGCTCGGCGTGTGCTGATAATTGCCTTCCCCCATACGGTGTAGTAATGCAGACGACCATTTTACCAATTAGGTACTAGTGTCTTCCGTCTCTGGGGGGAGAAGTTATTACTGCAAGCCAGGATTCATGATTCCCGCACGCTTTCAGTACAGTTAATTCGTTAGTTAGTTAGTCACGTGTCTATTAATTAATTATTTGTTAGTTAGTTAGTTAGTTAGTTAGTTAGTTAGTTAGTTAGTTAGTTAGTTAGTTAGTTAGTTAGTTAGTTAGTTAGTTAGTTAGTTAGTTAGTTAGTTAGTTAGTTAGTTAGTTAACTATTAGTTAGTTAGTTGAATCCCACGAGTTCAGTATGCATCATGCAATTTGGTTCTTGTCTGTTTGTGATGGCATGCTGTTCATCAGTTCCGTGGCCCTCCTGGCCCTCGGCCATTTCCAAATATCTGCTGCCCATGTGCGGCGTTGAGTTGAGTTGAGTTGAGTTGAGTTGAGTTTATGTGTGCCCATGCAAGGCCCATCATGTGCGGCGTGGGCAACAACAATGACAACAACAACAACAACAACACGTAAGTATCTTCATGGTACTTATTATTACATGATGGTATCTGATGAGAGACTTAGCTTGCGGGCTGGGGCATGGCGGGCCACTCGCATCACTCGGGAGCCGGGAGGCGGGGACAGGTTGGAGCCGAGGGGCGCCCGATGCTGTACTACCAG
Organism: Mesostigma viride; assembly: GCA_009746045.1. NCBI lineage: Eukaryota > Viridiplantae > Streptophyta > Mesostigmatophyceae > Mesostigmatales > Mesostigmataceae > Mesostigma > Mesostigma viride. Next base: position 698,922 of record RPFO01000078.1, read on the forward strand.
GTAACCCGCCGTGCATCCAGGTTGCAACCACAACTAATTGAGAAAAACTGTTGAGAGAAAAAACGGCTAGCTCACCCCACCACGCGGGAAGAGGTGGCACGACAACCGGTCAACCGCTACTCTACGAATAACAATTTCAACGCATCCTTGACGCTAAGTAAAGCCCATAATACCTGACAATCACCGCCGCCAGCATGCATTCTAGTTCATTCCTCTCGACAAACTTCAGATTGGACCCCAGTGGCAATGGTCATCAATAAAATCATCGATGTCCACTGCAAAAGGCACGAACTCGATCCGCTACGAAGTAATATCATAAACTCATTGTCTTTCGCATCGCCCCGAGCACATTCAGACCTGGCTGGACTGTCTGGGCCTGGAGGCGAGGGCGGTGGGGTTGGAGATTAGTGTCAAAACTGAGGCGATGGTGATTGGGGCCTCCAGTATACCGCCGCTGCCACGCCTGCTCGACGGGACGGAGGTCCCGTTCCGCGATCGCTTCAAACTGTTGGGGAGTTGGCTCCCTGACACCGCAGACGATGTGGACATCCGCATCGATCGGCCTGGCGCATCGGCCTGTACGTGGGTGCAATTAGAACCATGCATGTGAGCCACGAGCCACGAGGTAGCCATGGCTGACGGCGGCGCTCATAACTTTCACGTTTGAGCACCGAATTTAGTCGTGAATAGCACAATCGCTTCGTCTTTCTAAGACGCACATGCTGATATAATTTTCCGACGCTATTACGCAATATATGGCGAACAAACGCGCCTCGACGCAACGCAGCCTGGCGGCTGCGCTCGGCAATGAAAATTCGTCTGCAGCTCCGGCTGCAGCTTCGCCCACCGACCGCCCAGAAGGCAGCGGCGCCACTAGCCAAGCTCTAGTGGTCGCCCAGCCCTCTATCGGGCTCGCCTCGCCAGCAGCGTCGCCTGAACCCAAGCGCAGTCGCCCTGCCGAGCCGACTTTTGACGACTTTGACGCCAGCCAACCCAGCTTTTTTGACAAGCTCACTGACGACCGCATCCTGAGCTACGTGTTCTGGGGATCAACCGCCTCGCTTACTGAACTGGGCAAGCAGCTCTTCCATCAGGGTCGTCTCGTCGATGCTCACCAGCAGAAGCGCCCATACGAGTACATCTTCACCGCCCCCCGCAGTTAGTTAGCCTCTAGTCGTGGACATAGGCTAAGTACCCGATAGCAATGTGCTATCTGGGGTTTCGCACATAGTAGGCTCGGTCAGAAGTCCCGGCTTTATGTGATTCGGCAGGCTAGACTATTCGATAGCCGAGTCCTGGTGACGGACGCCAGTACCCAAGTGGGATTGGCGGTACGGCGTCGCCAGTACCCACTCGGGACTGGCATTGAGGAGGTGTCGGCAGAGTTCCATTATACGGCGTATTATACGGTATTATACGGTATAATACGCGTTATACAAGGTCGAGCGGATAATTTTTATCCGTTTTATACGATTTGCGTATTTTTACGTATAATACGGCGAATAATTCGTATAAGCGCGCGTATAATGGGGTTTTCGCGCTCATCCGAGGTCCGGCAGCCAAATTTTTCGGGCGGGAACTAAGGCGGGAATGCAAGGGAACTTAGAAACACTACGGAAACCATCCACTGGTTGACATTTGGCGACCGTGAGACACAAGGATCTTACAAGCAAGCTACACTGTAGCATGGCAAGTTGGCAACCCAAGTTGGCAACCCTCCATGCTGTTTAGGTCTCTGCCATTGCCTCTCGGGCAGCCATGCACCGAATATTAATGTAAGTCATACAGAAAACTGACTGGTACGAGAGCATGGCCGCTTTACATTTTCAATCTGTAGGCATGATCCTTAGGTCTTGAAAAGCTTATATCCTTGGCCAGCCAACGTTTGGATGTGCGCAGATATGTCTCGACCTTCTGCTCGATGCGGCAACCTCGTTTCAGCAACCAGGTGGCGACCGTGCATGTGCTAACTGTTGATAGGCGGGAAATGCTCCTACATTTGAACGCGGATAGATGTTTCACGTTATTCCTTACATGATTTATAAGCGACGACGGCCAGGAAAGGCTCGCAGCTACGTCCATCAGGTGGGCATGCTGGCTCCGTCAAGAAAGGTAATATGCGGTTTTGATCTGGTACGTGCTATCCTGTTCACGTGTTCATTGTACCAGTTGTATCAAGTTGTTGGGTGGATTGTAAAATAATCGTAGACCTGTAATGGAGGTTTTCTGCTTGTCTTTTGGTTGCTTTACTGCCTCTACGCATTATTGGCTCGTGATGGTTGGGGAATACCACTACGACATGCAGATTTTGGACCAGATTTGTCTGCTATTAGCTTATGCTTCATCGAAAGCAGTGACGTAGTGCTTGGCATTGTTTATAAATTTGATAAGCTTGATAACGCGATGTTTTTTCTTGCTAAAAACATCTCGAAACAAGTGGTTTTCTGGCCAGATCTAGCCACTATTTCTTGTTTTGCTCGCCAAAGTCAGCCTTCTTCTTGTGTGCTCCTCATGCATACAAGAAACATGGAGATGCCCAGGACCTGCTTGCATGGAAGCATAGCCATCTTACTTCTTTTGCTTTTTCATCTTTCCATTTCATTTGGCGTTGTTTTTTAGGCTATAATGCATAGGTAATCTAGCTCCTCGTGAACCCCGGTTTACACGTCCAGTGTTCCCAAGCACTGCTGAGCAGTGGCAACCCATGTATCATGTGTAATTTAGTGTCAGAAACATGTGGACTGCTTGAAATGATATCAAAATGCATGAAACAACCCCAAAAACGATTAAATCCAGTATTTGCGTATAATTTCCGGATAATACCGTATTATACCGTATTATCCATTATACGGACCCCGCGCGTATAACCGCGTATTGCGTATAATGGAACTCTGGGTGTCGGATGTTGGACGAGGGTCCTGAGAGTCTAGCAGTGGCGTCGCGCCACTCAGGCTGCACCACAGAGCCCAACGGCCACTGTCGGCTGCTCCAGACGTGGCAGCCGGGCAGGGCGTTGCTTGTCGAGAATGCTAAATGCCCTTGTGCACGTTGTGTGCGGGGCTTGTGATTTATTGTAATAAACACATGCGTCAGGCCATTGAGCATTGAGAGGTCCATTCGATTATTAACTCCCGCCCCCGGCTGCAGATATACGCCCTCTTCTCCCTCCTTGGACGCTCCAGCCTCCATCGGGGAGCTCTGGCCTCCCAAGCCCATCACCACTTTGACCGAATCCTCCATCCGCGCCCTCCTTAAGGAAGCTTTCGAGCAGCACGTGACCCCCCTTGCCACAGATGTGGCGGCAATGGGCGGCACGCTGGCTGCTGAGCTCCCCAACATCCCCACCGCAACGTACCGCCACCCTCCTCGCCTCCACCCCCCCCTCCGCCTCCACCGACTCCATCACCGCCCAGCTCCGCGACATCGACCAGCGTCTTAAGGACAATGCCATCGCTATCGAGGTCCTGCAGAACACCGCAGGCCTCACCGCCCAGGCGGTGAAGGACATTGCCACCAAGCCAGCCCCGGCCTGCTGGCCTGGCCGGCGATGCTCCTCCCACCGCGACCTGGGCGGACATGCTTAACCCAGCAGCACGCCACCTCCACCACCTCCGCCGTCGCAGCACAGCTCCAACAGCAGACGCTCGACCTCCGCAAGGAGGCCGAGCTCGCCAAGCGCAGCCTCCACGCCATACTCAAGAACTTCGACATGGAGGAAGGTGAGAATTCCGAGAAGCTTGCACGTGCGTTTGAGTCAGCAAAATCCTTGATCGCATGGGCCTTCTGGGTGAGATTAAGCTGACCGCCCACCGCCTCCCCCGCGCGCGGGGCAAGGCAGGGGCGCCTTGGCTTCTCCTCATCTTTGAGAGCCCATCGGACAAGATTTCGTTTCTCAGACGCCGCAAGCGGCTCCTCGAGAACACTCCCTTCATGCACCGTGGACGACGACTTGACCCTGCAGGGTCAAGTGCACCATGGTGCAGCAACAACGGCGACGGGAGCTATGGCCGACCTACCTCCAGCTCCGGCAGACCAAGGCGGGCCAGCCGGTGTACTGGAAGGGGGCGGCCATCTACGTCGGGCGTCGGCCACAAGCCCTGGCATGCGACCCCCGCGGCCCCAACGACTCCAGCCGCCCCAGCTTAGGGGAATACAGCACTCGTAGTGCAGAATAGATAGACCGTGGCAATGTACATGTAAGCCTCCTACAGGCTCTATACTAGCTGATGCAGTGAGTATTATTTAGTCATGTACATGTGTGCCTATGATGTGCCACACTCCAGATGATGCCTAGCTTTATCTAGTTATGCTGTGCCCATGCAGAGAGCTGCTCTCTGCTGAGATGCCACACTTTAGTTTTTGTATAGCTATCTATGCTGATCTTCCCCCCCATGACAGGCTCCCCCTTAGCTGGGCATAGCTTGATAGCTCATGGGGCTGCAGGTGCCCTGGGGCACCTACTAGAGCAAGTGTCGTTTACATTCCCACCCTTGCAGGAAGTAGCTTAGAATGTATTAAAAGCCATATGCCCCTTCTCTGGGATATGTGCTACATATTCTCCCAACGGAGTTATGTTACAGTTCAATTCAATTCAATCGGCCTGGCCTGGGCCAGGCTCCGTTCGCTCAACACCTACTGGCGCTCCAAGGGCCTGGGCGAGCCCCGCAAGCGCATGCTCTTCAAGGTCCTCATCCTCATGCACGGTGCTTACGTATGGCGCCGAGGCGTGGACAATCACACCCACACTGGCAGCTAAGCTCGACGGCACGGTTTACAGGATGCTCCGACAGGTCCTGAACGTAGGGTTTTCCAAGCGCCCGTCACTAGAGTCTTTGTATCAGGGTATGCCTCGTATTTCGGACGAGATTAGGCAGCGTAGGACAGCATTTGTAGGACACCTTGCTCGCACTAGCCAGGTCGACACCGCCCTTGGTCTGGCAGGCCCCCAGCGGCTTGGCCAGCCAGGGCGGCATATTCTGACCTGGCCTGGCCCCAAGGGCATTCCCAAAAGGGTAGGGAAACATGTCACGAACTACATCCAGATGTTGCTGGACGACCTAGTGGTCCCAGCCCAGTTTGAAGACCGCATCCACTCTCTCTCCCTAATTCTTTGGACTGCCATGCAGAACAAGACGCGGTGGCAGAAGATTGTCAAGGCTCACACGCCAGCCCCTGTGGGCAAGCCACCTCCCCCCAAGAGGAGGCGGCATTTTGATGAGTAGTGTAGTTAGGATTTTTTTAGACTAGATAGCTTAGAGTTAGGTTAGTTCGCTTACGCGGCTCCTTCCACTCCACCCATTCATTAATTAATTAGGAACATAACTCCGTCAACTGGGAGTATCTGTAGCACATAGCCCAGAGAAGGGGCATATGGTCTATAATACATTCTAAGCTACTTCCTGCAAGGGTGGGAATGTAAACAACACTTGCTCTAGGTGCGCTAGGGCACCTGCATGCACCCGCATGATCTATCACGCTATGCCCAGCTAAGGGGGAGCATGTCATGTGGGGGAAGATCATCATAGCTATACATGCGCTGGTTGTCTCTTTGATACAAGAGCTACTCCTACACACACAGATCTCGAATGATTTATCTAGCACCAAATCCGAAAGGCTTGCATCACTCCCCGGAAAGGAGAACTTTTGCGGATGACTGTAGGTGTAAGTTGGCGATGCCCTAGGATCCGGAGACGTCCGTCCTATAGTCAGCGAAAGTTGGTGCGAGAGGTCCCCAGTTCGATTCCGGTCGGATTCATTTGCAGATCGCGTTTTCCGCGTTTTCCGCGGACGGGCACTGAACGCAAATGGTTTTCACCTTTGCGGCGTGCCAAATCAGAATACAAGAGCTAGGGCATGGCTTCTCAGCAGAGAGTGACTCCCTGCATGGCCACTGCATAATGAAATAAAGCTAGGCATCATCTGGAGGGTGGCTCATCATAGGCACACATGTACATGACTAAAAATGCTAGGTCTCAGCTGGTATAGTGCCTGTAGTAGGCGGGCATGTACAAGGCCACGGTCTAACTATTCTACACTACTGCTGCTGTATTCCCCTAGGCTGGGGCTGCTGGGGTCGCTGGGGCCGCGGTGGTCGAGGGGGTCGCGTGCCAGGGCTTGTGGCCGACGCCCGACGTAGATGGCCGCCCCCTTCCAGTACACCAGCTGGCCCGCCTTGGTCTGCCGGAGCTGGAGGTAGGTCGGCCATAGCTCCCATCGCCGTTGTTGCTGCGCCAGGGTCAAGTCGTCGTCCACGGCGAAGTGAGTCTTCTCGAGCCGCTTGCGGCGTCTGAGAAACGAAATCTTGTCCTCGGGGCTCTCAAAGATGAGAAGAAGCGGAGGCGCCCCTGCCTTACCCCGCGCGCGGGGGAGGCGGTGGGCGGTCAGCTTAATCTCACCAAGAAGGCCCATGCGTGCACTCCACCCATCCATCAAGGAATATGTGCTACATGATCTCCCAACGGAGGCGTGTTATAATTTAATTTAATTCTTAATTGTCTTTCAGATTCGCACAGTTTCTCTGCATTCCGTGAGCTATCTTTTTCTACTCTGCCTGAAAGCGCGTCGCCATGGCCAGCTCCGGTAGGGGTGCGCGCACCGTGCACCACTTTTTCCCGGTACGGACACGCCTACCGCGAATTTTTACGGCGCCAAAACATTCGCGCCGGGACCGTCACCTTAATTTAATACCTGGTAAAAGTGACGGAATCTTACTTTGGTAACAGGTACTTTGCCTCCCTCTCTCAAAACCTAATGATGATGATGATGATGATGATGATGATGATGATGATGATGATGATGATGATGATGATGATGATGATGATGATGATGATGATGATGATGATGATGATGATGATGATGATGATGATGATGATGATGATGATGATGATGATGATTTTTATTATTATTAAACCAACCCTGGTCACTGACCAGCCTGCAAGCCAGCCCCACAATACAGCCCCTATCATTCACATTGGATCCCTTCGCAACTGCTTTCCGATAACTCTCGCCCTGCATGCCCGCAGACCTCTGGCCCTCCCCTTCCTAAGATAGTGGGTGGATTGCACCCACAATCAAAAGGGGGTTGCCCCACAAAGGACGCGGCGCCCCCCCTCAAATGTGCACCTTGACGCGTGCCATGGACCCGTGCGACAGCTGGCGGATGCACGCGTGCTCGTAGTTCCAGTTGTGCCGCTCCTTGAAGTCGTGCGCCTGGCCCACCTCCATGTTCTTATCATAGTAATGAATCTCGCTCTCGCTAAACCCGTAGATGTCGATCTTGCCGCACAAGTGCATCGCCATCGCGATGCCCATAAACCCGCCGGACAGCTTCTGCTCGCCGCCGCTCGGGTCGGACCGCGGCATCCCGGCGGGCTTCTCCTCCTTGGACTGCTTGAAATAGCCCATCTCGTACTCGAGGAAGTGCGGCGCGAGCTCCATCGCCTTTTTGCACTTGTCCTTCTTGGGCAGCGTGTAGTGGACGAGGATCTCGCCCTTGCGCTCGGAGAAGCCGCAGTACTCCACGTTCTGGACACGCATCGTGGTCTTGCGGCCGACGTACTCCTCGTAGCCCTTGGTGGGCGCGTCGTTGAAGCGGATGACGGCTGTGTGCGCGTCGATCTCGGGGCCCAGGTTCTTCTTCTTGAGGTTGCCCGAGCTGCCCACCACTGCGCATGTGGACCAATCCGCCAGGTGGGGAAGGTCCATGGTCGGGTGAGACCGCGCGCCGTCCAGGACGTAGGTGTCCTTGTACTCGAGCTCAGTGTCAAAGTCCGAGACGGGGAGGATGCACCACTTGCGGCCACCCTTGGATTTCCACACCTTGGGGTCGATGTGGCAGCCACGCTTCATCGACTCGGTCAGACCGGGGATGATGGGACACAAGCAGTCGCCGTCCACGCAAAGGCGGCCTGGCTCGCAGTCCTTCTTGCTGCTGCATGAACTGCCCGAGTTGCCCCCGCGGTCATCTGGGCCGAAGTCCTCCTGCTCTTCCTCCTGTTCCTCCGCCTGTTCCTCCTCCTCCTCCGGCTCATCGGATCTGGTTTCTATTGTAACTTCACCTCCTCGAGGAAAACGACGACCTTCTTGAAACCGGCTCGAACTGATGCGGCTTTGAGTGTCGAACGGATTTTCAAGCTCGACCTCCCGTTGGAACTGCATACCACCTTGCCATGGGCTTGGAGTGTCAAATCCCTCATCAACGAACACGTCCTCCATTTCCTGGGCCTGCCTACGGTTGGACTGCTCAACCTCGTTCGCGGATGAGTCGAATGCTCCCTGATCGTCCTGGTACGGCTCATTTCCGTAGGTAAATGCCCGCAGGCCCCGCCCGGCAGTGTGATAGATGGATTCGCCTGGATAATTGAGTAATCTTGCACTGGATTGTCCAAGGAGGGCGAGGATGACCAAAAACGCGCGGACCATGCTGGATCCGGGTATCATTTTTGGCATGTTTACGGTATGGTTAACCTTACCTACGCCCGAACAGTCGCGGAAGGAATTTCAGACCATATACGCCTGTTACGGCTCATGATCAGCGAAAATGCTGGACATTTGCCGCGCGGTTATCAATAATGGTTTACCACATTCGTTGTTTTGATGCCGTCGCAATGAAGAAAAGCGCGATGTATCCACCCTCGGCCTTCCAAGTCGTAGTGGCACGATTTCGGGGTGCCAGCGGGGCTTGTGGTCGAGACTCGAGACTCCAGAATTTGTCGTGGGACAGCACGATGCGCGACGGTGGCCTAACAGCTAATGCGCATCCACAAAAGGGGAAGGGTGCGCACTTTCCATCTCAGCAGCTGCATTACATGCACGGCCAGCACGCAGCGCGGCGCGGCGTTTGCGGCCAAAGGAAAGACATGTTAAGAGACATCGTGACAGCCAATGAGATACTAGTGCTGTATACGTTGTCGTACATCCGACATACTAACAGGCAGACCAAGCAGCGGGCCACGGAACCATGACGTTGGAATCAACGAATCAACCCCGCGGCGTGGGAATCAACACCAACAAGTCAACAACAAAGTGAACAAACTAAACAAAGCTAACAACAACGGATTGACGGAACCATGACGGACCCCAGTCCTCAGAGCCTTGCAATTGGCTGGAGACTGTAAAGTGTTGTTGTTGCAGGGGTTTTGTGGTTGTTGTTGTTGTTGATTCCCACGCCGCAGTAGCAGATTCCAGCCGTTGGATCCACAATTAATACCGGTGACTCAACGCAACGCCGCAGTACATACACCCCACCCCACCCCACACGTTCCGCAGTACATACACCCCACACGTTAAAGATTGAGTTGAGTCGAGTTGTGTTGAGTTTATTCCCGCGCCGGTGAACCGACAGGGTTATTACTAGTGGATCCAACGGCTGGTCCTGCCTTATGGGGTGGCAAACAAGGTGAGAGCCGTGAGATACTTGACCCCTACATAGACAAGGCCTAGCTTCGCGGCTAACGCCCGGCAATGTGGGCGTTTAAGATTGGGGTCCGACCAATCCAGGGCTCACGATCTTACAGAATATTGCTACTGTGATTCGATTCTACTAAGTTCTACTACATTATAGTAAAAATACTAATTAGAATACTAGTAGCTTCTCTGCTGCCCATGTGCGGCGTGGGACAAAAGTCACAAAACAACAACTACTACTACTACTAGAGGTCAAATCCAGAGTCTCATGATCCTAAACCTGGAGAATCTAAAACGTGTGGGGGGGGGGTACGCCGCAGCAGAGATTATTTTGGAAAACGGCCGAGGGTCCTGAACAGCATGACAACATATTAATAAAACATTCAAAGGCACTAGTTAGTTCTAGTTATACTGTAGCACTGTAGTTCTATTTATAGCACTATAGACCCTCTGCTGCCCATGTGCGGCGTGGGATAAGTTCTAAGTTACATTACTTACACCTGGAACACAGGAAGTTGTTGCCAGGAAATAATTTTGTTGCCAGGAAATTTCCATCCCACCGCTGGCCCACCAAACTTCTGGGCAATGCTTCAAAAAATGGTAAAACAAGGTCGAATCCACGAGGCCACGTGGCGCAGTAATGCGGGGTATTATTCTGAAGGCAGTCATTCTGCAGGTGCCACGCGTCCGATGGAATCGGGGAATAGACGGCAGCCACGTGTGCGGTACATATGACATGATGCTTGCGGGCTACAAGAACTTACGCAGGACGCGACAATCCTTGAGAAACACGCTGGCGGGACATCCAACCTCAGGCGCAAAGAAAATACAGTCTAGCACTTAAAATACCGGGGCCAACCGCAGGCACGCTGCCGCTAACTGCCCCATTGCCTTGATCATTACTCACGCCACATCGTCTGTTCACGCAAGCGGCGATGAAGGCCCTAATCCTTGTCGGAGGCTACGGCACGAGGCTTCGACCTCTCACCCTGTCTGTCCCAAAACCTCTTGTCGATTTTGCCAACAAGCCGATGATTCTTCATCAGATTGAGGCGCTGAAGAACGCGGGCGTTGACGAAGTAGTGCTGGCCATCAATTACCAACCGCAGGTACCCATTCTTCCTGCCCCGAGGTTGCTTGAATGTCCTTCCGTTTTGGTACAAATGTTTGGTATAACCAACCCGACCTGTAGGCGGTCTCGTTGCCTCGCATGCTTCTCCTCTGTACAGGCATATGACTGCCACCTATCCCCCACGCTGAGAAATGCATTGTGCTTTGCTTTCCTCCCGGTGCTTGCAGGTGATGATGTCCTTTTTGAAGGAATTCGAACAAAAGCTGGGAATCAAGATCACATGTTCCCAGGAGACAGAGCCGATGGGGACGGCGGGGCCACTTGCCCTTGCCCGTAACAAGTTGATAGATTCCAATAACCCGACCTCTCCATTCTTCGTGCTGAACAGCGACGTCATTTGTGAGTATCCGCTGGAAGCCATGCTGAGCTTTCACAAGGAGCGCGGCGCCGAGGCAACGCTGCTGGTCACTAAAGTGGAGGAGCCGTCCAAGTACGGCGTCGTGGTCATGAATGAGTCGACGGGCCAAGTGCAGCGCTTCGTCGAAAAACCACAGGTGCGCACGACATTGTCTTAAGAACTGAACTCGTGAACTGTGGGCCAGGAGGAAGGTCGTATGGGCTCGTGTGCCCCCCCTATGCTGTCTCGTGAGCCGGCATTTGCCTGTGTTTGCCTTGTGGCAGCCTTTTGCCTTGGGGCAGCCTTTTGCCTTGGGGGCAGCCTTTTGCCTTGGGGCCTTTGGGGCAGCCTTTTGCCTTGGGGCAGCCTTTTGCGTTGGGGGCAGCCTTTTGCCTTCGGTCCTTTGGGGCAGTCTTTTGCCTTGGGGCAGTCTTGTGTCACGGATGTCTGTCTGTCTCCCTGTGTTACCCCATGAATGTCTGGTGAGGCTCGTATTACTTAGAAAGATAACAGCCATGCAGTGTCATCCACGGAGTGGACAAGGTTGACCTGTATCGCATATCTAATTCAACCCCCCCTATCTACCTGCACTCACACCCCACTGCCACCACCCCTGCAACCATTATCTACCCTACAAACCGTCGTCTACCTTGCAACCACGCCCTACTCCCCCCTACCTGCAAATGGTAAACAAGTTACACCACCACCTACCTGCACTTACGCCCCGACACCTCGCACCCGACAACCATGTTTCTTGCCATCTAATGCTCCCTTTCCCAGGTCCTTGATATAGTGCTCCCTTCTGCAGGTCTTTGTCGACATCAAGACCCCCCCCCCCCCCAGCTACCTGCACTCACACCCCACCTTACAGTTTCCAAACCTAACGTCCTCATCTCTATTTCATGCCCGTCGGCAGGTCTTTGTCGCCAGTCAGATCACATCCCCCCCCTGGCCTTCCCCCCCCTCCTCCACCTTACAGTTTCCAAACCTGATGCCCTCATCTCCATCTGGTGCCCTTCTGCAGGTCTTTGTTGGCAACAAGATCAACGCGGGCATCTACCTGCTCAACCCATCCGTGCTCGACCGCATCGAACTACGCCCCACCTCGATCGAGAAGGAAGTCTTCCCAAAGATAGCGGATGCCGGCGCGCTCTACTCCATGGTGCTGCCGGGCTTCTGGATGGACGTGGGGCAGCCCAAAGACTTCCTCGCGGGCCTCAGCTTGTACCTCAACTCTCAGAGCAAGCGCGACCCGGCGCGGCTGGCCAAGGGGCCGGGTATAGTGGGTAGGTGCCGCGGGGGTCCATCGTTGCATGTGCAGGTGCTGCAGGGTTGGTGAAAAGTTTGGGAAGTAGTATGCTGGTACTAGTGGCATGGTGGCGCGGTTGCGAGCAGTTAACTGCGGTGGGATCATAGAATGCATGGCGTGGGGGATTGTTAGTTACATGGCAGGGGCGCATTTGCATCCGCCCCCTTCACTATACCCTCCCAATACTGGCAAACTCCATGGGCTGCATGGGCAGCGATGTCCCCTGTGCTCTCACACCCTCTTCCCCCAGGCCACATGCTGATGGACACAGAATCCGTTCTTGCTTTTGCCTCTAGTTCCTGGCTGTCCAGGCCATGGACAGGATGAGCCCATCAGCCAAGATGGGTTCCAAATTGCGCCTCCTTGTTTCTTGCCCCCGGCCCCCCTTTTCTGCTCTCATTGGACCATCGACCCCCCCACCGCCTGCAGCATGAACATGGCGCTTTCGTCCGCGTACTTTCCTTGTTGATGGGAGTGCCAAGGTCGGCTCTCACTCACTCCCACTGCCTCCGCTCCTTGTTCTTGCGCTCGTACCCTTTTGTTTACTTCTACCCCAGGCCACCTGCTGATCGACGAGATGAGTTTTTAAGGCGGCTCTTAGTGACTCACACCCTCCTCTCCTTGTTCTTGCACCCGCCCCCTTTGCTCAACTGGTGCCGCAGGCCACGTGCTGATCGACGAGAGCGCCAGGATCGGCAACGACTGCGTGATCGGGCCCGATGTTTGCATCGGCCCCAACTGCGTCATCGAGGACGGCGTGCGCATCCGCGCGTGCACGGTGGGTGCTCCGTGCCGTGGCGGGGGGGGCTTGGCAGTGTATGGGCGATGGCGTACACGTGTGCACGGTGGGCCCTTTGCCTCGCTGCCTTACGAAGGGAGGGAGGGAGGGAGGGAGGGAGGGAGGGAGGGAGGGAGGGAGGGAGGGAGGGAGGGAGGGAGGGAGGAAGGAATGGAAGGCATGAATGGAAGGAAAGAATGGATAGCGGATCAAATGAGTAAACCAATGAGCGAATGAATGTCGAATGGATGAAGGAATGGATGAAGGAATGGATGAATGAGTTGATGAACAAAGGTAAGAATGAATGCCATATGTTCCCCTTCTGCCGCCTGCCCTTCCCTTTGCAACATGTCTCTTTGCCAGCAGTAGCTACGACACCCATCTCCTGCCCCCCCTCCATCCTGCCCCCCCCCCAACCCCCCCCACCCCCATGCCAGGTCATGCGCGGCGTGACCATCAAGAAGCACGCGTGTGTGACGGGCAGCATCATCGGCTGGGACTGCAACATTGGCGCGTGGAGCCGCGTGGAGAACCTGGCGGTGCTGGGGGAGGATGTGGCCACAGCCGACGAGACCTACGTGAACGGGGGGGTGGTGCTGCCCCACAAGGCGATCAAGACCAACGTGATGGTGCCGGAGATTATCATGTGAGGGGCGGGAAGGGGACGGCAAAGAAGCAGGAAGATTTTTATCCGTATAGGGGATGGAGTTTTGGAAGAGGGCCAACGACACATCTTGGCATGCGGGGGCCAGCACGGTTGTGCGATGGGTCTGTGAGAGAGGCGAGGATGTGGAAAAGGAGGAGCAGCCGAGCCTGGGCGAAGGGCAGAGGGGCGGAGGGTGAAGGGCTACGCGCGTGAGAGGGGGACTTGGCGAGTGAAATGCTCTCGCATGGTGGAGATGGGGGCAGGACGTTTGCCTCGCCAGGTGCCGCACCGCCAGCGGGCCAACGTGGGCGGCGCGATGCTACACACCACACGGACAGGGCGGGGGGATGCTACGGCTCCGCAACTTGTTGTGCTGCGTGCTGTGCCCCATGGTTTGTGCGCCGCGCCATGCACATGCGTCCTGTAAATTAAGGGATGCCGCACGATGCAACTTGCATGGGCGGCACGTACACGGATGGCATGGCGACAATGTGCATGGCCAGGGCATATAGGGCCATGAGTGCGACGGGGGCTGCGAGGGCTGCGAGGGCTGGCGGGGTTGGCCCCTGGTGGTCTCGTGTGATGGCGCTGGGATGCATGTCTCCCTTTCCCTCATAGTGACGTTTGATGTGAAGCTTTCTCTGTCCGGCCTTGGCGTACCTACGGTAGGGGCACTCAGTAGTTAGAAGGGCTGTCACTTGGGCGTGTCCGGAGGGGCTTGTCGCGGTTCTCACCGTAAGCCCATTTTCATCCGGCACTTTCAAAATCTCCCCAGTTTGCTAGAGTATGGGTGGTGGGTGGATCATTCTCTGAGGGGATCTCTGTATATGTTGGTGGAGAGTGGCAGCGGTCTGTCAGGCCATGGGATGGGAATGAAGGCGTCGGTGCCCTGGCCTGGTGGAACATCGCGGCATGGGCACTGGCGCGGGTGCTGCCCACGATTGTCCAGACCACCCGGCAAATATACGAGCACGATTGAGTTGCGGGGTCGCGGACAGCAGCAGTGGGGAGAGGACTGCGGTGGGATGCGGCGGTGGAATGCAGGTGGCACTGCGGTGCTTGGGGACAGATTCCGCACCAGCCAGTGCAGCCAGCGAAGGATGCCGTGGCGATTCTGTGGGCACAAACGTAAGCATGGGTTTTGCAGCGATGACAACCATCGGGTGAGGCCCCGCGGTCCCTGGTTGCGCAAGCTGGCAGGGCAGGGCGTGCCACGGTGGGATGGTGAGGTGGAGGGCACGGTTGTTATGGCCTGAGGAAATGGTGATAACAAACGCATCGCCACCTCTCCGGGGATAGCGTCTTATAGTGTGCCATGCGGTCCAAGGACAGCACACAGAGGAAGCACTGAGACTTGGCCACACAGGGCCGACGCGGTGGGTTGTGGAGTCAACAGGTGGCAGGTAGAGTGAACCAGCAGGGTGGCAGGCGATGGGCAGGGCTGCTTCGCGCGTGTTGATGGTTGGTTATGCAGTTCCTGGTGGGGTTTTGGGAGGGGTTGTCAGCATGCATTTGCTCATGTGTTGATGGTCAGGTGCGCGAAGGAACAAGCAAGCAAGCATGCATGGATTGGGATCGCCTGGTGGGGGAAGGATGGCCAGCTGTCATTGGCGTGTTGGCCCACGCAGTTCTTCTCACTTGTAAGGCATTAGGTGCGGAAGCAGACAGTGATACATTGCTGTCATCTTGAGTCCTTGATTGTGAGGGACTCGACGGTAGCTACTTGTACAGCAGATATTTTAATAAAGCGCCCAGATAGTCAAATGAATTTTGTGTGCTGCGTCACGAATTATACATCCATGATGGAGGATTAAATTAAATTAAATTAAATTATAACATGCCTCCGTTGGGAGATCATGTAGCACATATTCCTTGATGGGTGGTGGAGTGGTGAGAGCCGCGTAATCGGACTAACCTAACGCTAATCTAGCTAGTCTAGAAAAAATCCTAACTACCCTACTCATCAAAACGCCTCCTCCGCTTGGGGGGAGGTGGTTTGGCCACAGGGTCGGGCGTGTGAGCCTTGACAATCCTCTTCCACCGCGTCTTGTTCTGCATGGCAGTCCAAAGAAGGGAGAGAGAGTGGATGCGGTATTCAAACTGGGCTGGGACCAGTAGGTCATCCAGCAACATCTGTACGTAGTTCGTGACATGTTTCCCTACCTTTTTGGCAATGCCCTTGGGGCCAGGCCAGGTCAGAATGTGCCGCCCTGGCTGGCCAAGCCGCTGGGGGCCGGCCAGACCAAGGGCGGTGTCGACCTGGCTGGTGCGAGCAAGGTGTCCTACAAATGCTATCCTACGCTGTCTAATCTCGTCCGAAATACGAGGCATGCCCTGATATGTAAAGACTCTGATGACGGGCGCTTGGAAAACCCTACATTCAGGACCTGTCGGAGCATCCTGTAAACTGTGCCGTCTAGCCTAGATGCCAGAGGAGGGGGGACATCCAGCCAAAACAGCACACTCACTCGTGTGTCCGGCGCGGCACCTCCAAACGTGGAGCGGACTCCAAAAATGTGTCCGGCGGCAGAATTTTTGCGACGGAGTGTACTCCAGTCGAAAATTTTAGGGCGGCGCGAAGAAAAATTTTGTGGAGCTAACTCCTTTTGGCGGTCCGGCGCCTGGTTTTAGGAAAGGAGTGCGCTCTGGTGATCCCGCTAGCTCGGTCAGGCGTTTGATTTTAAGTGCAGGAGTCCGCTTTGGCCCTGCTGTACTTACAACTTACGCTGAGAACTTACCAAGGATTGGTTGATTCTAGGAAGACGTATCAACTTTCAGGCAGGCGTCAGGTTGTTGTTGATTCTGACACCGGACCTGGCGTCAGGCAATTTCCGCCGGCTTGACGTCATTCTTCTACTTGGAGAATATGCTAATACTATCGCTTACTAAGAGCTTCTACTAAGAGATTCTACAAAAAGTGCCACGTGTCGTACAAGCCACGTAGCACGTAGCACACTCCCAAGTCGGTCCGGCGCAGCTTTTGACTGACTGAGTGCACTCCAGCACTTTTCACTTTGGCTGGCGCCGGGCGGCGCGATAGGCCAAACTCTGGAGTACGCTCATGTACGATTTTGGGGGGGGATGTCCCCCCTCCTGATGCCAGTGTGGGGGTGAGTGTCCACGCCTCGGCGCCATACGTGAGCATCGTGAGGACGAGGACCTTGAAGAGCATGCGCTTGC
The DNA here is from genome assembly GCA_009746045.1 of Mesostigma viride. Lineage (NCBI taxonomy): Eukaryota > Viridiplantae > Streptophyta > Mesostigmatophyceae > Mesostigmatales > Mesostigmataceae > Mesostigma > Mesostigma viride. The sequence goes on from RPFO01000078.1 coordinate 715,709, forward strand.
GGTGTTCGCCCAGACCCTTGGAGCGCCAGTAGGTGTTGAGCGAGCGGAGCCTAGCCCAGGCCAGGCCAATGCGGGTGTCCACATCGTCGGCGGTGTCAGGGAGCCAGCTCCCTAACAGTTTGTCAAAGCGGTCGCGGAACGGGACCGTCGTCCCGTCGAGCAGGCGCGGCAGCGGCGGTGTACTGGAGGCCCCAATCACCATCGCCTCAGTTTTGACACTAATCTCCAACCCCACCGCCCTCGCCTCCAGGCCCAGACAATCCAGCCAGGTCTGAATGTCGACTCGGGGCGCGCGATGAGGGTGGTGTCATCCGCATAAATCAGGTCGGCCAGGCGGTAGCCAGGCTCAACCCCGCCGTGCTCCTTCTCGTTAAGGATGTCCAAGCCTGGCTCGAACCCCTTAAGAGCAGTAAAGCGCGCACGTGCCCGACGCATGACGTGATCCACGACAATAATGAACAGGTATGGGGACAGGACACAACCTTGCCACCCCCCCTGGTGAAGGGGGAATGGTGGGGTGGTGCCTTCCGCAGTCCGCACTACTGCCTGTGAGCCCTCATACAGCCGGCGAATGGCAGCAATAAACGCAGGTGGCACTCGATCCAGAGCTAGGATGGCCCAAAGAGCCTCCCAGAGGACCGTGTCAAAGGCCTTCTTGATATAGTCAACAAAAATGAAGACCAGCGGCAAACTGTCAGGGGGAAGGCGACGCACCTCCTCCATCAACCGGCGCGCGACAAACACAGCCATGACAGTGTTACGACCACGACGGAATTAAACCCATCTATCTGAGACTCACCCAGGTGTGGGTCCAGCGCGGCGCGGAGCCTGTGCAGCATCATGCGCATGAAGACCTTCAGCGCGGCGCTCTGGAGGTGCCTCCAAGAAGGGCTCTGCTGCTGACCCCGGTAACTACCGGGGTGTCTGGGCAGACACCCCGGTAGTTACCGGGGTCAGCAGCAGAGCCCTTCTTGTACAGCATGACGCGGATGGCCGTCTGCCACTCAGCAGGCGGAGGCTCGTCAGAAAGCAGGACACAGTTGCAGAACGCCAGCAGAAGATCCCTAACCGCCGGATCGATCAGGGGTCACCTCGGTCTTCAGCAGTCACGGTCTTCAGCAGCTCGGCAGAAAGGTGGTCGGCACCGACCGCCGCATCGTACCGCAGGCGAGCAAGGGCGCCGTCCAGTTCCTTCAAAGTGAAGGGGTGGACGACGTCGTCAGTGGCAAGGCAGCCCTCCTGCAAGGCCGGGACTTGGTAGTCCGCGGCCGAGGAGGGGGGCGCTGGCGGCGGCGGGGGTCCGGCAACCCCGAGGCGGGCGGCCGTCTCGGGGTGAAGCGGCGGGGGAGGGGCGCGAGCCCGGCCACCGGTCAAGGAAACATTGTGGGCCAACCAGCGGTCAAGGCTGACCGGCGCCGTGCCGTCCCCCGTGTGCTCCACCGGGGTGCGCTGCCGCCGGCCGCCGAGCCGGTCGAGGTGGTACCACATGTCCTTGCCCTGGTTGCGGGCCTGGCAGGCCTTGGCATCCGGCCGCGATGCACTGGGCCGCCTCCGCGTCCTCAGCGTGCTCGTAGGCCTCCACGAGGGCGGCCTTGAGCACTTGTTTCTGCAGCGGGTCACGGTTACGCTTGAGGCGGTGCCGGGCGGCCAAGACCTTGGGGTCCTGGCGGTAGAGCGGGCCGGGGCGGCGGCGGGGCATGGCCGGCAGGTGCTGGGCCGCCAGCGACGGGGCACGGGCCGCAAAGCCCGCAAAAACCGTGGCGTTGCCGGGGCACCCTTGTCCAACTCGTCGACGTCCGCCCGGGCGCCCAGGGCCGACAGGTACTCCCATCGGCACCGGTTCCGCTCGTGCTCGGCGTCCGTCCAGTCCTCAGGATCTCCCCGGACCGGGCGTAGAGCAGACCAGTCAGGGCGGACCACTGGGGCGCGGCGCGCGGGGACGTGGAACCGGAGCCGAATGGTCGCGCGCACCAACCGGTGGTCAGAGCACACCGTGGGCGTGTCAAACACTCGGGTGTCCAGGACCGAGGTGCACCTGGACTGCCGTACCACCACGTAGTCCAAACAGGCCTGACGGCCGTTAGGGCCACGAAAAGTGACCAAGTCCTGTGAGGGACGTTGGCAGTGGCAGTTGACAGCAACCATCCCGCTATCCCGCAAAAAGGCAGAAAACAGGGAAGTGTTGTCGTTAGCAGTAGTGTCAGCAGGCGCAAAGCAACTCCCAGCAGTGCCCACGGGGAGCGTGGCATTGGCGTCGAGCAGCATAAAAAGTGGCGGGCCGGAGTGACCCCCTCAAGGCTATGCAAGGATTCGAAGAACTCCTGTCGGTCCGACTCAGGTAGACCACTATGGGGTGCGTAGCCCACCCCCACCGTGAGGTGGTGTTTAGACCGATGATGGAGGATATCAAGTTTTAATTTTACTGATCAGTCCAGTGAGGACGTGAAGCTAGAGGTACAGTGACGCAGAGCGCGATCTATCTAGCTAGATAGGATGCAGAAAACCTAGCAACCTGGCTATCAAGTAAGGAAGTAAGCACTTCCTTACTTGCGTGTCATGCGCATGGGTATGCCTGAGAGGGAGTACTATGCTAATCTCATTAGAAAATAATTGCACGAAAGTAATTGCGCACCTCAGCGGCCAGCAGAAGAATGACTGCAAGGGGGCCTGGTGATCTGGTACAAGCGCCTCGGACACCCGGACGGCCTTGGCCGACCCCACCGCCATGATGTACCCAGGGCACCGGCCAAGCGGCTCCGCACCTGGGCCGCGGCCACTGCAGAGGTCTTGGGGACAGCTGCCCCGCCCCCGCCCCTGCTACCGGCCGCCACCGCCCTCCAGGCCGCCCTGGCCGGTGGCCCAGCCGGGCCCCCGGCCCCGCCCGGGTCAGCGGCGGACTAGTCCCCCCGCTGACCGGCCCGCCCGGCGACCCGTCAGACATGCCTCCTTTCACTAGCTCCAGCGAGGTCACGGAAGTTATTCTAGGGCTTCAGGCCTAGACTATCAGTACACGTGGCGTTGTCCCCGTCTCCCAAGTGGGATACGGACATGGACGGTAGTGTAGTACACTGGACATATCTCTACTAGGATTTAGATCCGCACGTGCCAGGATGGGCACGTGGGTGCTAGATATTAGCACTGAGATATGTAGTGCACACGCACGTGGGTATTCACGTGGTAGGGTTTATGAGCTGTGATGCAGACCACAAGGTGGTTGCAGTGCTAGTCCTGTACGGAGGTCCTAGGGGAGGTCCAGGACCGTCCACGTAGTGCTGTTAGGCAGTCGTTGCCTGTGGGCATCGTATCAGTCCTAGCTGGAGTAGATCTAGCTGGACGGAGCCAGCACCTCATTGGTTAGCACTAGTACAGGATAGCTAGGTTACCCTAACCTACGTGCCCATGCAATCCAGCTTGGCAAGCTTGCATGGGTTGATATTATGCCAGCCATTGCATAATCCAACACACGTTCGCATCCATTTGCACGAGTGCATTAACTTGCATTTATAAAAACTCTCACAGTTTTCATCTCTATCATTCAAAATGTCGAACGTTTCTGATCGTGAGGGCTCTTCGGAGTCAAGCCTGTCCCCATCGTCCGAGGATTTGGACTACCGGGCGGCAGTGCGGGGCCGGCAGGGGAGGGATGATCACGCTGGCAGCGATGCCGGCAGTGGTCGCTCGTCTTCGGACGAGGACCCGCGGTTCCTGGATCAGTTGGCGGCAAGGCCGCTGCTGTACAATGTATGGCGTCCCAACGCACCACCGGCGGAGGGCAGCCCACGGCACCCGAGCTGGTTACGGGGCCGGGGAGGGTGGTGCCGATAGTGGGGGACATCCCGTCAGACGGCTACGACGAGGACGAGGACCTCGTGGACCTCGAGCTGCCGGAGGACAAGGCGAAACGCGAGGAGCTGCTCCGCCGAGAGGCAGAGCGCATTCGGCAGGAGGCCCAGCTTCGCAAGGAGCTGGAGCAGCAGCGCGAGCTGGAGGCTCAGCGCGAGGCTCAGCTGCGGGCGGAGACTGAGATTGACAGAATAGCCCGGGAGCTCGCGGAGCGGCAGCTGGAGAGGGATCGAGTGGCGAGGGCGGGGCTGCGCGCGGGGCCGACAGGCGCGCGAGAGGCGCCCCCATACGTTCTCCGCAAGAAGAACGAGCTGTACACCTTTGCGCACAGGCGCACAGCGCGCTCCTTCAGGCGCATGGCTGGAGATGTGCTGCAGGAGACCGACTCGTCGGTGGAAATGCAGCCAGGAGCGCGTGGAGAGGAGCTTGTTTTGATGGACCCGGCCATGGTGGAGGCAGAGCGTCTGGCCAAGATAGAGTACGCCAGGCATTGCCAGCGGAAGGCCAAGAGGGCAATGGTGCGGTCCATGGCGGAGAACAGTCTGGCCAGGGAGCGCGCAGCACGGGAGGCGCAGCATCGGGAGATGAAGCGACTCCGTGCGAAGGCGCACGACGCAGCAGAGAAGACCCGGCGTCACCAGGCGAGGCTGGACGCAGCCATGAAGAGGTCAGAGGCGACACTGGCAACGATGGTGGGCCCGGCGCGGAGGGAGCAGGAGGCTCGGTTGGCAAGGAAGAGCAGGAGGAATGCTCGTGCCTTAGACAGGCGCATGCGCAAGGAGGAGCGGGCTCTGCGCAGGTATCAGGAGGCGGCCAGGACCTGGGCTCTGCAGGGAGAATTCGGAGACGCAATCCGGTTTGAGCGTGGTCTGGCGCCACATGAGCCGCTGCCGAGGACGCGGTATTGGACTTCATGCGCACCCCACAGCCAGCAAGGGCCCAGCGAGGAACGGCCTTGTTAAACGCGCGTGAGCGTGTGCGCTGGCGCAGACACACCCCACCCCCCACCCCCCACACCCAAACACACCATGCAGACCGACACGGACCTGGAGCTGGACCGCATCGCTGCACTACTCCACCAGGAGCTGGACGCAGCGGAGGCCAACCCGACCAAGCGGGCGCGGGCAGCAGAGGCAATCGAGCAACTGCTGAGGGCCGCCAAGCGGGTCCGCCAAGGAAAGTGGCAGGAGGGGTGTGGACCATCGTCTACGCCCCAGCGGTCGCATCCAGAGGAGGATGGTGACGAGGGGAAGGACGGGGGAGCACCAGGGGGAGGGGCACCAGCAAGCACCGGGGGTATGGCGGGCGGCAGCAACGCTGGAGCGACAACCCAGCAGCAGCAGCAGCCACAGCATCAGCAGCAGCAGCAGCAGCAGCAGCAGCGCGGCAGCAACAGCAACAGCAACCGCAGCAGCAGCAGCAGCAGCAGCAACCTCAACCACAAGCGACTGTCGCTGTACCACAGCGACCCAGGTTTGATGCATCCCGTAGGGAAGATAGGATTACCTTCCCAGGTCTAGCTGAGGGATTTGTGCAGGAGGATGCACTTGAGTTTCTTTTCAAGATAGAACACTCATGGTCCCATGATAATATCCGTGATTGGTTTCCTGCTCTTAGGGTGTCTAACACGATCCACCAATCTGCACCTAGCATAAAACAAATGGTGCAGATGTATGAGAGGAGGGCAAGCACGCCTGGGGCAGATGAGGTGCAAATCTTCACAGAATTCATAGCAGACCTAAAAGGGCTTTGACCAAGGGGGAACACCTGCAGGCTCTCAAGGGGTTCACATGGTTGGCTTCATACAAAGTCAACAAGTCTGACTACGTACGGACAACAAACAGTATGTCCTGTACATAGACAGGGACGAGAGTTGAAGAAGCTCAACTCTAAGTACCTGATCCATCAGTGGCTCACCAAAGCCGAGTTAGACAAGAACACCAATGCAGTTCTGCTGGCTGGCCTTAAAGACAAGTGGGATGATTTTAGGGGGGCCATGTTGTTCATTCAGCAGAGCCTAGAACCCTTCTCCACTGTCAAGGAACCCAAGGTTAACAAAGTCCAAGGGGGGGGTAGTCAGGACGGTGCAGGGCCTAGCAGGAAGAAGCTCATCAAGGAGGTGGTAGCTCAGGTCAAGGCGGTGTTCAAGGGTCCCCAGCAAGGTAAGAAGGCAGGGGGGTCATCCAAGCAGCAGGGGAAATCAGACAAGGGGGGAAAGGGGAAACAGGCAGTAAGGCAGGGCCCTCTCAGGGGCCTAGTCAAAAAGGTAAGCCTCACGACTCCACCCTGTACTGCACCAGGTGCTCATGCAAGGGGCATGAGAGGGATGATTGCTGGAAGGGCAAACCCGAACTTGGATCTGATGTGGATGTGTGCCCAGGTTGCTGGGAGCCCCGCCACCCGTTACCTGCAGGGGGACGCTGCAACAAGCCCAGGAAGGGAGCCTCGACGGGGCGCCCCAAAAACAAGCCAGCACTCAGGACGACTGTAAGTCTCCTGTACCCTGGTTTCTTAATGGCCGTGTACCCTCTATTTGCTCTGTATTGCCTGACAGTGAGGACGTGGATTGGGACCTGGCTTATGACATGACGTTAGCACAGGTGGCCCAAGATCCCACTATAGCCTCCTTAGATGCAGCAGCAGATAAGGTTATATCCTATGCCAGGTTAGCCCAGCAGCTACACAAGGCAATGGGGCATGAGGCAGTGGCAGAAAGGCTGGCCAATAAAATTGATGGCCGTGACCTGGAACAGATGTGCAGGCATGTCAGGAAGCACTGTGAAGCGTGCCAACTGCATGCACCTAAACCCAAGAGATGGCATGTGGCCACCCCACCACTGGCTAGAGGAAAGCTAGTAGGGGATGTGATACACCTGGTGAAGGACACGGTGTATTACTTGGTCCTAAAAGATGCCTGGTCTAGGTTTGTGTGATAGAACCCTTGCCAGGCATGGCCAATGAACAACTGCACAGAGCCCTGCTGATTGCACTAGCACGGTATCATCCTCAGGAAAAACTAATGCTGGATCAGCAGTTCACGTGGATACAAGATTATCCTGATCTGCCCAAGATAGACATTGCTGGGGCTCAAGATCATGAACGCCAGGGGATGATTGAACGTACCATGCGTGCTATCAGGGACCTCATAAAGAAAAATGAGTCCAGGACAGCAGAGTCTGGGAGCTATGCTGATAGGACAGCGTGGGCAGCTGAGGTGTGCAGAACTCTGAACACCAAACCCCTCATGTCTTCTCCTTTTGGTGAAATCACATCAATTGGCCTGCAATCAGGTAGCTACTCTCAGGAGGTACTAGACCACTACAACACGCAAAGGCAACACTTGGCCAAGTTGCTGGCAAAAAAGGATAAAAGTAATGCCAGGCCTGTGTTTGAAGTGGGGGATCAGGTACTCTACTATAGGGAGGGGGAAGGGAACAAAGCCCACTCTGGTAGATGGCATGGTCCAGCTGAAATCATCAGGTTGTCAGAAACAGGTGACACGGTGACTATTCAGCATCACAGAGAGCGAATGGTTGGCAAGCATAGACTGAAGCTTTATTACCCTCCTTTGGCAGACGTGTCAGGGGTAGAATTCTTGGACATGGATTCAGAGCCTCAGTCTGGTGGGTTGGTCTCACCCAGTGAACTGGCCAGGGACATAGCTGATGCAAGCAACACAACCATAGACGCTCCTGTGTTCCTCAGTGGTGCAGCCCCACCACAGCCCACTGGTCCAACTGGGCAGGAGGAACGTGCACTGGATGAGCAGCAGGTCGCTCCTCCCTCATCTCAGGAACAGCCACACGAAGCAGCAGATCCTGTTGTCCCCAGGAATAAATTTGCTGAGGCTCTAAAAGCTCTACATAGAGCACACACTGCCAAGGCACAAATGGCAGCAGGTGCAGCACAAGTCAATGCTGTGGGTGAATCTAACCAGGATCCCAGTATTCTGGCAGTAGACACACAGGCACAGGTGAGCATCATCAGTGCACAAGCTGTATCTGGCCTAAGTCTGCAACGCTCGCCCTGGGCTAGAGTGTCAGATTTTTCAGGCAAAACAAAAATGGCAGTCAAAGGCCAAGTGCTAATTCCCATTCTGGGTGTGCCCACTCCCTTCCAGGTAGTAGAGGGCTACAAGGGGAATGCACTGCTGGGGGAACCATTTGTCTCATACCCTGGAGTAGTCATCTCAGCTGGGAGGTTGAGTGTGACTGGGGTGGGGCAGGTCACCCTGGACCATTTAAAATTCCTTTAACACAGATCAGTGATGGCCTGGAAGCAGCCATCAATGCTGTCAACATAAAATACCTCCCAGGTCAGGAACCCTGTGTTGATTCCCTCATTCATTCTCAGAAGCTACACCCCTCTGCGTTTGGGCTTGGTAGATGGGACATAGCGTCCATGTCTCCCTTGTCCTATGATGATGTGGTCAAAGACTGTCAAACGCAGATTGGTTTTCTGAAATGGATGGAAGCCTTTAACAGGGCTAGAGAGGAATGGGTTTGTCCTGATCCACGTAGCAAGTCCCAGGTACCACCTGTAACACCGATTGAGGCACTGCCACAAGGGGCCAGAAAGCTCAGACTGAAGTTTGTCTGCAAGCATAAACCCCAGGCAGATGGGACACCTCCCATTTTTCATGCCAGACCTTGTGTCACGGAGTTCAGGGGCTCCACTGAGCTAACAGAGGCTGAACTGTATACCCCTGGTATTCAGCAGACGTCTCTTAAGGTCCTGTTGGCCACTTTCCTTCACCATCTGAATGCTGGTAAGGACTACGTGTGTAAAGCCACTGACATTAAACGAGCCTTCCTTAAAGGCAACCCTGACATAGCCCAAAAGGTGTGGAGGGGTCAAGTCTATGTGGTAAACACTCCCAAAGTCTGGTCTGGGGACATCAAGGAACCTCATCTAAGGCCTAACTTGGGGGTAGAAGGGCTTCAGTCAGCACCTAAAATTTTTAGGCTGTCTGCCCAAGAGGTCTTCCTGAAGCTGGGGGCCCAGTATGATGATATTGACCCTTGTTTCTTCACCATCCCTCATCCTGCTGGTATGATGATGTTTGTGTGGCATGGGGATGATCAGCTCATTACTGGTCCCAGGGCAGCTGTGGAGGATTTCATTGCTCAAGTGTCTGCTAGCTTTGAATTAGGCAAGCAGCTGGAGCTGGGGAAAGATCCTGTCAAGTTCTGTGGCATCATTCTGAACCTGTTTAAGGAGCAGAAGGAGTGGGTGTGTTCTCTCAAAGCATCCCCTGAGTATGTCATGTCTTGCAAGGATGTTCTTCCCTCTGACATCACTCCTGATCTCTGTCCCACTATTAGGGGTAAGCTAGGTTGGCTGTGTGCCACTTGTGCTCCTCACCTGGCCGTGGTCAGCAGAGTGGATGATGATGTCCTCATGGAGGTAGGGTCTCGGGCTATTAAACAGGTGTTACACGATGGTCCTCCCCTCATTCTTCATGCTTTGGATCTGTTCCAACCCATTAACATCACATGCATGATGGACAGTTCCATGGAGTCACGGGTAGTCACTAAGGTACAAGCCAGAGAGGCAGGGCTATTTATGTTGGCCAACCCCACTGGCAAGCAATCTTTGGTTTCCTGGTTCAGTAGACTCCACAAGCGCAAGGCAGTCAGCAGCAATGTAGCTGAATGCCGTGCTGTGGTATCTGCTGTGTTACATGCCAGGTACTTGAACCATCTGCTGGTGTGGTTGCAGCATCAGGCTGGTAGTTATGCTGGTGTCAAATCCCATCTGCTGACTGACAGTCAATCCCTTCTCTCTTTCCTGGACAACCCCTTGGCTGTGCACACCGATTTGGACTGGATTGTCCTCAAGCAGGAGTGTACCTATCTGGAGTCCAAGACTCACATCCGAGACCCTGACAATGCAGCAGATGCACTCACAAAAGTGCCACAGGCTGCAGGGCCTCAGTACAGAGTCCTATACACGCTGATGAACCCATATAATGGCAGAGGGTGAAGTGCCTCAGCCTAGGGCTATTAGCACCAGATAGGAGGGTGGTCATGGGGTGGCAGGGTCTGAAGTGTCCCACCCGTAAGACTCTCTTTGCGTCATTAAAGCTTGAGGTCAGAAGGGTCCTCCTTTATTGATGGCTTGTTCTTTGTCAATAAAACGTGTGGTCATATTTTTCTGGCAATGGTTTTTCCCAACACAGGCACCCAACCAGTGGGATGTTGTATCCAACACGGAGGAGCTATGGGCGCTTTTATAAATGCATCTCTTTCAGTGTCCTGGTTGTCCCTGTGGGAACCTTGCTTATCAGTAGTGGTTGGCATATGAGTGGGTTGTGGGAAGAGTCTTCCCCTCACTCCCCAAAGAAAAGTAATAATGGGAGTTATTCTAGGGCTTCAGGCCTAGACTATCAGTACACGTGGCGTTGTCCCCGTCTCCCAAGTGGGATACGGACATGGACGGTAGTGTAGTACACTGGACATATCTCTACTAGGATTTAGATCCGCACGTGCCAGGATGGGCACGTGGGTGCTAGATATTAGCACTGAGATATGTAGTGCACACGCACGTGGGTATTCACGTGGTAGGGTTTATGAGCTGTGATGCAGACCACAAGGTGGTTGCAGTGCTAGTCCTGTACGGAGGTCCTAGGGGAGGTCCAGGACCGTCCACGTAGTGCTGTTAGGCAGTCGTTGCCTGTGGGCATCGTATCAGTCCTAGCTGGAGTAGATCTAGCTGGACGGAGCCAGCACCTCATTGGTTAGCACTAGTACAGGATAGCTAGGTTACCCTAACCTACGTGCCCATGCAATCCAGCTTGGCAAGCTTGCATGGGTTGATATTATGCCAGCCATTGCATAATCCAACACACGTTCGCATCCATTTGCACGAGTGCATTAACTACGGAGGCGGTCCATGGCGCCTGCGTTACGATGCAGCCACAGGCTCCGACGAGATTCCGGCAGCGGTCATGAAACTCGCCGCCGAGTTTGAGGACACTTGTGTCATGCAGCTCTTCCGGGACATCTGCAATCGCAATCTGCTGCCGTTGCAACCACCCCCAGCGACCTGGCAACACAGTTTTTGCACGATGCTGTACAAGAACAAGGGGTCGCCTGCCGACCCCGGCAACTACAGAGGGGTGTGCATCCAAAGTGCCCCCCTCAAGCTCCTCATGCGGCTCATCCTGAACCACGTGCGCACTGCCCTGGACGGCCACCTCAGCGAGGCTCAGCTTGGCTTCCGTCCAGGCCGCAACACACTACAAGCGCTCTTCGCTACTCGCCGCCTCGTGGAAGAACTGCACCGCCTCCAGCCTGGTGAGTCCCCTTTGCACCTTGTGCTGGTGGACTTCATGAAAGCCTAGCTTCCGACGATTCGGTTTTCTGGTCTGTGCTGTGGGACATCCTCGCTCTGTTCCGGTCTTCCGGATCCCCTCCCCCTTATTGCTGCCATCCGCATGCAACCTGTATGAAGGGTCCACCACCTCGGTGCGCACTAATTCCTACGGGACCACGCCATGATGCCCTTTACAGACTTGGGTGTGTGGTAGGGCTGCGTGCTCTCGCCATACCTGTTCATTATCGTGGTCGAATACGTAATGATTCAGGCGCGCAAGCGGTTTGCTCGCATTGTGGGTAGGGAACTGAGGGGTGCAGGTCGCCAACCATTTCTGGCATGGCGGGCCGGGCGGAAACGGAGATTCGGCTAGCGGACATCATCTATGCAGACAACACCAACCTCATTGAGGACACTGAGCACGTGCAGACGTGGCGCCGGGGCAGAAACGGAGATTCGGCTAGCGGACACCATCTATGCAGACGACACCACCCTCATCAGTTGAGGACACTGAGCACGTGCAGACGTGGCTTGACTGCCTCGTAATCGAGGCCCGCGTGTGGTGGGGCTCGAGCTAGGTCAGCAAGAAGACTGAGGCTCTGGCGATTGGGCTCACTCAGCCACCGCCCGACCTCTTTCTCCTTGATGGCTCTCGCGTCCAGTATAGGATCGATCGCGTCAAGTTGCTGGGTAGCTTACTCCCCAGCTGCGACTCAGGCCCGGATGTGGACCACCGTATCTCCCTCGCCTGCCAGGCACACTTGACGCCAATACAGGGCCCTGTGGCGCAAGCCCTTGGGCAAGCTAGAGAAACACCGGACCTGATTCTCGATCCCTGTTCTTACGTATACGTGGCCAAGACGTGGACTCTCACCGCCGACCTTGCCAACATGCAAGCTGGACGGCGCGGTCACCAACATGCTGCGGTCAATTTTCCGTGTAGGATACGCTGCTCATGTCCGCAAGGAGGACTTGAAACTCGGCTGATGCCACTTATCACCAGCACCATCATCAAGCAGCGGCGCCTGCAGCTAGTAGGGCATGCACTAATTAGCTCGCACCAACCAGGTAGACACCTCACGTGGCCCCTCCGCAGGGCTGCGCCCCACTCAGCCGGGCAGGCACCTCCTCACGTGGGCCGGGCCCAGCCAGGTTAGACGCCGCAAGGCCCGCACCTTCAAAGAGCAGCTCGTCAGAGGACATGGGGGCCCTAGGCCTCTCCGTGATTTGGAAAAGATGATGGACAAGGCGGCCAAGTGCATGGGCTCAGGTCATAGAGGACAACAACTCCCCAGCTGCAGTGAGGAAGCCGAGTGTAACTTTGCAAACGCAGGAAGCATGCTAGACAAGCCCCCTAGGGTCGCGGGCACCGTAGATATAGAGTAGGACTGTTTTTGTAGGTAGCTTACTAAGACCGGTAGCCTGGGTAGGATTGCGCGTACCCACATCCATCCATATCCATCCATCCATCGGCATCCATCGGGGTTAATGCTCCATGACTCCCCAACGGTAGCACGAGTTTAATTAATTAATTAATTAATATAATCGAACACTAGTCAGGGAAATATAATCCTCATCTGAGCTGTCCTCTACTGACTACTGTAATGGCAGGCGAGGGTAGTATAGTAGCGGCTATCCTCAGGGGCAATAACCTCCAACTGCGGATTTTCCCTGCATTCTAGCAATGGGCCGCGGGGCCCGTGGGGAGAAAACAGGAGCATGCTCCCCTCAGGAAGGTGCTTATCGCAGACGGCTGCCCATTTCTCCTCGTTTATCATGCGGGCGCGCGGAGCACAGATAATCCCAGAAGCCAGGGCTGCATCCTCAATTTTAAGCAATTGTGTCACATAGGTCCGGGTCGCGCCGCATCGATCGGTGCGGGGCGCGCGCAAACGTTTGCCAGTGGGTTGCGACGGGACAAGCATGCAAGGGCCGGGACCCTGCCATAGGAGGAGGTGTCTACCTGGTTGGCCAATCTTAAGCCCGCCCGCCGGCAGGGCCCACATCAGTATATTCTTACACCTGGTCTGTACGTGCGGGCAACTGAAGATGGCCGGCAAAGAGGAGGCGGCAATGTCGGATGGCAACTGAGTGCCGGGCCGTGACTGTTCAAAGAGGGAGCTCGCTGCCAGTAGAGACGATCGGCCCGGGTCGATCCGGCACTCTTGGTATAGCGGACGCCGAGGATGTGACGGAGCATTCGAGTGACAGTGCCGTCAAGCTGCTTGCGGCTCAGCGTGGCCTGGTCCAGGGTCCACGCCTCGCAGCCATAAAGTCCTGAGTCCTGATGCACGCTGAGGACAAGGGCCTTGAACAGAATGCGCTTGCGCCGCCTCACTCAGGTAGCGATCGACATGTCCAGAACCTGTTGAGGCAGCGGAGGGCCCAGCCCAGGCCTGGCTAATGCAGGGGCATTGATGTGGTCGGCCGTGGATCGGGGGAGCCAGCTCAGCCAAGGAGCTTGAAGCGAGTCGCCGGCCCACCGGGGCCGGACGGGGCAGTGGAAGGAGGAGGGTGGGTGGGGTGGTCCCCGCTGCAGGGAAGCCGATAGCCATGACCTCCATTTTCTTGCTGATCATAAGCCCCTGGCACTGCCCGCGCTTCCAGTGACAAGTTATTTAGCCAGAGTTGGCCGGACTCTGGTGTCCGATCCACGAGCGTACGCTTGTCATCAGCGTAGATCAGATCCGGCTCAGTCGGTAGGGTTGGTCAACCCCGCCGTAGCAGGCGCACTCCGTGATCTCGATCCCCGGCGGGCGCCCCTCTGGCCCGGGCAATTAGCGGGCTTGTGTGCACACACCTCATAACATAGCCCACCATAGTGATGAATAGATATGGGAGAGCACGCAGCCCTACTAGCTGCCCACCGCACCCCGGTGTGCAGGGGGAACGCGCCGGAGTGACGCCGTCAGCAGTTCTGAGGACCTGGGCTTGGAACCCTTCATAGAACTGGCGGATGATGTCAACAATGTACGATGGGACACGGAACAGGTGGAGGACCACCCATATAGGGCGTCCCATATAACCATATTGGCGACTTAATTCACTCATTAATTAAGAACATAGTTCTCCGTTGGGAGCTTATTATGTAACACATAGCCCTGAGATGGGGCATATGGTTCTAATACATTCTGAGCTACAACCTGCAGGTGGGGGGATGTAAACCGCCCCCTACTCTCGGGGTGCACAAGGTGCACCTGCACGGCCACGTACCATGATGTATCATATACCTAAAAAAGGCCTGGCATGGGGTGGATCCACCCGGCCCCTGTTCCCCTCCCACTGAGGACTTATGCTCACAGGACGCAGTCACGTGTTTATTAATTAATTGATTAACTAATTGATTAATTAATTAATTAATTAATTAATTATAATTAATTAATTAATTAATGGGGTGGAAGATAATTATCAAGGAGACAACCAGCGCAGGCCAGAAATCGGGAGAATGCGGACGGATTATGGCTAAGCAATGTCTAGGGTGCCTGGCATCTCAGCAGAGAGTAACTCTCTGCATGGGCACAGCAGTGACTATGTAAATAATGCTGGGCATAATCTGGTGTGGCGCCCATCATAGGCACACATGTACAGGGCTAAATAATGCTGATTCATCAGCTGGTATTAAAATTAAATCAGCTGGTACGATGGGGTCCCTAATAGGCGTACATGTACAAGGCCACCTTGGCTATAGGCCTTACTATGCTGCACATGGCAGGCTCCGCGCCGCGCTTGACCCGCACCTGGATGAGTCTCAGATGGGTTTAATTGCGTCGTGGTCGTAACACTGTCATGGCTGTATTTGTCGTGCGCTGGTCAGTGATGGAGGAGGTGCGTCGCCTTTGCCCTGCATACGGTTTGCCGCTGGTCTTCATTTTTGTTGACTATATCAAGAAGGCCTTTGACACGGTCCTCTGGGAGGCTCTTTGGGCCATCCTAGCTCTGGATCGTGTACCACCAGCTTTTATTGCTGCCATTCGTCGGCTGTATGAGGGCTCACAGGCAGTGAGTGCGGTCAGACTGCGGAAGGCACCACCCCACTATTCCCCCTTCACCACGGGCCGGTGTGGCAACGGTTGTGTCCTGTCCCCATATCTGTTCATTATTGTCGTGGATCACGTCATGCGCCGGGCACGTGCGCGCTTTACTGCTCTTATGGGGTTCGAGCCCGGCCGGCTTGGACATCCTAATTAACGAGCGCGAACACGGCGGCCGCGGGCGGTGGCCCTCAGTAGTTAGGTACCTCCTGTCCGACCTGATTTATGCGGATGATACCACGTGACACAGTCACGTGTCTATTAATTAAATAATACCACCCTCATCGGGCGCCCCGATCGAGCACAGTTCAGACCTGGCTGGACTAGGCTTAGAGGCGCGGCCGGCGGTGGGGCTTGAGATTAGTGTAAAAAATGAGGCGATGGTGATTGGGGCTACCCGGCTACCCGCCGAGGCCCCGGCTGCTAGACGGGACGGAGGTCCCCTTCCGTGATCGCTTCAAACTGCTGGGGAGCATGCTCCCCGACACCGCCGACGATGTGGACATCCGCATCGGCCTGGCCTGGGCTAGGCTTCGTTTGCTCGCAACCTACTGGCATTCGAAGGACCTGGGCGAGCACCGCAAGCGAATGCTCTTCAAGGTCCTCGTCGACCTCACGGTGCTTACGTATGGCGCTGAGGCATGGATCGAGACCGGCTCACCGGGACACACTGGCCGCCATGCAAGCTGGACGTCGGCACGGTTTACAGCATTCTTCGACAGGTCCTGAATGTAGGGTTTTCCACACATATAGGTCGTTAGAGTCTTTGTATCAGGGTACTAATCAATTAATAAATTAAACTCGTGCTCCCGACTTGGGGAGTCACGGAGCACCGAGGTGCTTTTAATCCCTGTGTGTGCACAACAGGAAGAAAGGGCAGAGACCCCCTTTCTCCTTCAGCATGCCAGAGGCATGCCACATGGCTGCAATCGGACACGGTAAACGATCCGGCAAGATCTGTGGGTGCAATAAGACCCATGTGAGCATATCATAACACAGAGCGTGGGCAAGTAATCTGAGCATAGCCATGCAGGACGTATAGCGTGGCTGTACAAGGACTAACTAAGCTATTAAAGGCTATGGCTGGTTGTGTAACGTGTGTTGGTTGTGTAGCGGTGCACGTGACTAGGTATGGTGGCACAGCTATTGTACGGGCAAACATTCTAGACATGGCTGCCATGGCGGCAGTGACTACCAATGGATAATGATGGATATGTACAAGCTAGGGCTATTCTAGCCCGCAGGGGGTGTCCACATCTTGTGGTTGATGATCAGGTCCCCGCCCCTCCATGCAGTACTGACACCTTGGGCTTCTGGGGGTGGCCTGCTTCTGGCGGAGGTATTCCGGCCACAGGTCGCGTCGCTGCTGCTGCTGAGCGGGGGTCAGGTCGTCGTCCAGCGCTGTCCGGCAGGTGAGGTCGCTCAACAGGCTCTTGCGACGAGAAAGCAACCGCTGCTTGTCCTCACGGGAGGGGAACTAAGGTGAGCAGGACTGGTGGGGGAGCCACCTTGTCCCGTGAGTGGGGAAGGCGGTGGCACCCACGCAGTTCTACCTCACCTACCAGGCCCATATGAGGGTACCGGCTAAGGAGCTGGTCCTAAGTGAGCTCGTCGGACGTCGGCAAGGGTGGTTGACGTCTCACCTTATGCATGGGGCCGGGAAGCGACGCAGCACCACCCGGCAGTCGCGGCCGGGGCGCGGTCTGTGGCCTCCCGTTATTGTGCCTGGCGAAGGTCTTCAATCAAGCTCCTGGAGTTTCGTAGCGATGGCGTCGGTGATGAAGGCGGTCGCTGTCCGCAACAGGTCCGCATACATAGGAGAGGGGCAGGAGGTCGCCAGCATCCAGTTCTGCCGGGGTGGCTGGGTCATATGCGATTGTGGCCGTCTATTCCGCTATCTTTGGGACCTGTGAGGCCAGGGCCTTGGTGTGGGCGGTGATGGCTTCAAGCTTCTTCATGAGCACGCCGCACTTGCCCTTCACCTGGTTGCCGGCGAGAGACAAGTGCACTCGTGCGTCTCAGATGCCTGCGCCGCGGTGTGCAGCGCCGTGAACTGAGGTTGGAGCTTGCTTGTGGACGACCTTGGTTTCCACACTGGAGATGGTCCGGGCCTCCACCGTGTTGAGCGTCGTGTTTAGCGAGGTCAGCTTCTCGGCCAGGTCACGTGCTCCTCCAGCACTGCTCGGATATCATCCTTGCAGAGGGAGGGAGCCGACGTGGCTGTCGGCTGCGCAGGCCGGGCTGGGTTGCGGAGCTTAGAGACAATGTAGGGAACAATTATAGCTGGACTAGAAGCTGCACAGGATAGCGAGGCGGTGGTCTGGCCTGGCGATGAATGCCTCCACGTGGGCGTTGGGAATGGGCCCGTTGGGCCCCAACTGAGCTTGCGTTCCTGGCCGGCTAAGAACCGGCCTGATGATTTAGGCGCTTTTTTCCTTTGTCAGGGCCAGCCATTGAAAGAAAGAAAATGTTGATGTGTCGCTTGGGAGGTAATGGCTCCATTTGCGATCGTGGCAGGGTTTCTTGGGCTCTGGTGAGGCGCTTGGCGATGGCTTTGCTGGCGATGCGGTTGCGAGCCCAGGCGGCTGGGAAAGGACGATGGCGAGTGGGTTGGGCTGGAAGCCGCGGAAAGCTCCTTTTCCAAACCTCGTTTGGCTTTTGGAGTCGTCATAGCTGCTTAATTGTCGCGTGCGTAACTTTTTCGATACTGCGTGTAAGCCATAACCGATTATACGAGCGAGTCGTCTTAAAAAGGCGCATCGAATGCTTGAGTGGTCTGACCGAAATAGGGGCTCAGACGCAAAAGATCTTAGCTCCACGGCGTCAGCCATTTTCGAGTCAATGTGGGTCAAAAAATGGGATCAATGCTACGCCGAGTCATCGATATTAAGCCTGGATATGTGTGTCTAATCTATCAGGGTCGGTATACCTCGCATTTCGGAAGAGATTAGGCAGCGTAGGATAGCATCATTGTATTTGTAGGACTATCTTGCTCGCCAGTGTGACAGGTAGATCACCCGGCGCCCTTGGTCTGGCCGGCCCCCAGCGGCTTGGCCAACCAGGGCGGCACATCCTGACATGGCCTGGGCCCAAAGACATTCCTCTAGAAAGATGGATTTACCTGCCCTGAACTCAGCCCAGAACACCCAGATGTTGCTGGCCGACCTAGTGGTCCCAGCTCAGTTTGAACACCGCCTTCACAGTCCCTCTCTCTTGCTTGGACTGCTACAGTGCAGACAAGAAGAGGTGGCAGAAGATTGTCCAGGCTCGCACGCCGGCCCCTGTGGGCAAGCCCCCTCCCCCCAAGCGGAAGGGGTGCTTTGCTGAGTAGAGTAGTTGGGGTTTTTCTAGACTAGATAGCTTATCTAGAGTTAGCTTAGTTCGGTTCCGCGGCTTCGCCCACCTCCATCCATCGATCAGAAAGGAATATGTGCTACATGATCTCCCAACGGAGTAATGTTATAATTTAATTTTAATTTTATTGTTTTAATGCTGCGCTACTGTGCACTACTGTGCATTTTAGTTCCCTAAGCTGGGGTCCACGGCTGATCGAGGGTGCTGGGGCAGCGCGGGGGCCATATCGAATGCCTCATGGCTTAATCCACAAAGATCAATAGCAATTAATGGTACGAGCCCGGGGGCCAGACAGCCCACTTCCTTGATCAGGCGGCGCACAGTCATGGTGACCATAATGACTGTTTCGACCAACACGGAAGCCCATCTGGGACTCACGGCTAGGTGGGAATCGAGGCTTGAACGCATGCGGTTCAGTACTAAGGAGACGCAATGATGAAGACTTGAATCACGGCACGCAGCTTTGGAGGCAGACGCCGGCCGCGGTAGTTGCCAGACTATCCATGCGGCGGACCCCTTGCCCTTGTAGAGCATGACCCGGACAACGGTCTTCCAATACATCGCTGGGGGGAGGCCATCTCGTATAATCCGCAGTTGCAAACGCCCCGGAGGAAAGGCTCAAGCTCAGGCATCTTAAGGGGATCGAGAGCCGGTCCCATGGAATTGCATCAAAACCGTTCGAAGCTTCTGAATAACTACAGAAATGCAACTGCCAACCACTGAATGATGATTGGGGATCATAAACATGATGTTTGGGCATGCGTACCACCACTTGTTGGGGGTACTACCCCCAGCCATATACACCGGCTATGTGCTAGTAAAAATAGAAAAACGATGTTTTGGGCACATCTTGCCCAGAACAGTGGGAGAACCAGTTGCATGCCAAAAGCACAACAGTGACCCATAAATAAATAAATAAATTAATTAATTAATTAATTAAACTCGTGCTCCCGTTGGGGAGTCACGGATCGAGCACCGAAGTGCTTTTAATCCCTGTGTGTGCACAACAGGAGAAAGGGCAGAGACCCCCACTGAGTCTCCTTCATGCCAAAGGCATGCCACAGCTGCATGCGGGCGCGCTAGCTAGCTAAACGGACACGCTAACGATCCGGCAGCCTGTGGGTGCAATAAGACCCATGTGAGCATAACATTACAAGGAGCGTGGACAAGTAATCTGATCGATGAGCCAGGACGTAGCATGGCTGTACAAGGACCCATAAAAACGTCATCGCACATGCATGGTAACTTTCTACCTACTTGGATCAACAAAATCAGCACATCCCTTCATGTTATTAATTTTTGACAAAAAAATACGCTTTTATAGGGGGGCCATCCCCGTATACCAAGGAGACAACCAGCGCAGGCCAGGAATCGGGAGAATCCGGACCATGGTAGCTCGAGCCTGCCATTATCTTGTCTGCGTTTTCGAGTCGTTCGATCAGGATGATGAATATGAATGGAGATGGAAATGTGTAGCGGCTTGTGCATTGAAATTATGGCTGGCTTACGTGTAGAGCGACTAGATGACCTAGACGGTGGGGCCGGAAACAGCATCATTGCTTGATCAGGGCGTGTGTTTCGAGCCTAACTGGCCGGGAGTGCATGTCTAGTGGTGAGCACCATCGCTGCGATCGCTCTCCCACCATTTACGAGGAAATACCCGCAAATGGAAAACCACTGAAAAGGTCTAGCTAGTCAGTCATTACGTTTAATAGCCATGCCATGATTCCAAACGTCCAAGAACTGCATACGGTGCAAAGGCAAAAAGCCGGACGGGACAGCTGCACTTTCAAATGTGCGGCAGGAACCAAAAGCCCGCGTATGCCAGAAAACATCGTGTTGCTGCAGCGACGCGACCATGTGGACAACGAATCCAGTGCCAAGCTCGGAACGGCCGCAAAGGAGATCTGGCATCACAAGGAAGGACCAGATGTGCGGAGATACTACGCGATCCAGCCAGTCCACGACCTGTTTGTAGAGCTTGTGACAAGGGCCGGGCAGCACCGAACAGATGTGGGTGACGTTGCGAAAAACACCGGACTTGACGGAGCCATAATGTCTCGGTCATAGTCTTTGACCAACAAACGATGCAAGAGTTCAACAAGAGTCGTGATGAAATCGACACGATAAGAACAAAGACGGGGAAAACGATGTAACTGACTAAGATCGAACAACACGGTATTTTGCTGTGTGGGAAAGGAGACTGTGAATATGGGGGTAACGAATAAAAGGAATTTGCTGGTATTTAGTAGGATCCTTGCGCTTATAATAGACCGACAGCCGTACGCCAGCCCTTCTTGTTTAATATGGGTAATGTTAAGATCGAGGTAATTGCAATTAGTATCCTCCCCGTATACACTCGTAATACATCAATAATAATGACTGAAAAGCACAAGACAAATTTTGTCATGACCATAGAAGGCACTGTCAAAGTTTAGTGCAATTCTGAGCTCAGCTGTAGAAGTTATTATCATGGCAGTTGGCCACCTGTGCGCACAGGGGGCGCAGACGGAAGGCAATAGTGAGCACACTAACACTTCCTATGCCATCCAAAAGGCTCCTGACCATGCCCATTTTGACCACAATTTACAAGGAGGTGGCTGGGCATGCACGCGTCATGTGCCCTTGCCTTACCTCGACACGGGCAACCTGTTGCGTGTGTGCACAACAATGAGGCAGGTAGCTCTACATGCCTAGCCAACACTTCTAAAGCATATTCCAGGTTTATGGTGTGGGCATCATCCCAAAACCAAGCTGACCAAATCCAAACACACCCTAGAAAGCCATATCCACTAATTGCCCAACAAGGGTAACAACAGACAGTCCACAGAGAAAGCATAAGTCACCATTCATATTCATCAATGTCCTGAACTACTCGAACACGCGGACAAGATAACGGCAGGCTCGAGCTACCATGGTCCGGATTCTCCCGATAATTTTCTGGCCTGCGCTGGTTGTCTCCTTGATAAGTATCATACATGCTGCTTGCCAAGGCTTCTGACCATGGTTACCTTACCTTGCTAGCATATGAACTAGGGCTCTCCCATTTTAGTGGGAGAAAGGCCAACAAGACAACGATCACCCCTAGTACCTACTACGTGCAGTTCCACCCATGCAGTATGTCCCTCAGAACAACCACTGCCACCTTTCTTTCCAGCGCAATTGTTTGCCAAGAAACAACCTCAAGCTCAGTAAGCCTCTATATTACCACAATGAAGCCGCTGCTAAGAAAGGCTGCGTCAATATTCACACAAAACTTGGTGCGGTTAGCAATCTCCTTCCAAGAAACCCCTCAGCAATTAATCCCTGACAACTTGGCGATATGCCACGGCTCACGCTTTGACACGTCCCAGCCATGCAACATACATCATACAAACCACTGAAAGGTGCCAGGAATCTGGCGATGCGCAGCACGGAATGGCATTATACCTGGCCGGCTAACTGCACGAAAAGAAGCCGAAAACTTGCGTTGATAACCCATAAAGGAAGCGATCGAAACATTCATAGCCGGTGACGCTGAGCGCACGTCGGTAGTACCACTACCGGCATTGTCCTTCGCCCAGCGGCGCAAGAAAGAACAACCTTCCATGGAATAATAAGACGCGCATCCCGCCAGCATGGAGAGTGTCTTGACGATGTTGGAGAGTGTCTTACCGACGGAAATCTTGCCGAAACCCAGCTTTACCCGTTTAAATTGTTATTGGCAATAACAATTTAAACGCATCCTTGACGCTAGGTAATAAAGCTCATAAGACCTGACAATCATCGCCGCCAGCGTGCATTCTAATTTATTCCTCTCGACGAAAACTTCAGATTTGACCCCCGTGGCGGTGGTCATCAATAAAATCATCGACACTGCAAAAAACGCGAACTCCGCTACGAAGTAGTATCATTAACTCATCGTCTTTAAGATTCGCACAGTTTCTCTGCATTCCGCGAGCTATCTTTTTTAACTCTGCCTGAAAGCACGTCGCCATGGCCAGCTCCGTTAGGGGTGCGCGCACCGTGCACTACTTTTTCACGGTACACGGACGGGTAACGCGAATTTTTACGGCGCCAAAAAATTTGCGCCGGCACCGTCCCCTTACCATCCGGCCGGTGAAATATTGTCTAGATACTCCCATGGCAGCATCGTTGCGGAGGGTGGAGATGGCAGCAGCCCATTCCCGGGGGGTCCACTCGTCGTGGGGGCCATCCACCATGCACTGGGGGCCGGAGAGCGGTGGGACCAGGTAGTCAGTTTTGCGGGTACGTGGACGCCTGCAGGGCCGGGGCTTATATGAAGTGAGACAACTATGCCTGGACGCATGGCAATCCACCCGCCGGAGTACCTCCGCCACAAGCAGGACCACCAGAAGCCCAAGGGGTACTGGAGGGGCGGGGACCTGATGATCAACCACAAGATGTGGACGCCCCCCGCGGGCTAGACTAGCTAATAGCCCTAGCTTGTATCCACTGGTAGTCACTGCCGCTATGGCAGCCATGCTTAGAACGTTTGCCTGGCCGGGCCAACATACCTAGTCACGTGCACCGCTAACGCACGGTACACAACCAGCCATGTAGCCTTAGCTTAGTCCTTGTACAGCCATGCTACGCCCTGGCTATGATCAGTTTACTCGCCCACGCTCCTTGTTATGCCATGCTCACATGGGTCTTATTGCACCCACAGATTGCCGGATTGTTAGCGTGTCCGTTTAGCTAGCGCGCCCGCATGCAGCTGTGGCATGCCTTAGGCATGAAGGAGACTGGGGGTCTCCGCCCTTTCTCCTGTTGTGCACACACAGGGATTAAAAGCGCTTCGGTGCTCCGTGACTCCCCAACGGGAGCACGAGTTTAATTAATTAATTAATTAATTAATTAATTAATTAATTAATTAATTAATGGCAATCCAACGCCGTGGATCGAAGGAATAGGGTAGTTGTCTGCGAGGAAAGACGCGAAGGCCGCGTGGCTATCTCTAGTAGTGAAGACCTGCATGGAGGGAGACAGAGGGTAACAAGAAAGGTTGATAGGGAAAACACACACACACACACACACACACACACACACACACACACACACACACACACACACACACAACACCAACACCAACACCAACACCAACACCAACACCAACACCAACACCCACACCAACACCAACACCAACACCAACACCAACACCAACACCAACACCAACACCAACACCAACACCAACACCAACACCAACACCAACACCAACACCAACACCAACACCAACACCAACACCAACACCAACACCAACACCAACACCAACACCAACACCAACACCAACACCAACACCAACACCAACACCAACACCAACACCAACACCAACACCAACACCAACACCAACACCAACACCAACACCAACACCAACACCAACACCAACACCAACACCAACACCAACACCAACACCAACACCAACACCAACACCAACACCAACACCAACACCAACACCAACACCAACACCAACACCAACACCAACACCAACACCAACACCAACACCAACACCAACACCAACACCAACACCAACACCAACACCAACACCAACACCAACACCAACACCAACACCAACACCAACACCAACACCAACACCAACACCAACACCAACACCAACACCAACACCAACACCAACACCAACACCAACACCAACACCAACACCAACACCAACACCAACACCAACACCAACACCAACACCAACACCAACACCAACACCAACACCAACACCAACACCAACACCAACACCAACACCAACACCAACACCAACACCAACACCAACACCAACACCAACACCAACACCAACACCAACACCAACACCAACACCAACACCAACACCAACACCAACACCAACACCAACACCAACACCAACACCAACACCAACACCAACACCAACACCAACACCAACACCAACACCAACACCAACACCAACACCAACACCAACACCAACACCAACACCAACACCAACACCAACACCAACACCAACACCAACACCAACACCAACACCAACACCAACACCAACACCAACACCAACACCAACACCAACACCAACACCAACACCAACACCAACACCAACACCAACACCAACACCAACACCAACACCAACACCAACACCAACACCAACACCAACACCAACACCAACACCAACACCAACACCAACACCAACACCAACACCAACACCAACACCAACACCAACACCAACACCAACACCAACACCAACACCAACACCAACACCAACACCAACACCAACACCAACACCAACACCAACACCAACACCAACACCAACACCAACACCAACACCAACACCAACACCAACACCAACACCAACACCAACACCAACACCAACACCAACACCAACACCAACACCAACACCAACACCAACACCAACACCAACACCAACACCAACACCAACACCAACACCAACACCAACACCAACACCAACACCAACACCAACACACACCAACACCAACACCAACACACCAACACCAACACCAACACCAACACCAACACCAACACCAACACCAACACCAACACCAACACCAACACCAACACCAACACCAACACCAACACCAACACCAACACCAACACCAACACCAACACCAACACCAACACCAACACCAACACCAACACCAACACCAACACCAACACCAACACCAACACCAACACCAACACCAACACCAACAACAACAACAAAAAAAAAAAAAAAAAAAAAAAAAAAAACAACAACAACAACAACAACAACAACCGAAACCAAGAAGGAAAAGAGGGAACTCATACATACACACATACACAAAGGGCCTAAAAGAAAAAGGAGTATACATGTCCGCCGCGGCTAGCCGCAGGGCAGTGTAACTTTGTGGGGCTGCGGGTGAACCCCGGGTATGCCCCTAATAACACTCAGGCTCCGTGAGAAGCCTTAATAAGTATATCCTCCTGGGCTGTCGGGGGTTAGCATGCAAGCTACCCCCACACCTGTCATCATGGCCGAGCGTACAAGTACAGGCGTCTTGGATAGTCCGGATGACGCAGACTTGCTATCTGCGACCCCAGACCTGGGCGAGTGAGTCGCACCACTTGCCTTCGCGGGTGAAGTATATCCGCGTAGAAAAGTACCTCATCGGGTAGTCCGTGGCATGCATTCAGTACAAATATTAAGTTACAATATTACAGAAAAACGAGGGGCCTCTTCTAACTTGAGCCCGCCCCGTCTAGGGTATCACATAAGACAGCACATATAATACAAGTGGGGAGCAAAGTGCTTCCTCTTACACATCACAACTAGGTGCTTCCTCTTACACAACAACACACACATAGGAGACATCAACACATAATATATCTGCATAAAACAGGATTTTGCAGCAGCCCGCATTCAGCGTCAAATTCAAACTTCAAGTACTTGAGCCGGAAATGTGTTCAGGTCTTCAGCCAGTCGGCCAAGTCTTTAAAACTTCTTTGCTGGTGCAAACTGCGAGAAAGAGCAGTCCGCCGCCAGTAGCCCGCTAGTCGCATAGTCTGGGTTGGCGCCTTCCACCAGGCCCTTGAGCGCCACCTGGGCAGCACCCTGGGCGGTGGGGCGGAATGTCTGCCCAAGCACGCCGTGGACGCTGTCGGTGGCGTTCAGCCCGTGCACTTTGAAGTTCTGGCCAATCATATCAGGAAGAAAGCAAGCATAGAAAAGACAAGGCAATGTGAAAGATGTGCAAGGGTCAGTGACTTCACTGCTGCATATCACTGCGCAAAGGTCATCCGTGCCTGAAGGAAATAATGCAGTTTTTGGACAAAACTCAGGACCTGACATGGCGCTGCGCGTGAGTACAGTACCTGTGGCGACACCACAAGCATGCAACCGTTGATGTTGTTATCTAAAACTGCTGACGCTGTTTTCAAGGTCCATGAATAAGCATGCACAACCTAGCTAGCAGCTTGCCGTGCAAGTACTGGATACCCAAGCCATGCACACCTTGTGGGAAGCAAGTGTATGCGCAACAAGATGCGATGCATGATGTGGCAACAAGATTTTATATAAAGTAAAACTTCATTTGATGGAAACAATAGCGACAAGGACGACCACGACAGCGATGATGGCGACAACCAGAGATCGCATAGTCAAACTTACCAGGAAGTCGCGCGCAGGCCCCCTGCCCGCCTCCCACGTGCTCGCGCGCACCACCTCCACCTCCAACTCCAGGATGCCTTTGACCGTCACCCATGTGCGGGTCTTCTTGCGCCGCACCGACAGCCCCTTACCCACAATTGCCGAGGAGGACGAGCCCACGCTCATGTCCGCACGGCCATTGACAGTAATAGACCCATGAAGGCCAGGGAAGCCAGCTGGGGCGCCCGTGGAGACCACGATGTTGTCGCCGCCGTAAAGCACCGCGATCTGGTCCATCCATGTGCCCGTCCTGCGGCCGTCCGTGCCCGCAAACAGGTGCGCATTCACGTGCACCGCCTTGTCCGAGATGATGCAGAAGGAGCGGTCGCCCTCGCCCATCCAGTCAAAGTGGGTGCCATCCGCCGTCACGAAATGGGGGTCGCTCCGTGCGCCCGCATTGTCCCACAGCGCCGCGCACTCCCCGCACTGGCCGCCGCGCCCGAGCCAGACAGCATCTCGGTTTGCAGATGGCAGCAGGGACCGCCCCAGCGCAACACACTCGTCGCTGGTGGTGAAGGGCATGTCCGGGTCCACCACGCACACCGGGTCCCGGGACGGCGGCAGGCAGCACGCGCCGCCGCCGCTCTGCACGGAGATGGCCACCGGGCCGACCGCCACGTCGAGCACGGACGTGAGGATGAGCTGCATGGCCACCGCGGACGCCGGGTCGCGGAGCCAGCCCTCCACCGCCCTGATGACGTCAGGTGAGGAGGCGCCGAGGTACAGAGTGAGGACCACGCCGGCATCTTGGAGCAATCGGCGCGGGCCGCGGGGGTTGAGGTCCTCGGCCGCCTTGGCGCGCCACAGGACAAAGTTCTCCAGACCCACGGCCTCGCCCAGCTCGACCATGATGCCTGCCCACGCGCGCGGGGTGAACGCGCTCACGTTCACATCCAGCGCGCGGATGACCACCACCGTGAGGTAGGAGGCGGGGCCAGCCGCCAGGGGGTCCTCTGCGACGGAGACCTGGACGTTGAAGCTGCAGTTAGCCTCGTTACCGTCCAGGTCCGACGCGCGGCAGGTCACGGGAGTTTCCCCCTCAAAGAAAGGGGAGCTGCTGGGGGGCGAGCACGTGATGGCTGGGTCATCCCCCACGATGTTGTCCGCGACCTCGTCGTGCAGGGTGATGTCCTCCTCCTCGAAGCTGCGGGGGAAGAGGGTCAGCGCGTTGGTGGCGTTTGCCAGCACGAGCGTCTCGGGGCACTCCAGGGTGGGCAGGTACGGGACCAACCCGCACGCACCGCCGATGCCTGTGCCAGAGATGTACACGGTGAATAGAAGCGAATCACCGTCCACATTGGTCTTGTTGACGATCGCATCCGGCACGCACCCGGTCATGCCCGTGTTGCCCTTAAAGACCAAATCTACCGACCTGCGGGCCTCATCCTCGGGGGGTGGGCCCGCGAGCTCGGCCGGGATGGGCCCCCAGAAATTGTTCCACGCGAGGTCAATCTCCCGGACATCTCCCAGCTGGCCCAGGGCGGGTGGAACCGTGCCGGTGAGGTCCTCATTCGCCAGATGGAGGGATATGATCAATAGAGGGCCCGCGCACTCGACGCCGTACCAGGTGCAGTAGTTGTCGCCCGCCCACCCCGCAAGCACGGAGGAGGGGTCGGTCACGCTTGCCTTGAACGCCAGCAGGGCGTCGCGGTGCTGCTGCACCTTGGCCAAGTCGATGCTTTCATCCACACGCACGTCCAGGGTGAAGGGGCCCGTGGAGACGTCCCACCCGGACACGACCACCACGTACGTCTTGCCCTCCTCAAACACCAGTTGCACGTAGCCGGAGCTGCCCACAGACCCGCAGCCTGCGCAACGGATGAGGTTTTTAGGAGCCGGGGGCAGCATGCACGCCTCGGTTATCTTCTTTGCAAGTAAGTGAGCCCAAACATCATGCTCAGCGAGGGGCTAAAACGGTACATGGGCGTGATGGAAATAGAACAGGGGCTATCCCCGTTCTCGTGGCATGTGCTCACGGGGTGAAGCAATTCTACAGAAGTGCAGAGCAACCACTCTTACAAATGGTTGGAGGCGATTCAATAGTGTGTGGCGGATGACAGCATGAGGTGATGGATGGCAGCATGCCCACATGCATGCCCATATGCAGGCGCATGCCTGCACATGGTGTGGCCCGCAGCATGGTCATGTTGCAAGTGGGGAGGAGGTGGATCATGCATGCATGACAAGTATGACGACAATGATCTATTGGATGTGGGGTGTGGGGTGACAGTGTCGGGGAGCGGGGGGAGGGTCAAGGCATGACAAGCGACTATCACTAGCAATCCGCGGAAAGGCGAAGAGCGTGGCCAAGACAACAGTAGCCAGTGGTGGGTAGAATGCCATGATGGCAACAGCGCGCAGGGGAGTGTTTGGTATCTGTCTCAGTGACGGCATGCGAACAACGCTGAAGGGTGAAGGTGCACGAGGACATGCCAACAACGCTAAGGATGAACACGCCTGAGGACGCGTAGTGACCAAGTGCCTCAATCAGCTTACAAGAACACATGACAAAGCCTTTAGGCACCATCCTTGCATACCTGTCAGATCGACAACGAATGAAAAAACAGTGAACCTGTTTGCAGGTCGGCCTTCTGACTCCCGTAGGCCCCCCTTTCCTGCCTGCAGCTCAAGTGCCGGCTCGGTTCTCGGTCTCAGATGGCATCGTAATACTACACATTAGTGTTTAATACATGAGTGTTTACTTTTTCGGTAGATCCGTACCTGACATGCTACGATATTGGCAGGGCACACCACAACATTTTCCACGGAACACCGTCCGACAGTGATGTATATAAAGAGACGTAGTATGCACCGTGCTGCCTACCCATACCCCCATCGTTGCACAGTGCACGCCCAAGCAAGCAAATTATCCTCTGGACATGCCCTACATGGTCCTAGGAATACAACCAAACAGCACCATGGGCGTCCCAACATTGCAGCCCGTTGAGCCCACGCACCGTCGTCGTCGCAAGGCAGGCGGTAGAACGAGTCGTCCTTGGCAAAGACCCACAGGAACGTGTCAAACTGCGTGCCCATGCCGCACAGCGAGACGATCACTGCCGCCGTCTCGGTCGCCGTGTACTCAAACAGCACGTCCGGCGCGTCGTAATTGCCGCAGCGGACCACGGTGTAGTCCTTCCCAAACCCGGCGCTCGTGTCGTCTGAATACACAAATGGGAGCGAGGGGATGATGACGGGATCCTCGGCGCTGTCCCCGCACAGGTCCCATCCCAAGTCGACCGCGATGACACCGTCCACGTCGATGACATGGCTCAGTGTGCCAAGCACGCACCCCTGGACACGAGAACCTGGCACGATGTGAACCGAACTCAACGACTGCATGCGGAGCAGCGGCTGCTGCATGACGCCCGTCAGAGTGCCGCCCGGCTCACCGATCATCAGCTCGATGTACGCGATCAGGCCACCCCGGCACGTCACGTGAGGGATCTTGCACGCGTCCGCTTTGCTCCAGTCAAAGAAGCCAGCGCCGCCGTCCAGCAGGGATGACACATAGCCCGAGAACTCCATCAGCGCCTCCCAGTCGAGCGCAATCTCGGCCGCCGTCGGGGCAGGCGCTATGCCCACCTTGAGCTGGAACGCGCCGCGCTCTCCCTTCCCCGTGACCACCACATAGTACTGCTCGCCCGCGCGCACCAGGGTCTCCACCTCACTCTGCACCCCGTGGCATAATGCCGAGTCGTCATTGCACGCGGCCACCGTCATGTTGTCCGCACGGACGATCGTCGCCACCGTGTCAAACGCACTCCCACAGAGTGTCACGTATAGGATGCCATCTCTCGGCGCCGTGACCGCAAACACGACGTCGGGCGAGGTGGGAACTGCTGGATCCGAGCAAGCCAACTTGTAGTCGTAGTTGTGGGTAAAAAAGAGGCTCGTGTCGGCCTCATAGTGGAAGGGCAGGGCGTGAGCGATGATAGCGGTGTTGATGCTGTCGCCGCAGACGCGGTCGGTGGCGGATGGGATGAGGGTACCGATGGCCTCCGTCGCGTCGGCTACGTGGAAGGGGATGCACCCACCCAGCTGCGCGTTGCCGGTCACGTTGAGGAGGTGCAAGCGGCGCAGGCGGTCAAACTCAAAGGGGATGCTGCCCGACAGCTGGTTGTCGCCCAGGTCACTGCATGGTAATGACATTGAACCGAGGCATGTAATGAATGATCGAATGAACAAACGAACACGAAGGGAGGGAGGGAGGGAGGGAGGGAGGGAGGGAGGGAGGGAGGGAGGGAGGGAGGGAGGGAGGGAGGGAGGGAGGGAGGGAGGGAGGGAGGGAGGGAGGGAGGGAGGGAGGGAGGGAGGGAGGGAGGGAGGGAGGGAGGGAGGGAGGGAGGGAGGGAGGGAGGGAGGGAGGGAGGGAGGGAGGGAGGGAACGCACGAATGCAAGAACGCCCTCCCAGCCTCCCGCCCAGAAGAACCAATGAACAAACGAACCGATGAATGAAGTGCCCTGAGGTCTAACAACAAGCTTCGCAAGAGGAGCACGCCCCAGTTGCCAGCGGCCGGCAAATGCGGGCCACATGCGGCGCCCTGAGGCCCGGTGTGATCGACGCAAACAAAAGAGAGAATGGAGCAACATGCCGATGCGGGCATTAAGCAGAGGCATAGTGGCACAACGGGCAAACGTGGGCAAATGAGGCATAGCGGCCGATGCATGGGAGAGTTTATGTGTACACGCTTATCACGAGTCATATCAGGTACACAAGCTAAGTCTGAAAACTCACATGACTTGCGCTTGTGTCAGGTGCCCCAGCTCCGCCCGGATGCCTCCTTTGAGCGCGTTGCCTGACAGGTCCAGGTGCTGCAGCGCCGCGAGCGACCCCAGGGACCCTGAGATGCTCCCCACGAGGCCACGGTTGCACAGGCCCACCTTGACGACCGAATAGGGCGGCTCCGCCAAACACCGCACGCCCGTCCAGCCGCAATGGTCCGTGCCTTCCACCCAGTTCGCCAGGACGCTGTTCGCCACGCTAGCATCGAGACCCCCCTTGAAGGCCAGCAGCGCACTGTGGTCCGCCTCCACCATCTGCGCAAGCCCCACATTGAACATCTGGGTTGCGTTCACAAACCCGTACCCGGTCCAGTCGTCCACGCCCGGTATGTCCATGTCGTCGGCGGTGACCTGCATCAGCGTACGCATTGCCACGGGCGACGGGAGCGCCATGTACGGCTTCACCAGGCTCAGGTATAGCGCGGCGAGCGCGGCCACGTGGGGGGCGGAGGCGGACGTGCCGCCAAAGTTGGGAAAGCCGTTGCCGTCGTCGTCGTAATCCGGCGAGGCCAGGGGAAAGAAGCTCGTGTCGCCGCGATCGGGGCCCACCAAGCTGGGTGTCTGGCGGACCACCCCACCAGGCAGGTAGTTGCCCTCCTCATCGAAGTAAATGCGCGTGCCGCCCTTAGAGCTGAAGATCTCGAGGATTGCGGTGGGCAGGCTGGAGTTGAAGACTGGCGTGGCTCTGTAGTCCGCGGCGCCGACGGAGACTGCGAGTAGTGCGGCTGCGTGGCCAACCACCGTGGAGCTGTTGGTGGCAAATGTGGGGTCCATGGTGATGCGCGAAGTGAATGCAAGCAGCTTGATGTTTCGGGGGGGGGGGCCCTCGTACCAGCCGACCTGTACCTTGACCAAGTTGTCCGTGGTCTGAACGCACACGATCTCGAAGGGGTCACCATCCACGTTAGCGTTGACCGAATAGCTGAGCAGCTCACCCGATGACGAGTAGACAAAGAGGTCCAGGTCGGACTCCGCCCCAGTCACACCGCTCCCTTCCTGCTCCGCCCAGGGTCCCTGGGTCGCCCACGGCTGGTCCCACTGGAGCGAGATGCAGCGGGGTACCCTGAAGGTCCCGGTGATGATTAGATTCGTCTGGACGGTATCGTTGGACGAGTCAAAGTCGTGCAGCAGGGTCCCGAAATCTGATACGTCCAGCTCGCCCGAGTTCACAAAGGCCGACTCATAGGCGTTCGCCTTGTAGTTGCCCGCCGATGAGAAATAGTGGACGCCCTTGCGCGTGACGTCGTTGACCGCGGACGCAATCGCGCCGTCGAAGAAGGCCGGCTCCGCGAAGTAGAAGATGTCGTCCACGACGATGTCGCAGCCGCGGTCGGCCAGCAGACGGATCCCGTGTGCGAAATCGGAAAGCGATACAAAGGCGGTGTAGAATGCGATTGCGGCACCGGGCGCCACGTCGTACACGATCTCAGCAATAGCGCGGCCCTCATCAGCGATCTCTGAGAAATCCTCCCCACACAACGTGGGGAGGTCCAGGATGACCTCCAACCGATCCTGCGGGGGCAGCTCCCCCGGTGTGTAGTTCCCACAGGCATAGAAGGAGTCAGACAACACACCCACCTTGATGCCACGGCCGGAGACGTTATAATGGGAACGGATAATGTCGGCGCCCATGGCGCGGACGCCCTGCGAAACAACCGGCGAGTCTGCCTGGTTGTAGGCGACCAAGGAGGGAGTCCATGAGAGCATGCCGTCAACGGAATCCAAGCATGGAACGCTTTCCACAGGGACCCACGCATACACACCCCGGCCAGATATAGTAACCTCAGTGATCCCGCACTCGCCGAGCAGCTGCTCCTTGATCTTGTCGGCATTTGCCTGCGGCTTGATGACTCCTTGAACGCGCAGCTCTGCTGCACTGTCGGCCGAGCTGGAGGTCTTTGGCTTGTCGGAAGAGGACTTGGACTTGGAGCCCTTTGACGCTCCCTGCTGGGAGTTCAGCAGAAACTTTGCCTGCACACCGACATTGCGGCCGGCGCTGACCGGACGGCCCATGCTCTGCAAAAGGAATTTATCCACGCGGCCGGATTCAGGCACGTTCTCCTTGCCTGCCTTTGCATCCTTAACTTCTTGCCCAGCAGATGCCGTCGCCAAGGATCCAACAAGAGCATTGTACGCCTGCGTGAGCAGAGGGTGAGTAATCGAACCTCCCGCGGCGACGTTGCCGGCCAGGCTCCGCGAACGCCCGATTTTTGCAGTATTATCGCTGGCTGAAGCAGGCAAGCAGCCATGGGCTACGAAAGCGGCGGCCAGTATGAGTCCGAAAACATTTAAAAGACTAGAAAGCCCGTTTCTGCGCGGTCCACGGCGAGGCATTCCCTCGCCTGTCCCGCGTTCCGCTATCATGGCCGATGGGTACGTCGACTTGCCTTCTCGGGGCACTTGCTCGCACAGGGATAAGGGGCCGGGGTGGCACCTTGGCTTGGCACCGGTCAAGTCATCTTGGCTTGGCACGGCGAGGAAGCGAAGGCCAGAAGATCATCTCGACGATCATGGCGTCATTTTGGCGTGGCAGAATCTTTTTCAACCGGAGATCTGTTTCGAAATATTTTTGTCCAAACCAGGTCCAATGTTGATCTAATAACAAGGAAATCGATCTCTTTCGGGAATCGATGATATTTCTTTGTATCAGAGCCTCTCATATTAGCAAGTCTCACAGTCAGGCAGTCAGTCAGTTCAGTCAGTTAAGGGGACTCCGCGCGGCGAATATTTTCCGCGCCAAAAAAATTCCGCGGTACCCTCCGTACCGTGAAAAGTGGGTGCACGGTGCGCGCACCCCTTGCGGAAGTGGCCATGGCGACTGCTTTTACACGAAACGTGACAAATTGGCACGCGGAAGGCAGAAATCATCCTCGATTGTTGGAGAAAATTAGTTACTGATTCTACTTTATGGTGGGATGGTTGCGATCTATAAGGTCGCGGGCTTTTTTTCTTTACCATCGGCAGGGGGGGTCCGGCCTAGCCTGAATTTCTGTCGGGATGAATAAATTAAGTAATATAATGGATGCCTGCCGGTGTGATTGTCGATTGGCGTTGCCAGTTTTGATGGTCGTAAGGAAAGCTAGTTTAATGATGTTTCTAAAGCCGTAAAAATTCCCGCTGCTATCTTTACCTTTCCCGTCACT
The DNA here is from genome assembly GCA_009746045.1 of Mesostigma viride. Classification (NCBI taxonomy): domain Eukaryota; kingdom Viridiplantae; phylum Streptophyta; class Mesostigmatophyceae; order Mesostigmatales; family Mesostigmataceae; genus Mesostigma; species Mesostigma viride. The sequence goes on from RPFO01000078.1 coordinate 750,332, forward strand.
TTGCGGTAAGATAACATTATGCCTGCGCGATGCGCGCCCGACCTAGTCTCCATGAAAGGGTGGCCTTTAATTTCTTGTGCGCCTGGGCACGAATAAATGCCCGTTATGGTACGTTCTTGTATTAAACGTCTTAAGCTAGCGTGTTCCTGCTTTCTTAGCTGGTTGAACGTAAGCTTTTTGCCTTCTTTCCGGCCAGATGCAGCCAGGATCGAAGTTGCGGCTAGTACTCCTGGCGCTGATCAGCCCAGAGAGAGTCCTGGCGCTGCATGCGCATCCATCGCTGGATTCCTGGATGTCTTTTAGCAAGTTCGTCTGTGACGTGGCTGGCTTGCTGCAGCGCGTGGCCCACAACCTGTCGGGAAGGTGTAATGCTTTTATTTTCGACATGCTTCTCTGAAATTTCATTTGCTTTATAGACAGTTGTGTTCGAGGAAATTCACGCGGTCTTTCTAAGCAGCGGCATCATTTTCCCCAGATACTGACGAGCTGGCACCTGTCTCCTAAAGAAAGTGGCTCGTGCTTGTTAGAAAGGAGGCAGTGTGCATTTTGCGGGACACAATGCTTTGGTGGAGCATGCGTTAGGTAGGTTGTTCCAATGGTCTCCTCACCTTACCCACTGAGTAAATGATAGCCTTTGTCATGCTAACCAGAGCAGCTAGCCACAGGTTGGCTGGATAAAAAGTCAGCGTATTTTCTCTTTATATACTGCACGTGTGGTCCTCCACGTGTCCGGCTTGTTGGGCATTTTGGAAGAGGGTTTTTAATGTGTTGTTGGGTGGAACAACTTGGTTGTTGGCACAAAAGATCACACATTATTAGCCTGAGATAGGCATTACATATGCTTAATTCTCAGGCGTGTCGTCCTACCAGCCTTGTTGTTAAGGGTAGACTCACAAGGCTGGCTGTGCCGATGGAGGGGTGGGGCGTATGACGCTCCGGACATCCTCCTCACACTCCGTGATCAAAGTGGGCATGTTTTTGGGTGTCTAGGGTCTAAGCAAAACAGATGTCATTTGGGCTCAGCACTAGCTCAATTCTCTATTAGCGTCTACCCAGGTGGCATCACAGGAAAATCAATAACTTGAGCTGCGCTTGTCAGAATTAGCTCAAACTTTAGGGTTGTGTTTCCCCCTACTCAGTGGAATTTCGCATGTATGGATGACCCCATTCGATGTGTTGATAATTTGATTTATTTTTTTGGCTGAAAAAAGTACCCATTTTGCGGGGAAATCAATAACTCAAACAAATGTGATTATTTTGACCATGTGAATAGCCCAGATTTTTTAGAAGTGGGGGAACTTTGCAGGAATGTATGGGCAGCTAGGTCATTTGGATAAGTGGTTTGTCTTGGGCAAAATATCTCATAAATAGCGTCTTTTTCTATTTTTAGCTCGCCACCGGTGCGTGGTTGGGGGTAGTACCCCCAACAAGTGGTGGCATGAATGTCCAATTAAACATCATATTTATGGTACTCAATCATCACTAGATGGTTCCCAAGTGCATAGGAACTGATAGTCATTAAAGTCAGCTTTTCAGGCTTTTGGACGTGCGAGTATCTTACCGCGCAGATTACCTAATTGTCGCTGTCTCAATCGTATATATGTAAATCATTCCCGGGTGAACGGGTATTTTTATTAACCAATTGGGAGATCATTCGATAATCGAACATTATTCCACATCGTCGCGTCGCTGGGGCCTGCAGCAACACGATGTTTTCTGGCATACGCGGGCTTTTGGTTCCCGCCGCACATTTGAAAGTGCTGTCCTCCGGCTTGTTGCCTTTGCACCGTGTGCAGTTCTTGGGCGTTTGGAATCATGGCATGGCTAACGCGTGATGACTGACTAGCTAGACCTATTCAGTGGTTTTCCATTTGCGGGTATTTCCTCGTAAATGGTGGGAGAGCGATCGCAGCAATGGTGCTCACCACTAGACACTCCCGGCCAGTTAGGCTCGAAACACACGCCCTGATCAGGCATGCTGTTTCCGGCCCCACCGTCTAGGTCATCTAGTCGCTCTACACGTAAGCCAGCCATAATTTCAATGCACAAGGATACACATTTCCATCACCATTCATCTTCATCATCCTGAACGACTCGAACACGCGGACAAGATAACGGCAGGCTTGAGCTAGTGATACCATGGTCCGGATTCTCCCGATTTCTGGCCTGCGCTGGTTGTCTCCTTGATGATTGGAACCGATACATCATTTTTTCGGGTACGTGGGTGCAAGCGTGGGTGTATTTATTATCCAATTATAGACCAGAGATGTAAAATGGGAAATCATGAATCACCTCATACGTGAAGTAGGCATTAATTTGGGTAGCATCGAATAATAGCCGAACGGGTGCTTTTTGCCAAGTTTTCGGCCATTGTCATAGTCGGCCGGGCGCATGAAGTATATATTGATATTCAGGCTGGCATGGGCCGACAGTGTGTGTCTGACCTTTCCATGGAAGAAACTAGTAGGCCTTAATTGTTGCGCACCCGGGCGAGGGATTTACGAGGTCAATATACATATTCATTGAGAATAATAGATTACGGAGGTGAGATATAGGCATGCAACATAAGGAAAAACCCGATAACTGGGAGAATAACCCTGAAGAAATTAATAGTAATCTGACACAGACATCCAAGGATCACGCCAGCTGCAAAAGGTACAACTAACTATACATCACAAAACTACACGCAGCAACAGCGCTGCCGGCCCACCATGCAGGCCTGGAAGGGATCTAGACCGCATGGGTCGCGACAAAGTCGGCCCGGGTGCGGCGGAATTCTATTCTGATTTGATATATATAGATTCCATGTGGCGAGCGTTATGTGAAGGGTCTCCGAGACAACTATGCCTGGACGCATGGTGATCCAACGCCGTGGAAGGATTAGGGAAGTTGTCTGAGAGGAAAGACGCGAAGGCCGCGGGAGCCGCGTGGCTATCTCTAGGCCGTAGACCTTCATGGAGGGAGACAGAGGGTAACAAGAAAGGTTGATCGGGAAAACACACATACACACCACCACGACCAACACAAACAACCAAAAACTAAGAAGGAAAAGAGGGAACGCATTAACACACATAATAATGACACGAAGGGGCTATAAGAATAAGTACGGAGTAAATGTACATTGACCTGGCCTGGCCGGCCCAAGGACATTCCTAAGAAGGTAGGCAAACATGTCATGACCTACCCACAGCAGTTGATGGCTGACCTAGTGGTCCCAGCTCAGTTTGAACATCGCATTCACTCCCTCTCTCTTGCTTGGATTGGACTGCTATGCAGGACAAGAAGAGGTGGAAGACCATTGTCCAGGCTCATATCCCATCCCCCTGTGGGCAAGCCCCCTCCCCCCAAGCGGAAGGGGTAATTTGCTGAGTAGAATACCAGGTAGGGTTTTCTATGTTAGATTAGCTTAGAGTTAGATTAGTTCGGTTTTGCGGCTTTGTCCCCCCTCCATCCATCCACGGCCGGGAATATGTGCTACATGATCTCCCAACGGAGTCATGTTATAAATTAATTTAATTTAATGTTTAATATGTACATTACAAAGGGAAGAAGAAAAAAGGGAAAGAAAGAAAGAAAAAAGAAAAGAAAATGTTAAAGGTAATAATACGAACAATAATAAATAAAAACAATCAAGTAAAGAGTAATAATAAAAACAAAAACAAAAATGGAATAAGGGAAGGTCAAATATTGCCGGGATGTGGTGAGGCACAGACGATGTTGGAGTATATATGGGTCTTTCTTTTTCAGTCCGTGCAAGTCTATGGCGGCTAACTGAGCCCGGGTGGAATTGCAACCATGTATGGGTCAGGCCGGAGTAATTCGATTTTTCAGCGCCCTGCACATTGGTCCCCGGCCGGGGGTCTACTATCCAACAGGGTCTAAAGCCTCATTGCCCGGGCAGCTCACTCCAAATAAAATAAGTGTAAGGTGAAAATGGGTAGGCAGTGAAAAAATAGACAGGATGAACAAACAGTGACTAGAAACTTCGTGACTGACCCCCTGTTTAGTGTGTGATAGTGTGTGTGAGTGTGTGAGTGTGTGTGAGAGTGTGTGAGAGCCGGTGTGACTCAGTGGGCTTCTCTTTTTTTCGTGTGTCAGTGTGTGTCAGTGTGTATCAGTGTGTGTCAGTGTGACTGGCTTTGACTTTTTCCCCGTGACAGTGTGTGTCAGTGTGTGACAGTGTATAATAATCAGTCAGCCGGTGTGAGTGAGTGTGACAGTGTGTGTGACAGTGTGTGTCAGTGTGACAGTGACAGTGCCCGGGGGGGGGGGGCGGAAGGTGATAAACTTCTCCCCAAAAGGCTGTACTTCTCTTTCAAAGTGGGGCGCCGACCTACAGAGAGTACTTCTCCGGGCCTGCCCAGGGTCCCAGGGGAGTACGGCAGGGTGCACCGAGCCGTACACCCTGGAGTACGGTCAGGGTGTGTCAGGAACTGGACACGTGGCGCGACCTGCGCGGGCAGCTGCCAGACCCGGGCGCGCTCTGACAAAGGGGGGGGGCGAGGGGTCGGTCACGAAGTTTCTAGGAGTCTGAGGAATAAAGAGGAGTGAAGGCACAAAGAAGTTGTTAAGGAGAGAAAAAAAGGAAAGCAAGAAAGAAGTAAAAAAATAATGATAAAGAATAAAGTAATAAAAAAATGATAACAATGAAATGAGAAGTTCTAAGAACTAAGTATGACATATGAAAAAAATTGTTGAATAGGCATACATAAAAGGAAAGACAAGAAGCTGAACAAGTAAAGTAAAAAAGGAAGAAGGAAAAAGAAAATGAAAATGAGGTGGGAATAAAACCCCCTTGCAACATCAACAACAACAACAAAAAAAAAACAACCTTCAACAACAACAACAACAACAACAACAACAACAACAACAACAACAACAACAACAACAACAACAACAACAACAACAACAACAACAACAACAACAACAACAACAACAACAACAACAACAACAACAACAACAACAACAACAACAACAACAACAACAACAACAACAACAACAACAACAACAACAACAACAACAACAACAACAACAACAACAACAACAACAACAACAACAACAACAACAACAACAACAACAACAACAACAACAACAACAACAACAACAACAACAACAACAACAACAACAACAACAACAACAACAACAACAACAACAACAACAACAACAACAACAACAACAACAACAACAACAACAACAACAACAACAACAACAACAACAACAACAACAACAACAACAACAACAACAACAACAACAACAACAACAACAACAACAACAACAACAACAACAACAACAACAACAACAACAACAACAACAACAACAACAACAACAACAACAACAACAACAACAACAACAACAACAACAACAACAACAACAACAACAACAACAACAACAACAACAACAACAACAACAACAACAACAACAACAACAACAACAACAACAACAACAACAACAACAACAACAACAACAACAACAACAACAACAACAACAACAACAACAACAACAACAACAACAACAACAACAACAACAACAACAACAACAACAACAACAACAACAACAACAACAACAACACAACAACAACAACAACAACAACAACAACAACAACAACAACAACAACAACAACAACAACAACAACAACAACAACAACAACAACAACAACAACAACAACAACAACAACAACAACAACAACAACAACAACAACAACAACAACAACAACAACAACAACAACAACAACAACAACAACAACAACAACAACAACAACAACAACAACAACAACAACAACAACAACAACAACAACAACAACAACAACAACAACAACAACAACAACAACAACAACAACAACAACAACAACAACAACAACAACAACAACAACAACAACAACAACAACAACAACAACAACAACAACAACAACAACAACAACAACAACAACAACAACAACAACAACAACAACAACAACAACAACAACAACAACAACAACAACAACAACAACAACAACAACAACAACAACAACAACAACAACAACAACAACAACAACAACAACAACAACAACAACAACAACAACAACAACAACAACAACAACAACAACAACAACAACAACAACAACAACAACAACAACAACAACATCCTGCCGGGGTGGCTGGGATGAATCGATGGTGGCCGTCTAGCTAGCTGCTCCGCTATGTTTGGGACCTGTGTGGCCTGGGCCTCGGTGTGGGCTGGGTGATGGCTTCAAGCTTCTTCATGAGCACGCCGCACTTCCCGGAGGGCCTCCACCTGGTTGAGGCGGGAGAGGAGTGCAGCATGTGCCTCGGATACAGTACTGCGCCGTGGTCTGCAGCGCCGTGAGCTGAGGTTGTAGCTTGTGTGCCACCTTGCATGGTTTCCGTATTGAGCACTTCAAGCTAGGCCTCCACCGTGTTGAGCACTGTTGTCATCAATGTCATCTTCTCGGCCAGCGGCCAGGTCACGTGCTCCCCCAGCACTGCTCGGAGAACGTCCTTGCAGAGGGAGGCAGCCGGTGTGGCTGCCGGCTGCGCAGGCCGGGCTTGGTTGCGGAGCCGAGCGTCGAGGTAAGGTGCAGTGAGCTTGTAGAAGCTGAAGAGGATGGTGAGGCGATGATTGAATTCTGGCAGGGCGAGGAACTCCTCCACCTTGTCCGGGCGGGGATGGGCCCATCGGGCCCACATGCAGAGCTTTTGTTCCCGTGCGTGGTAATGCACTATCTCGGTGCAGTGTGTAGTACGTGTCGGTCAGTCGCAGCCAGCCGCTGACCGTAAAGCATGCCGGTCAGGTCTAATGATAGGTACTGTCGCCATTTGTTTGATTCGTAGCAGAATTTCTTGGGCTCTAGCTGGCGAGGCGCTTGGCGCGATGGGTTTGCTGGCGGTGGGTTTGCGGGCCCAGTCGACTGGGCAAGGACGATAGCGAGTGGGTTGGGCTGGGAGCCGGACAGCTCCTTTTCCAAACCCCGTTTTGCTTTTGGAGTCGTTATAGCTGCGTGTCACGTGCTGCTTTTGGAGTCGATACTGCGTTTCAGCCGTAACCGATTATACTGGCGAGTGCGTCTTAAAAAGGCGCATCGAATGCATGCAAGTGGTCTGACCGAATTTGGGGCTCAGACGCAAAAGATCTAAACTCCGCCGTCAGCTATACCGCCGTCACGAGCCATTTTTTCAAATCAGATAGTAATAGCAATTGAGGATTTTTTTTTTTCAGAAAAGAGAGACGGTGTGCAGTTTTCTGGGGAAGACTAGCACACATAGTGGCCTGATCAACCATTAGTCTTTAGGCCCGTGGGGAAGCGCCCGCGTGTGCAAACCCGCGAGAGGCACGCCAGACAGCTCCCCTAGGCCCCGTAGAGTTGATATTGATATAGCTTTAGATAGATGTTGTCGAGCCACGAGCGGACATGGCTGACGGCGGAGCTCAGAACTTTTGCGTCTGAGCCCCAAATGCAGTCAGATCACTTGCAACCGATGCGTCTTTTCTAGGCGCATCTGCTACTAGCACCGGTTACAGCTGTAACGCAGTATTGTGACCAGCCTGCAGCAATTAACCTATTACGCAATATATGGCGAGCAAACGCCTGTCGACGCAACGCAGTTTGGCGGATGCGCTCGCCCATGAAAATGCGGCAGCTGCGGCTGCAGCCTCGCCAGATCCGGAAGGCAGCGGTGACACTAGTCGCGCACTGGTGCTCGCCCCGAACCCTCCCGGGCTCAATGCCTCGCCATCGGCATCGCCTGACCCTAAACGCGCCCGCTCCGCCGACAAAACAGGAGGGTCTTCACGCCCCTCGGAACCGCGCTTTCGGCTCCAACCTTTCCAGGTCGATGATCACGACTGGACCAACATGTCCCCGGACGCTGCTATGCACTGCATCTTCTACGGGGACTACGCCTCGCTTTACGACCTGTGCGCCTCCATCTCCACGCCACCGGCCGCCTCCTCTGCACTGACGGCAACCGCTGGCACAACGTCAGCATGGTTTTCGGCTCCCCACGCCCCCCGTCTAGCTCCAGCACGCCATCCTCAACTCCCTTCTCCAGCGCTCTGACGGCGAGATCTGAGCTCCATATCCACTGATCTCCGCCCCCACCCTCCGTTCCATCCTCATCATGGAAGCCTTTCAGCAGCACGTGACCCCCCTTGCTGCTGACGTCGCAGCAATGGGTGGTCCGCTGGCTGCTGAACTTCCTCACCTCACCGCCACCCGTCCACTGCCATTTCCGCCTCCACTGCCGACATCAAAGCCCAGCTCCTCGACCTCGACCAACGCCTTCAAGCCACCGCCAACGCCCTTGAGAGCTTGCATGACACCGCCGGCCTCACCGCCCAGGCGGTGAAGGACATCGCCGCCCAGCCGGCTCCTGCTGGCCCGGCCGGCGATGCTCCCTCCACCTGGGCGGACTTGCTTAAGCAGCACACCACCTCCACCACCTCCACCATATCTCGGCACAACTCAAGCAACAAGCCCTCGACCTTCGCGAGGAAGCCGACATCGCCCGGCGCAGCCACAATGTCATCGTCAAGCACTTCGACCAGCAGGCAGGTGAGACCTCCACGAGCCTTCTTGAGGCATTTAAGCGCGCCATTCTTGCCCCCATGTTACTCACTGGTGAGCTGGACATGTCGGCTGTCCGCCTCCCCCGCGCGCGGGGGAAGGCTGGCCCGGCACCCGTGCTCCTCACCTTTAAGTACATGGCGGACAAGCTGGCGTTCCTGAAATGCCGCAAGAAGCTCTCGGAGACTCGCTTCACGCTGGACGACGACTTGACCCTGGCCCAGCAACAGCGGCGACGCGAGCTATGGCCGACCTACCTTCAGCTCCGGCAGAGCGCAAGGGGGAAGCCGGTATACTGGAGGGGGCGGTCATCCACGTTGACCACAAGCCCTGGCAGCCCCCTCCTGCCACCTCAGACTAGGAATATATATTAAAAATATAATTACTTACAGCAGAGTGAAATCACTCAAACCAAAGCAAACGCCCAGCTATAAACCTATATACAGAGCCATGTCAAAGCTCTATACTACGATAAGACCAATGGAAACGCCTAACGGGAGGAACCTAATAGCCCTGCTGCACCGCAAAATCAGCCCGCGTACGGCGGAGCATGATGTCAGCCATGGCCCGAGTCAGCGCCACCGACAAGCGCTGACGCCAATATGACGTCCAGGTCCGCGCCGACCATGGGGCCCGCTGGCCCTCCAGGTCCAGCCGGTCCTCCCGGAGCCGGCAACACTCCTTGAAGAAGGCGGAGGTCAGGGGCCCCATGGCCCCAAACTCCTCCAGGACAAAGGGCACCACACGATGGTGCCCGACGTCGCCGTAGGCCAGGAGCTTGGCCCGCTCCGCCCGGTCCGCCGTGTAACCTGCCGTGAGGGAGGCCCCAGCCACGTGGCTAAGAGCCAAGGGCCGCGCCACCGAAACGTCAATAAGCAGATGCCGGCCACCCCCCTCAAAGTCCAGCACCACGATGTCAGGCCGGTGGTTGGACTACTAGGAATATATATACCAGTAGTGTAGATTAGTCAGGCTTAGCCTAGCATGTGGCCCACGCGCATGTGCGCCCATAATGGCCCCCATGGATGTTGCCTTCAGAACTTAGCCAAGCCATGCCTATAATGGGACCCCCATGGATGTTGCATTAAGAATTTAGCCATGCTATGCCATGCAGAGAGATGCTCTCTGTCGAGACGCCATGTCCTAGCTCTTGTATAGCCATGATGATCTTCCTCCCCCGTGCCAGGATCCCCCCCTTAGGCGGGTTGAACCTGAGACAGCATGGTGGTGCGGGTGCCCTGGTGCACCTAGAGCACTGGTAGCTTACATTCCCACCCTTGCATGAAGTAGCCTAGGATGTATTAAAAGCCATATGCCCCTTCTCAGGGATATGTGCTACATTGACTCCCAACGGAGTGATGTTGATAATTAATTAATTAATTAATTAATTAATAGATGTTGTAGGTAGCTGTTGTAGATAGATTAGACCGGTAGGACTGTTTGCACCCATCCATCCATCCATTAAATTAAATTAAATTAAATTATAACATGCCTCCGTGGGGGGGTCATGTAGCACATATTCCATGATGGATGGGGTGGAGGGAGCCGCGTGATCGAACTATCCTAACTCTAAGCTATCTAGAAAATCCTAACTACACTACTCATCAAAACACCTCCGCCGCTTGGGGGGAGGTGGCTTGCCCACAGGGTCGGGCGTGTGCGCCTTGACAATCTTCTTCCACCGTGTCTTGTCCTGCATGGCAGTCCAAAGACGGGAGAGAGAGTGGATGCGGTGCTCAAACTGGGCTGGGACCACTAGGTCGTCCAGCAACATCTGAACGTAGTTCGTGACAGGTTTCCTAGCTACCCTTTTGGGAATGTCCTCGGGGCCAGGCCAGGTCAGAATGTGCCGCCCTGGCTGGCCAAGCCGCTGGGCCGGGCCGGCCAGACCAAGGGTGGTGTCGACCTGGCTGGTGCGGGCAAGGTGTCCTACAAATGCTATCCATCCATCCATCGGGGTTAATGCTCCGTGACTCCGGCCAACGGGAGCACGAGTCTAATTAATTAATTAATTAATTAATTAATTAATGTAGGCGGCTAGGCGCTCTGGCTAGCTGGAGGCAGACACCCGGCCGATGTAGTAACCGGGGTCAGCAGCAGAACGGGTCCTTCTTGTACAGCATGACTCGGCTGGCCGTCTGCCACCTGGGCAGCATGCAGGCGGGGGCTCATCAGAGAGCATTTGAAACGCGGTACGTTGCAGAACGCCAGCAGAAGCTCCCGCACCGCAAGGTCGGGGGTCTGTTCTTGAGCAGCTCGGCCGAAAGGTGGTCGGCACCGACCGCCGCATCGTACCGCAAGCGAGCAAGGGCGCCGTTCAATTCCTCCAAAGTGAAGGGGTCGACGACGTCGTTGGTGGCAAGGCAGCCCCGTCGTTCAAGGCGGGGACTTCGTAGTCCGCGGCCGAGGAGGGCGCCGCGTGTGGCGGGGCGGGGCGGGGCTCCAGCAACACCGAGATGGGCGGCCGTCTCAGGGTGGAGCGGCGGGGGGGAGGGTGCGAGCCCCACCGGCCCGTCAAGGAAAAATTGTGGGCCAGCCAGCGGTCAAGGCTGACCGGCGCCATGCCATCCCCCGTGTGCTCCACAGGGGTGCGCTGCCGCCGGCCGCCGAGCCGGTAAAGGTGGTACCACATTTTCTTGCCCTGGTTGCGAGCTTGGCAGGCCTTGGCATCCGCAGCATCCGCGATGCACTGGCCGGGCCACCTCTGCGTCCTGAGCATGCGCGCAGGCCTCCACAAGGGCGGCCTTAATTAAGCACCGGTTCCACCAGCGGGTCCCGGTTGCGCTTGAGGCGGTGCCGGGCTGCGGCCAGGACCGCGGGGTCCTGCCGGTAGAGCGGGCCGGCTGGGGCAGCGGCAGGGCCGCCAGCGCCTGTGCGCGGGCCGCAAAGCCCGCAAAAGTGACACCCTGGGCCAGCACGTCGACGTCAGCCTGGGGCCCGGGGGCCGCCAGTGAGGTCCGCCCGCCGGCACCGGTTCCACTCGTGGTTGGCGTCCGACCAGTCCTCGGGATCACCACGGACCGGGCGTGTAGGTGAGGTAACCAGCCCATCATACTGTTGAATTTCATCTCGACATTTCTCTGGGACGCTTGAAGCTTAGTTCTCAAGAACGGCAATCCAGGTAAAAAGATCTTGCCCTTACTCCTGTTGTGTTTACCAAGTGCTAGGGATGATTTCATGGATCATTTTTAGTTGTTACATCGGTACCGTAGGTTTATATCGCGGTCACCAACATGCTGCGATCCATTTTCAGAGTAGGATATGCTGCTCATGTCCGCAATGAGGACCTGTACCAGGGCATGCCATATATCACCAGCACCATTAACCCGTGTTTTTTTAATTAGAACGCGATATATCGCGTTGTAAGCTTTTTTTAGAACGCGTATAGCACCTAAGGAAAATTTTTTTTCATGGTCATGTATATACTTTCCTGAAAGCCCATAAATCAAAGGATTTTTTGAGCTACTCAGACCTACAAACTGCTTATTCATTAGAGAGATACACTGGTTTGAATACAGGGGGGTCTGACCATGACCGCGATTTCTTGACCCTAGGTCACAAGTCATGCGCTTATTCACAAATGGTTCATGAAAAAAATCTGGCTTCTTGCACGAGCTATGGGCAACATATGCAGGCTCTGTGAAACAAAACTCAGGCCCATTGGGCCACTGGAGCTATTTTTCATTAGCATCACAATTACAACGCAGTACAACGCAGTGGGAAACATGAGAGCCCTTGACAACATTACGCAACGACCCGAGCCCCATAAACGGGGCCATAGTGAGCTTGGAGGGTCAAAACGTTGAACATAGGCGTTGTATAAGTTATACAGCATCAAACATGCATCAAACATCATGACTGGATGACCTAATATGACTGAATCAGGCAGCCATAGCCAAAGCATCATCCACTCTCACAACGTGTTGAGCACATGCCTCGTGGGAATGGAGGTGCTGGGTTTTCATTCCATAACGCGTGCAATACTGAAAGAAAGAGGCACGTGTAATGCAAGGCTTGGATAGGTTGAGTGATCCATGAGCTTACATGCAGGCAAAGATGACGCTGGAATGCATGCTAGCAAATGGTGGCAAGATGCTAACAACACATGATTATACACCATGATTATGGGCACCCAGCTGATCTTCTTGCACAATCAACGCAGTATAAACCATCAACATCCAATCCTCACGATATATGCACGGCTTGACGACGTATACAGCACCTAAATACTGCACAACTGCAACCTGCTATGGCTGACATGCAAGCAACGTCGAGTAGGATGGCGGTCTTAGAGAGGCTGGGCAGAGGTCGGTAGAAATAAGTGGAAAACTGGCAGAAACTAGGTAGAAACACGATATACTTACGCCTGCAAGCACTATTGAGCCGGTGGCAGAGGCCATTTCCAGGAAAATACAGCATACCGTAGCAATAGCCACGGTCACGCCTTACGCTATTTGCAGGCACCATCATGCCCGGAGCTACCCAATAAAAGTCTGCACAAATCTCGGTTTAGCCGAGAGTCCGGGCGTTCGGAATGAATAAACATGTGTTAAGAAGTCGAAACACCATGGAAATACCAAGCATGGTGCCGCAGCAGACCCGAGTCTTGACGTAATAATATGTATGCCGGTTTCCAGGGTTTCCGCATGAAAGTTGGGTGAGAAACTGGAAAAAACTACGTTTTCTTTGCCCCAGTACCTCAACAAACTCGTAGAAACCTAATTATCAACCTTTGAACGCATCATCATGGTCGTGCTACCCAACAGCCACTGAAATTCGCGCGAAAACTGGCGAGATCTACCTGCCGCCATCGCCGTCGTCTTCACCTTCGTCCCGCGAAAATGCCTGATTTCAGTGGTACATATTTGTTTGCAGCTGTCACAAAAAAAATACCAAAAATACCAGGATTTTTTCTTGAATTCTATGAGATGTTTCTGACCTGTCTTGAAAGTTTCAGACCAAAAATCGCATGTTTAATAGGTTTGCCACGTGTCAGATTACAACGCGATACATCGCGTTCTAACCCTACAACGCGATGTATCGCGTTGTAAAAAAACACGGGTTAAGCAGCGGCGCCAGCAGCTCGTAGGGCACCTAGCTCGCACCAACCAGGTAGACACCTCACGTGGCCCCCCCGCAGGCCTGCGACCAGCTCAGCCTGGCCGGCACCTCCTGACGTGGGCCGGGCCCCGTGATGTTAGACGCCGCAAGGCCCGCACCTTCAAAGAACAGCTAGTAGAGGACATGGGGGGTCTAGGCCTCTCCGTGATTTGGAAGAAGATGATGGACAAGGCCAAGTGGGCCCAGGTCATAGAGGACAACGAGCCCCCCCCTGTGGGGAAGCGCCCGCGTGTGCAAACCCGTGGGAGGCACGCCAGTGCTGTATAGATAGATGTTGTAGTTAGTAATGCTGTTAGATAGATGTCGTAGGTAGCTGATGTAGATAGCTTATACCGGTAGGACTGTTTGCACCCACCCATCCATCCATCGGGGTTAATGCTCCGTGACTCCCCAACGGGAGCACGAGTCTAATTAATTAATTAATTATATCGCCGTGTTTCTCTTGAGAATTAGCAACATGGTTACAGAGTGTTGAAAATTGTGTCTATCGTTCTGGAGAGGGGGTGGCTCTACAATATAACTCAATGAGGTGAAGAGCGGGACGTACCCTGATACTCAACAGCAGAACAGGCAATGCATCAACCACATGCACCGGCCAATGATGCAACTCCAAGGGGTCAGATGCAGTGACCATTCATCATATCTACATTCCAGGCACAACTCCATGGTTGCACCCTGGTAAAATGCCATGCCTTTTTGTCACCATGATTCCCTCACCTAACCGCCAACATACCTTTCCCTGTATTGTGGGCAGTATTTTGCATACAGAGTGACCACGTGGTGCACAAATCCATCAGCGGATGCGTCACACCAACACCTGGTTACTTCGATTGCATGTCCCCATCAGGTTCAATGGGTTGTGGCCCCTGCAAATGTCAGGTAACTTCCATGCCGGGCTGCCAACGTACAGGTAGCATGGGCCAGTGGATGGGCCATGCGTTGCCAGAGCTAGGAAAAGCGCCCACGCTGCCACCGTCCATGATCACATGGGCCATGCGTGCATGTCATCACCCACCATCAACTTGACACGACCTGACTAACTGTACGCCCTTCCCCAGCCCCCAGGAGCGAGCGCCCATCCCACGGTGAACACCCGCTGTCTCCCGTGGAGGTTCAACCCATGGAGGCTTGATCTGCGCACCGAAACTTGTACTGTCACTAGGACTCTTGGAATACTCCCGATACCCCGTCATACGGGTGCATCATATCAAGGAGACAACCAGCGCAGGCCAGAAATATGATGGGATTCACCATGGGTGTCCAAGACCCACGCAAACCCCGCAAACGCGCGCACGCTAGACTTGACCGAGACAGCTTGGTGACCAGGGGGGCCCACGTGCCGCCCACTCGCGCCCAGCGAGCCTTTTTTCAGCCTGCGCGCGGGCGCCGCATCGGGCTGCCCCCAAGTCCCGGGCTAGCGCCCCCCCCCGGCGGCCCCCCTGGTGGCGGGACGTACCGCAGCGAGAGAGGGCACCGTTTCGGCCCGCACAACACGTTGACGACCGCGAGCCAGTGGGAGAAGGGGATGCTCGTGGAGAACTCGAGCGCCACGCAGTCGCTGTTGCGGCTGCCGTAATAAGCGCGCCAGAACCGGAGCAGGGAGTAGAAGTTGCGCAGCGCGGCCGGGCCGCCCTCCATAGCCCGGAGCTCGTCGAGCAGCTCGGGCAGCCGCCCCCTGAGCCAGGCGGAGATGAAAAAGAGCACGCCTGTGTTCAGCACGCAGATGTTCTCCTGCGTCACCTCGTCCACGTCCAACAGGACCGCCAGGTCGCGCAGCAGCCGGCCGTAGTTCTTGCCGACAAACTCGGCCATGCGGCCACCGGCGCGGCCACCACAATCGGGCGACCCGCGGCACACGGAGCAGACGGGCCGGGGGAGGCAGGGGGAAGAGCGTGGCACGGTGCCGGAGGCAGCAGCAGGAATGCCGGGAGTGCAAACACGAGCAGGTCCAACGGTAGGGCCCCCGACGCTAGTGCCGCCAACTAGGCTGCCACTCCCAGCGGCAGCGGCATTAGGAAGCCCAGCAACGCTATGGCCAGCAGTACCAGAGCCAGCATCCCTGTTGGCATGGGCCGCCGTCGAGCTCACGGCAGACGAGGTCCCTGCCTCTCTCGTGCCACCTGCGAGGACGACAGCATTACCGTTCCTGCCATCCCGCGCGCTCCCGGAACGCCCACCGTCGTTGCTGGCAGTCGTACCATCCCTGTCACAAAGGGGACCCCACGGACTGCTATCCCCCGCAATGGCCGCAGTGGGAGCAACAGCTGCCCCCTTCCCCGCACGCGACGCCCTCTCCGCAGCCGCCCTCTCCGCATCGCTTGTGCTGCCGCCGCCACCGCGGTTGCCAGGAGCAGCAATCACGCTACAAGGATGGCCGTTGATGCCATCACCGTGGTGGCCATTCACCCTGCTGCCGTCATCGCAAACATCGCCACGACTACTGTCCTCTTCCACAATTCCCCCATGGGCACGTGCCGGGGCATCTGCCAGAAGCATAACGGCAGCGCCATCGCCCTCGCCTCGAACGGCAACAAAACCTGCACTGCCCTCCACCGGGTCTCCCTCTCGTCGGCCCACAGCAACAGCCACGTCCATGCCACCACTGACAGCTGGAGCCCCCGCCGACGCCGATCCGTTATCACCGCCAGCAGGATCCACCGGATGGTTCCCAGGAGGGCCCGTGGCGGGCGGTAGCACAGATAGCACAGAGGAGGACCCTTCCGAGAGCGGATGCTGTCGATCGGATGCCGCCGCCGCCGCCAAGGATGACGACAGCGACAAGGACGACACGCCAGGTGGCAGCGGCAGGCAGCCCTCAGGCGAATCGGGGAGTGACGTCGGCAGCAAAGAGCTGCGACAGGCGAGGCCTTTGATGAGGTACGCGCGCAGCTGGCCCACGCAGCCGAGGTCGGGGGGTGGCGCCCGACGAGCCTCCTCTCGCTCCGTCACCATCGTGGCTGCGGGAGGGACCGTGGTCGTTGCCGTCGGCGACGCAGCTGCCGTTGTTGCTGCTGCCGTCACGGTGGTTGTTGAGGCCATTGTGGTTGCAGCCGGTGATGAGGGCACCAGCGGGGTGTGGCTGTGCGCGTCCAGGGCGGCGGGACCGGGAAGGGGACCAGGGGATGGTGCCGCGCTCGGGTCTACGGGGTACATGGGGCCAGTGATCGGGTCTACTGGGTAAATGAGTCCAGCGATTGGGGTACTCACAGGGTTGACAGAGCCAGCGGCATCACCAAGAGCAGGGCTACCAGCAGCAGGGACAGACAAATCGCGAGGGGCCTGGCTCGCCATTGGGCCATAGATAGGGTCCAGCCCAGGGCCGCGAGCAAGTGGGATGGGTGCCGGGCTAAGAGGCACACTCTGATGCCCTTGTCGCGGCAATGATGGGGTTTCAGGCGACCCGGCCGCGTTCCATTTTGCCGGGCCTGTGCTGGGAACCGTGGACCGCGTATCTCTGAGGTTGCTGCTGGCTTCCGACACACTGGCCGGTAGGTGGTGGATGCCAGTGCACATGCTGGCGAGGGGCGTGTGAAGCGACCCCGGTTGCGCCTGGTGGGGCCCGTCCCACGCCGCCTCCCCTTCCTTGCTGTCTGCTTTCCCTTCCCTACTGTCCGCATGCCCCGCTCCCTGCTGCTCACAGGCTTGCGTCCCCATCGGGGGTGAAGTGAAGGCATCCCTGCCGGCCTCTCCATCTGCCCGCACCAACGTGCCGCCATCCTTGCCGCCATACTTCCCAACAGTAGTGCTACCGTCCTGCACGGTGGTATCGTTACAGCTGCCGGAATCATCGCTGCCACGGCTTGTTCCCAACGCGCCACATGGCTGGGCGCGGTCGCCAGTACCATCATGGCCTGGATGATGGGTCATGCGACGGTCATCATGAGCACTGTCATCAGGAGCTGTGGCCGTGGCCATACTGCCGCCGTCACGGTCATGTGCAGCCACCATCACACCACGGCCCGACACACTCATGCCTTGGTCCGCTACCATGCTGTCGCCATGGGCAGGTAGGGTGCTGGTTGGCGTGCGCGGTGCTAGCGGTTGCGTCGGGTAGCAGACACCGCAGGCCTCGTTGCCGCACCGCGGGCGACCAGCCTCCTCGCCATCGTCCTCAAATAAAACCCTGGCCGTGCCCACCCTGGCAGGGGATGCCCATGGCCCTTCCCGCCCCGCACCACCCGGTGCACCGCTGGCAAATCCATCTCTTCCATCCCTTTGGTCGGCGCTGTTGCTGCTGCTGCCCGCGCGCGTGCGGAGATCCACGGCGTCAGAGTCATTCTGATGGCGCAAATCGTTCGCGCCGGCCGTTGCCGTCGTCATCGCGCCGTCACCCCCCCCCAGGTGTCCAAACCCTGGGCGGCCCGACGGCGAGGAGTGAGGGTTAGGCACCTCCCACACCTCGGGTCGGTCGCGGGCCAACGCCAGCGCGCCACATGGCGCGCAGCGGGGGCACACGGGGCAGATGCTGGCGGAAGGCACGGAGGGAATCGGTGCCCGGCCCTCCATCGTGACCACAGGAGCTGACGAAGAGGCGCTGCCGCCACGGCCAGCACCGCTGCCGACACCGCCACCTTCCGCACCCTCGCTACTGCCACCCGCAGGACCCGTGCCACCGGCTCCTCCCCGCCTGCCACCTGGCGAGTCGTCCTCGCAGTGATACGATTGGCTGTTGCCCTTAACGGCCCCGTTGCTAGACGACACCAGAATGGGAGACCGCGAGGCGGGGGGGCTCGACTCAACTCCCCACGGCTCCCCCCCTACAAGCCGGCCCCGGGGCGCATCACCGTCTGCCACCGTGATGACTCGATGCGTGGCCCTGCGCGCGCCGCGCCCGAAATAGAGCATGGAGAGCAGGACCGAGCGCAGGAAGACATTTGAGTCGACCAGGTTGGTGACCAGGATCTCCACGAGGGCCTCCGCGCTGCCCGGTACGGCGGCCAGGATCACGTCGAACGCGCAGAAGGCGTCCCGGTTGAACTTTATCAGCTCGCCCAGCAGGTCCAGGTCGCTCTGCAGATTTGCGGGGCAGCGGAAGCCCGTCCCCAGCACCCCCCGAAGCAGAAACGGCATGAGCCCCGTGCGTGCGACAAACGCCTGGTGGGGCGGGTGCGACCCGCGCAGGAAGGACTCCACGCAGCTCGTGAGCCAGAATCGGTACATGCTGTCGGCCGGCTCGGCCATGAGCACCGCGATGATGCGGGAGAGGAGCCCCGGGTGGTGCTGCTTGCGCTGCGAGGGCGGGTGGGGAAGCTGGCGGCTGACACTCGACCCCGCACCGCTCGCTCCTCTCCTGCCAGCCGAGGAAGAGGATGACGAGGAGCTGGCAGCACGGGTGGATGAGGAGGCAGCCGCCCCTCTCATGTGCCTCGATGATGTCGCGTTACTGCCGCCGCCGGCACCGCCATGGCCCCGCCGGCCATGATCCCCCTCATCCCTATTCTCGACGCCCCACGCCCGATCTCTCTCCCGTTCCCTCTCCCTTCCCCGAGTCCCCATCTCCCTCTCCCACCCCCTCTCGCGCTCCTCCTCCGTCCCGCGATGGCCGCGCGCGTGCGACGGCGGGAGGAGCAAGCCACCTGTTGGTGCATCGCGAGCATTACCATCCCCATCCCGCACCAGGATGCTGCCATCCGGCACACCCGCGGCGGCGGAGGCATGGCCACTACCGACCGCGGACGCATAGCTGTACCCCGGCCGGGCATGCGCGGATGTCCCATGATGGCTGTGGTGGTGATGATGATGATGATGATGATGGTGGTGGTGGTGGTGGTCGGAGCCACCGGACGCATGGCCTGACGGGGCAGGGATGGGGGTGGTGGGTGACCGTAGCCGCAACGAGGTGGATCCAGAGCCAGGGACGGCTCCATCGCTGCTCACACCCGCGTCCTGGGGGCTGGTGATGGTGCCAGTGCTGCCACTTGGGCCAGCGACCAGCCTGGAGTCCGCGGCTGCCCCCGTGGCCCTACTGCTGCCATCGCCACCGGACATGCGGCGGGGGAGTGAGGAAAGGAAGGAGAGAACGGCGGGGGAGCTGGATGACGCCATTGTTGCAGAGGACGATGATGACCATGATGATGATGTTGACGATGACGAGGACGATGCGGGCGCGGTAGACGATGATGAGGCAGGAGCTACCGATGCCAAGGACGACGCATTCCCTCCGTGCCTGCCAGAAGGAGCATTCCCATGCCCGCCTTCAGTGCCGTTGGCTGTACCGGCACCAGTAGCTGAACTATCGCCCCTGGGCAAGGGCTGTGATGCCACGTTCCTGCTGTTGCTGCTGCTAGCGCGCGTCCCGCCCCCCGCCCCGCTGTTGTTCCTGCTGCCTGCCCCGATCCCAAACAGCTCACCGAGCGATGACAGGGAGAAGGGCCGCAGCAGCGACGACGTGCGGCCCTCAGGTGCCGGTGGTGGCCGCTGGGGTAGCGGTAGCGGTTGCGCGTGCGGTTGAGATGGTGATTGTGGTTGTGGTTGCTGATGTGATTGCGATTGTGGTTGTGGGTGCGACTGCGCGCTGACAATCCCCTCAGCTACGCGGCTTGCTGTCGTCGTGGCCGCTCTACCTGCTGTAACGGTCGCCGCTCTTGTTTCCAGGGCTGCTGGCCCCATCATGCTGCGGGATGAGCCAGAGGGCAAGGCGGGTCGGTTGCTGGATGATGCGCGCGTCGCGGATGATGACGTCATCGCGGGATTTGCCGCAGACGTTGTCGTTGTTGATGCTGAGTAGGCAGAGGAGAGCGACGCCGAGAGGCCCGACGTGATCGGTAGTGGGTGGCTGACGTGGTGGGAGGTGGGACCTGAGGCCCCTCCGTGGGCTGGTTGCGATGAGCTGGAGCCAGCGGCGCTCGACAGGACAACAGAGGCAGAGAATGCACTCGAGGCAGCGGCGGTGGCGGAGGAGGCAGACACGCCCGAGGAGGCGGCGGTCAACGCACCAGAGGCCGATGGTTCGGACGCCATGGCAGAGGATGAGGAGCATGGCGAGGGGAACGAGTGCCGTGGGCGGCGTTGCGTCGGCAGCATCATGGGCGCGAGGGAGGCCCTCTCGCGCGCGCTGAGCAGCAGCGCCTTGTTGTGTAGGTTGTCCGCGTCGCGGTCGCAGAAGTTGTGGATGAGGCGCAGGCACTGGATCTTGAGCGCACTCTGGGGGTTGCAGGAGCAGCCGGGGCCGTGAACGCCGTGAAGGGGTATACCACCAACCCCACCGCCACCACCCTGGCCCCCGCCTCCCATGTCATTGTTGTTGTTGTTGTTGTTGTTGTTGGCGATGTTGTGGTTCCCCACGCCGCCAGCATTATTGTTATTATTAATAGTGCCGTTCCATCCCCAGTTCCAATTGCCCATCACGACCGCCGCCGGCGTGGCCCCTTCTCCATTATGATTGCCGCCACCATTATTATTATTACCGCCAGTACTCCTGCTCCCATTGCCCCCGTTGGCCCCGCCCGCCCCCCCCCCTGCTGCGGCGGTGACCAGCTCATCCCCTCAAACAGCTCCGCGAGTACAGAGACCAGCCCGAGCGCCCCCAGCCGGTCCTGCACGGCGGACCGGTGCTTGCCGCCCAGGAGCGCGCACAGCACGAACATGACCCCCACCTGGTGGGTGGCCAGGGACAGCGCCTTGAGCGACGACACCGAGTTGTCCACAATGCCGTGGATGATCCCAACATCATCCACAGGAAGAGGAGGGTGGGCTGCTACCCGAGGCGAGTCTTGTGGTCGCGTCGCAAAGCCGGGCCCCACATTGGCCGCAGGTACACCGGCATGCGCCCCCGTGCCGCCGCCGACACCTCCATGGGCAGCCCCTCGAGCACCATTCCCCGCCGCATTACCCCCCCCAACCAGCCCAAGACCCCCAAATCCACCCCCCCACCCACCCATGAGCTCGTGCAGGCCCCACGCGGCGCCCCACGTCATGTCGGTGACCGTCACCGCGTCCAACCCGTGCTCCAAGGGGGCCCCATCGAGAGGAACCAGGGTGTCCATCTGGGATAGCAGACCACCGCTGCCACCATCACCGCTGCCATCCCGCCGGTATGCTTCCCGCCCCCCGTGACCGCCCCGGCCGTCACCACCCCAGGCTCCCTGGCCCAAACCCCCCTCGTCCTCGTCATCGTACGAGATACCCACCCCCCGGCCTCCACGTGCTCCCATATCCCCTTCCCCATCGCCCCATGCCTCCCGCCCTATCTGCCCCCCACCGCCCAAGTCCCCATAACCAAACCCAGTCCCCCAGTCACCTGTCGGGTGCCAGAAACCAGGCCGTGACCCCGGGGCCCCCTGCTGCAGCCTGGCACTCTCCGCACCTGCACGCTCATACTGCCCGGCCCGGTCATCGCCATAGTGACTGTCACTGTTGTTGTCGTCACCGTACAACCCTGCGATGGCATCTCCTTCCTGCCGAAACGCAGCCACCGCGTCCTCGTCCCCCTCCCCCTCCGCCTCCATGTCCTCGTCCTCGTCGTCGTCGTCGCTGTTCCCGCCAAACCCGGGCGGCCACGGCTCGCCAGGTGGCATCGTGGCGAGGGCCAGGAAGTCGCGCATGGAGAAGCGGGAGAGCAGCTGGTCTGTCCACACGCGGTGGGGGATGCGGTCGAGGCGCAGCAGTCGGACTAAGCGAGGGAGCAGCTCGGGCACGCCGACCATGATGCCGTGGTTCTTGTCGGCGCTACGCCACCGGTTGGCCTCCTCGGGGTCACTCCCTGGGAGGGAGGGGAAGCGGGACGAGGTTGGGTGGGACGAATTCTTGTTACCGTTGCGGTTGCCGGCGCTGTTGTTGTTGCTGTCGATGTCGTCCTCGTCGTCATCATCGCTGGAGGAGGGGATGCCACCTGTGGCGGTGGAGGACGAGGTACTGCTGGTCGCCGGCAAGGGCATACGGTGGTCCGGGTCAAACACCACGAGCGCCAGCACGCGGCAGAAGAGCGCCAGCTGGCGCGACGAGAACGAGCGGACGAGATCGGGGAAGAAGGGGACGCCCGACAGGCAGTACATGTCCTCCCGGACCGCGAGCACCTCTTCGGCGAGGCTGACAGCATTATCAAAGGTGGCACGGTGGGCCATCAGGGAGAACAGGTGGCCGACCACATCAGAGTGGCTGGCCAGAGACTCCCCGTAGAAAGGGACCGAGAAACACAGCTCGCGCAGGAGGGCCAGGCACTCGTTCACGACGCCCCAAAGCCCGCGCTCGGCGTGGGTCGAGCGGCCCGGCCGGGTAGGCTCGGGCCAGCTGCTCGAGAAGCGGATCACGCGGAGCAGGATGGCCGGCCCGCCCAGCAGCACGAAGGCCTCGCGGTTTGCCGCGTGGTGATGCGGGTCGCGCAGCTCGCTGAACCGCTTGCTGATCGTGTGGAGCACGGACGCGCACTGGGAGGGCTTGGGGAAGCTGCACTCGGCCAGCTCCTGGACCAGAGCGGCGATGCCGTGATGCTCCCGGTCCAGCTGGGAGAAGATGGGCGCGGGGAGGTGGCGGATGGAGCGAATCCCGCGGCCTGTGAGCTGGGCCTCCCAGCCCGCGCGCATAAGAGACGAGGGGGAGCCATATCTTCCCGATGCCTTGCGAAGCAACACATGACTGCCTGTAGAACCGCAGGGTGGCATGCTACCTCTCTGGGCCGTTTAACAACTACAATCGCTGCTGCTGCGAAATTGTACGATGGAATTTCTAGCTTTCCCTTCCCAGCAACACGGAACCTTAACCCTACAAAGAATGACCCTGGCAGCGACCATGTCTCAGAGCTGCCCGAGTCTCATCGCATTCTCCAGCCGTGTCATAGAACCGTAACGCTGCCTAGCCCTACACACCGCGTGCTGCTGAATTCACCAAAAGCCCATCACGCGTGCTCCCCAACGTGCCGTGTAAAACATGCCTATGTCGTTACTCGCTACGTACCGCATTTAGGAAAAAGAAAACGTTAGCTGTCACGCTGCTGGCTGGTTGACTGTAGTTTGGCCCAGATGTGCCGGCGCAATGATGTGAAACAGTGCGGTGGTGTTGGCGCGTCATGGGCACCTGGGCAATGGCGTGGGATACGCCATCTTCCCGTTCGTCCATTTATGTACACGATGTGCCCACTTCCCACCTGTCGCCGCCAGCATTTCAAGCAAATAGTCACAGGACCTGAGCAGCATTTACACCAGCAGTAATTCTGGTTCCTCCGCGTCCCGGGCCTCGGTGCTGCAGCGTGTCAGCAGGCCGGACGTAACGGAAACGCGCCGTTGTTGCCTCGTCACCTGCGTCAATTCCACATACAATTACAGGGTTGCCTGGAGGGGAACTGTTCTATTTGAAGCACCTGCGGGCAGTGGCAGCCAGTAGCATGGAATACATACTGTACAGTACAGTACACAATGACTAAATTGAGAAGGAAAATTGAGAAGGAAAAATTAACTCCTAAATGGGCAGAAATACTGCCGATGCATCGGCTGTAACTTCACAATTTTGCAAACCAGATGCCATCCAACCCACCCATATCCAATGGCTGTCCTTGGGGGCCAAGCATGTCCATGAGTTGCCCTTCGGGTTGGTATATCACAACCTTACATATATGCAGGGTAGGCCATGTATAACTGCCGTCAAAGTCAGGGGGGTCAAGACGAGCGTTTTCATTTTTGGTAGAATGTGCATTTTGAATTATGTTGTAAGAGCTAGGCACCTACCACTTCAGGGATGATAAACAATTAGTTGCTGAACAGTTTGAGCCATTGGGGTCATCATTTGG
Organism: Mesostigma viride; assembly: GCA_009746045.1. Taxonomy (NCBI): domain Eukaryota; kingdom Viridiplantae; phylum Streptophyta; class Mesostigmatophyceae; order Mesostigmatales; family Mesostigmataceae; genus Mesostigma; species Mesostigma viride. The sequence goes on from RPFO01000078.1 coordinate 774,733, forward strand.
GTGGGTATACCAGCAGTTACACCCAGTACAGCCCATAGGGGTACCGTTGGTAAAAAGCAACCAAGGGGGTAGGAGTGGGCATACTACCTACTAATACCTACTAATATGGCCCCCAACCATGCCGCACAATACATTTCCCTTCCACAATGATGGGGAAACATAACTGCATCATCACACTGCCCTTACATGGCACCTATGTGCAGGTGCCACCTTGTCCATGCATGTAGGTAACGTGGTACGGATACCCTACGCAAGGCATGCATTCTAGGAGGCAGCCACCAACAAACTAGTGATTTTAAGCCTATTTCAGCTTGCCCTAGTAAGGATAAACTAGGCCTAAGCTGCTATAGCTTGCCAGGTGATGGCCAGCACACCTGGTGGCACATGCTGACAATGGGAAGCTTCTACTCACCGGTTACATGCTTGATGATGCCACAGAGACCAGCCAACTGCCTCACACTCATGCAATATGTGTGTGGGAAATGTATAACAAACATATATGGAGGTATTCAAACCCATACAGCCTCTAAAACTTATCACCATCACCCTGTGGCAGGTCAACTGACTGAGGGAAGCATCTAAGAAGGGTGTTTTAGAAAGGGGCCAGGCCAGGGTCAAGAAAGAGCATGAATAATGCAAAAAGAATGTGCTACACAAGCTAGAACGTATATATAAACGTCAAACATCGATAGGAAAACGATGATTAAGCTTTACCAGGCATGGATGGCGTTACCTTGGCCCAGGCGGTGGCCGCAAAATGGCGCATTTCGGAACACCAAAGTTGTGCAGCATGGTCGCTGGATTCGGCGATTTCTGGCCACCCTTGCACGTTTACGACTACCATGTATCATAAAAAGTACAAAGAAACCAATATATCCTTTAAAATACGCCGGAAAGGTATTGCTGTCAACGTTTCTATCGTCCGGCCTGATCGCAGTTTTTTCCAGCAAGAACGCTGCCGACACCTATCAAATGGCATTCCCGCGAACCAAAAATTGGCCTGTATCATCTTTAGGACGTATAAAATCAATTTCCTGAGTTTGGTCAGAAAATTCGAACGAAAACGTAAATGCCATGCGTGGGCGCAAGCCGCCATGGCCAGGTCGTCGTTTTCCGGAATGCACGTTTTACGTGAAAAAGTACCCTGACCCCTTGTACTTTGACCGGCCAGAACACCTCTATAACTTTGTCAGAAGTATGCAAACCCTAGTACCATGCTGTGAGGAAAATTATAAACTTTCGATCTTCTCAGCTAAACTTTTCCTAATTCTCAATAGTTTTCGCGGCATTTGGTCCCCCGAGAAGGGGCCGACGTGTCGGCTGTAACTCAGTTTTAGGCGGAAAATCGGCAGCCAGACCATTTAGGGGTTAATGTCCATCCGACGTGTGCGCTGACGCCCAAGTGCCGACTCGGACGAAATGTTATTTTGTCAAACAGCGCTCGCACAATGTTAAGAACGTGTCGCGGGAGTGATTCCAATTAATTAAGCCGTCACAGGCTTCAAAAAAACGTGCAACAGTGTGTGACGCTCACCCTTTTCCTCTATTACGCCGCGTAGTGCCCACAGTGCCTTATAATAGATGGGTATGATTTTTCACAGCCCAAAACCAGGCACCGGTAGCACCAGGCCGGGGGCAGTGCAGGTGTTCTCGTCTGCTTGACGTCGCTGCACGAGCGTGCACTGTTTGCCCGCGTTAGAAAGGAACAAGAATGCTCGAAGATGCACCCCGCAACGCAGCGAATTCGTCTTGCCGTCTTTGTCGTCAGCGTACTCTCGACGCTATCCATCATACAGCGCTTTCAGATTTGGCAGCTGCAAACATCTCTCGAGGCACTAACTCATACCAGATGCGGTCAAGACGTCAGTCGCGCGGCCCAATCGGCCCCTCATGGTTCAGCTTCGTCATTTGCTGAGGAGTCGTCCCAGTCTAGGAGCGGCCTGTTTTTGGAGGCCGCGGCCGCGGCCGTGGATGGCCAAGGAGGCTTAAATTCTTCCAGCCAAGCCTTTTCCCCCGAGCAATCTGAACTCAACAACCTGGCAAGGGAACGCCCCTCTCCCCTTGCACGAGCAGTGCCGGCTCACTTGTCCGACTTCATCACGGAGACGCTCGCGGCATGGGTTATGCCCTTGAAAGACTGTGTCCCTGCCTGCGTGGATGGCGTCTGCAATCGGGACACGGGGTTGTGCGACTGCCCGCCTGGCAAGGAGGGCCCACTGTGCGAGAACGTGACGTGGCACGGCCTCCCCGCGTGCTCCCTAAAGGACATGAACGAGCAGGTAGGGGCCCTGAAGCTGCATCCCGCTCATCTACGCAGACTACACAGATCAATGGCGCAACCGGCTCATGTAGACAGTGATAGAGGCCAACGCTCGCGAAGATAATGACATATAGGCCGGCAGTGAGACAATGGCCGTGTGCACGATGGCGTGGTATACCGCATTGTGGTGTCTACTGTCGAAGACGATGGCAAAGTGTATATTGTATTTTGAGAAGTGAACCCATAACTGGTCACTGCGTTGCGCATTGTGAATTGTTATCCGTGATTTGCAGTTCATAATTTGTTATTTGTGGTTTGTGTATCGTGCATCAGTCACTTGGCATCTTGCGTAGGGCACCGTGCATTGTGCGGTCGAGGTGTGGAGCCCCATCCTCTCGTGCTAACTGCTATAATGAGGCAGAGTGACCCTGCATGCTCACAGCTAAAACGAGGGAAAGTGACACTGTAGGAAGGGGGCACTCGTGCGAGGCATCGGGATGTAGTGTGGCTCACAGGAGACCCCCCTTTGCGATCCAACCGGGTAAACATGCCTGCCCCTACAATGGCTGCGTTTGCAAGTAAAAGAGTTGACCAAACAAACAATAGTTTGGGTTTACCAAACAATCGTTAGGTAGCCAAACAAACAATAGTTTGGGTTTACCAAACAATCGTTAGGTAGCCAAACAAACAATAGTTTGGGTTTACCAAACAATCGTTAGGTAGCCAAACAAACAATAGTTTGGGTTTACCAAACAATCGTTAGGTAGCCAAACAAACAATAGTTTGGGTTTACCAAACAATCGTTAGGTAGCCAAACAAACAATAGTTTGGGGTACCAAACAATCGTTAGGTAGCCAAACAAACAATAGTTTGGGTTTACCAAACAATCGTTAGGTAGCCAAACAAACAATAGTTTGGGTTTACCAAACAATCGTTAGGTAGCCAAACAAACAATAGTTTGGGTTCACCAAACAATCGTTAGGTAGCCAAACAAACAATAGTTTGGGTTTACCAAACAATCGTTAGGTAGCCAAGGCGGCCATGGGGCATCGCTGACACATTCCCTCAGATGTGGGCGGCATGTAAATGTGGTTTGAGCTCAATGCGTTCCTTGTGGCCCAGATGCCAGCGTCAGCACCCAAGTGCGTGGCATGCAGCCAATGGCCCTGCCCTAGAAGAAGGCAAAGAAGTAGAGGAGAGAAGGAGGAAGAGAGTGAGAGTGAGGTACGCACACACATCGAGTGAGTGGGGTCACCCACATCACCCGGGTCAGGTGACTGCCAGGTTTGCAGAGAATGGTGCGCTAGCATAATCAACGAGGCAACCAGTGCAGGCCAGTTTTGATTTATATAACGCACACTGTTGTGTAGCTTATATGCACGCATCCACATGTGGCGGTCTTGCACATGGATACGCACCTTGCCCTCACCTCCTCCCACCTCGCCGCGCCCATTACCCCCCTGGCCACAACAAGTATGTCCCTAAAGCCACGTCCTTTAAGCCGTAGCGCGTGCCCCTTGCCCCCTTTCGGCCCCCCTCCCTGCCCCCCCACATTGCCGGCCGGGACCTGGTCGCCCCCCACTTGCACCCTGGGTGCGCCCTGGCCCTGGCGCTTTAAAATTGGAATCCCCTGCCCTCATCACATCCGGATGCGGCGGGGCTGGGACTAGCGAGTTGATACCATATAACCTTGATTTGGCTTTTTAAACGGTTGGACTATGGCCATCCCATTGGCAATTGGCTTATCGCTCCCAGGGCGTGCGCCGGCCGTGGGCCAGCTGTCGCGGCGAGCTGCCGCTGTCATCATGCCCCAACTTTTGCTCCCGTCGGGGGTACTGCAACCGCACGTTGGAGCATCTGGAGCCTCCAAGTAATAATATCAACGATAAGGGTGGTGGGGATGAGAGCGGCATTGATGACGATGATGACATGGATGGCATCGAGAAGGAGGAGGACGTAGAAGATGGCCATGAAGGCCGCGAGGGCAAGACTGGGGGTGGTGCGAGCAAGGGGAAGGATTGGTACACGCCCCCCCCCAAGGGCCGCTGCATATGCAACGCGTGCTCCCTGGGGGACAGCTGCGAGGATTACCGGCCCGAGTACTGCTGCTTCCCAGGGTGCCAACCGCCGAGAGGTGAGAGCTTGGTGGGGTGGTCGTGGTGGTTTCTTTGTAGACATGGTCTGGAGTGGCGATTGTCGGCGTGGGCGTTTGGTGGTGGTGGTAATGTGCTGGGGTTGGTAGGCATGGCGTGCGCCTGCGGTTGGGGTAGGCATGGGAACCTCGATGCCGTTACGGGACATGCGCTGTCAACCATGGCAGCTACCATATAGCAAGCATATGGCAAACATATAGCGAGCTTATACACTGCTACGTGGTAGTCCATGTATCATAAATGATATGCATTTTCTGATTGATCACGTGCATCGATTGGGAAATTGGGGCCCTAGCCGTGTGTCCAAGTGCCCCATGTAAACGGAAGGTTGTGGGGAGTTGTGGATGATGTTGTGAAAGAGGACCCCAGACATGTGTACTAGTTATCATGAAGCACTATAGTATTCGCGGGAGCATAGTGAAGCATGTCCGAACTGGCATGCCTGCAGGGTGCTATGCGACCATCCAAAAGTACCGTTGCGTCTAATGAACCAAATGCCTTGTACTACTAGCACCCAGGGCCCCCAGCACTTGACTCAATAACTGCAACCGAGTCTTGACCTACCAAGTCTTGTTGCACGCCCGCAGGCACGTGCGACCGCGGGTTCTGCCGCTGCCGGCCCGGCTACTGGGGCGTCGACTGCACGCTCTCCCACGATGCTAGCGCACGTCACAGCCGCTACCGCCCCTTGGCCGACTGGCCGTCCGATGAGGAGTACTCGACCATCCGCGCTCGAATTGAGGCGGGTGCCGCCGCCTTCAATATGGCTCGCAAGGACGGCCCCCCCATCGTGCGGAGGAGCCGTCGGCAGGTGATACCCCCTGTCCTCTTGGGGGGGAACGTGGGGCCGGCGGCGGGGGTTGCCGCGGGTGCGAATGGCAGCAGTAATGGCAGCGAGGCGGCGGCGGTCCCACCCTTGCACCCGGCACGCGGCATCTCGCCGCGCATCTATGTGTACCCGCTCCCAGCCGCGCTCACGCTCCACAAGTTCCAGGCACGTGAGGGTGCTATTCATTTATTCATAAGTAAACATGTATACTAGTGTATTATATTGTTGCCTATGATCGCTATTTAATGACGCTCCACAAGTTCCCGGCACGTGGCACGTTGATAAGTTTTTACTATATAGTTATACCATTACTTATTTTAAATCTTTGATCTGATTGTCTCTAACCCCGCCTCCTGCCAGCCACACTCACGCTCCACAAGTTTTTAAATATGTGTGTGTGACTGGTCATAAATCTACTCTCCATAGTCAATTCCTTTCTTCGCTCCACAAGTTCCAGGCACGTAAAGGTATAAATTATGTATCAAGCAGACAACTAGCTAATGATACCTTTGCTGTCTGTAGTTGTGAATCTACGACGCTACATAAGTTCCAGGCACTTGGGCACGTTGATTCCCATGCAATACTTCTCTATAGATATGCTAGATATGTCCTGTCTACATAATATACTACAATTTATTTTTTCTGATGGTCTCAAAAGCCCCCTCCTGCTGGCCGCGCTGGCGCCGCCCAAGTTCCAGGCACGTGAAGGTATACCACGTTTCACTAACTCCACCTCGCTGATTCTCTGCAAACTCCATGACTATAATGATGGTGTTTCCCCAAGTTCCGTCCTCGTGACACGACTGTCGCGGTGACCTTGTTTTGCCAACGATGTTTTATGGAATTGTTATCAATTAGCTGAGCCCTGAACTCTGCATCCGTCTTTAATGTTGGATGCCAAGCCATCGGCTGCTGTGCATATTTGACACTTTTTGTGATTTTGTGTGGGCTGTTGCACAAAGACTCACGCAAACACACATCTTGGCTGTCTTTTTTCTTCATTCCCTCCCCCTATGTCCTCGTCTCCACAGACGTATCTTCCATCGCCCAGATGTGGCCCCTCTATTCCCCTTGCCTCCTCCCCCTTGTGAACTATCCTGCTTGTGTTACGTAGCCTCTGCCCCCCCCGCCCCCCCTCCCATTACCCCCCCCCCCCATCCCCCCACCCACCCCCCACCCCCCACCCACCCCCCACCCCCACCCACCCCCCACCCCACCCACCCCACCCACCACCCACCCACCCACCCACCCACCACCCACCCACCCACCCACCCACCCACCACCCACCCACCCACCCACCCACCCACCCACCCACCCACCCACCCACCCACCCACCCACCCACCCACCCACCACCCACCCACCCACCCACCCACCCACCCACCCACCCGCCCCCCACCCACCCGCCCCCCACCCCACCCCACCCCCCGCCCCCACCCCACCCGTCCACCCGTCCACCCACAGCCCCCCCACCCCACCCCCCATGCCCACACCCACCCACAGCCACCCCCACCTCCCCTAAGACATCCTGCGAAGATCAAGGCAAGAGCGTAACTGCAGATTTTTCGCCACCACACACTGACATCAACACTTCTTTGTTGTACCTCTCTTTCCTCCCTCCCTCCCCCCCATCCGCCACGCACACATCCCCCTCCCCCCCATCTGCTCCCTCTCCCTCTTCCTTCCTCTCTCTTCCTTCCTCTCTCTTCCTTCCTCTCTCTTCCTTCCTCTCTCTTCCTTCCTCTCTCTTCCTTCCCCTCTCTTCCTTCCCCTCTCTTCCTTCCTCTCTCTTCCTTCCTCTCTCTTCCTTCCTCTCTCTTGCTTCCTCTCTCTTCCTTCCTCTCTCTTCCTTCCTCTCTCTTCCTTCCTCTCTCTTCCTTCCTCTCTCTTCCTTCCTCTCATGCCCCACCCAGTGGCCGAGCGATCGCGTGCTAATGGGCCACGGCCGCAGCGACCTCTACATCACCGACCGCCTCTTCCATCGGTCGCTCATGGCCAGCCGCTACCGCGTGGACGACCCCCGCATCGCGCAGCTCTTCTACGTGCCCGTGTGGTTCCCCTTTGGGCCCTGGGGCCCCTGGAACACCAGCTACGAGCCTGCTCTCGAGCACATACAGATGCACTACCCGTTCTGGGCGCGGCGCGGCGGGCGCGACCACTTGTTCTTCGCTCATCAGGACACGGGGTCATGTGCCGCACCCGAGGAGTTTGTCGGGGGCTCCCTGTTTATAACCCTCTGGGGGGGAAGGACAAATATCAACGGGCGCAGGCTGCCAGGGTGCTTCCAGGAGGGCACGGTGGGACAGGCAAGTCGGCCCGCGCTGCAGCCCTGGTTGATCGGGGGGAGGACGTACGACGGCACGATGAGGCTGAGGGAGCGAGGGCTTGGGTTGGTGGGCCCCGGTGGGGGGGAAACTGGTCAAGGCCTTGCTGTGGGCAGTAGCGTAGGGATGAATAATAAGAATCTTGGGGGTGGGGGTGGGGGTGGGGGTATCAATGCAGGCGGGGGTGGTGATGGTAGTAATGCTGGCGGCGACTCCTTCGGAATCGTGCCCTCAGGGACCGGCGATCCGATCGGTATGGGGACAGGATTAGGGAGTGGGAGCCCAGCCAAGCTGCTGCGGCAGGTGGTGGCGCCGCCGGCATTGTGGTACGACCTGGCGCGCTCCCCGATGGTGCCCATGGAGTATCGTGACGAGGCCGAGTGGGAGGAGATGCGGCAGGAGGCCCGCAGCCACGGGGCGGAGCAGTGGGAGGTCCGTGGCGTACGCAAGAAGCGGGTGTTCTTCGCGGGGCGAATATGCTGGCACCGCCAGATGGCGCACGCGCAGCCCGCGCCCAAGGAGCGGGGGCCGTGTGACAACGACACCTACTACGAGGCGTGAGTGACATGTTTTTGTGTACGATGCGTGAGCAATGGAGAGCGGTGCCACACGGGGTTGTTTCATTATGTCGACCGTTTCAATGTCCGAGTCACATATCAGGAAGCACGAGTTTTTCATCTACTTCTTTCGCTAAGTGTTTGAGATAACACAAAGTGAATTTCGTAAAGTTTCAAATTTTGTGTGTAACTTTGATTATATGTGATGATGATGACGACGACGACGACGACCAGGAGGAGGAGGAGGAGGAGGAGGAGGAGGAGGAGGAGGAGGAGGAGGAGGAGGAGGAGGAGGAGGAGGAGGAGGAGGAGGAGGAGGAGGAGGAGGAGGAGGAGGAGGAGGAGGAGGAGGAGGAGGAGGAGGAGGAGGAGGAGGATGATGATGATGATACTCTCAGTATAGTGATGATCTATAATAAGGATACTCTTAATGGCATGATGATATATTACTACGATGATGTTACTCATGTAATTGCTTATATGACGCCTCCTACAAGGCATGCGTGTTGTCGCGCTTGCGATGTTGGTAAGGGTGTATGCCTTCTGGGAAGAGCTTGCGTTGGAGGTATGCGTTCTGTGGCTTGTGTGCTTCTGGGCGCATGCCATGAGGCAGGAGGCAGGAGGCAAGATCAGGAGTATCTTTCCCATGGCGGACAGGTCTTGGTGCGTGCTGTGGTTGGAGTGCTTGACCAGCAGGGCCTAAGGGCTTGGCAAGTACGAGGGGGCATGATTTGTGGAGGGAAAACTATGAACGAACGACCTGCATGTTTTTTGCTCTGTTATGTCATTGCACCGGTGATGAGATACTTTTTCTTTGGTACTGTGATGTCAGACACTTTGTTTTGGTTCTGTGATGTCAAGCACTTCCTAGAAGGTGGGATGGTTGCGCCCAGAGCAACCCAGCTGGAATGCTTGTCACGATTGTTTGATTGATTTGGATTGTGAAAATGCTGTGATGACGTGTTGTCGAGCTCTTCATAGGTGACCCTCTTAAGTTGCGATGTGTCGCAACACGATAGCTGAAAAGTAGTCGATGGGTAACAAAGTTTGTACCTATACATCAACACTCCAACCACCCCCATTCAACCACATCAAGAAGCTGTAGCCTCTGTGCTTCCATTTCTGCTTGTCACATCATCCCCTCTCCAAGTGAGATGATGGCTATGTACAGGTGGGCTCCCATGCTCCGCGCGTGGTAATTGTAATTATAGTAGGTTGAGATGATTGTAATTATAGTAGTAAAAGGTTATTGTAATTATTGTAGTATAAGATGATTGCAATCATAGTAGTATAAGATAACAGCAGGCCCGGGCTACCGTGGTCTGGATTTCTGACCTGCGCCGGTTGTCTAATGGATTTCACCGTCACTATAGTATATAGTATTGCCATGCCTGCCTTGTCTCATGGATATAAGTGTCTTTCTTGTCACTATCCTTGCCTCTGCGCCCATACCTCGGAACAAGGGTAAGAAACTCTCATCAATGATGTTTGAAACTCTAACTGTGCTGTTTCCCCTGCCCATCACTACCACCTCGGGGTCCCCGCCCCCGACAGCTATTCGTTCGGCGTGCGCAAGCAGTTCTACGACCTCTACCGCCACCACCCGTCCTTCCTCATCCTGGACATCGGCGTGCCTGCGACCAGCCGACGTGACCACTGGCAGCGGTCAAACGGAATGCTCACCTCCACCTTCTGCTTCAGCCCACATGGGATAGGGTGGGGTGTCCGCGTCTACGAGGCCGTCGTTGCCGGCTGCATCCCCATCGTGATCATGGACGATGGGGTCAACCCGCCCGTCGAGCTGGCGTTCGAGGAGATCATCCCCTGGGATGACTTCGCGGTCCGGCTCCCTAGGGCAGATATAAATAGAATTCCGGAGCTCGTCCTTGACATGCCCGACGCCGAGGTGGCGGCGCGGCAGAAAGCGATGGCGCAGCATTGGCGGCGGCTAGTCTGGAACAACAACGCCCGATGGCCTCCGGCGATGCGATTTAAGGGGAGCCGGGGTGGAGGGGTGGGAGGGGTCGAGCAGGGGGGGGACCCACCGGACGCGTTTGAGAGCATCATGGAGGTGATCCGGCTGCGGTTTCAGGCGCTGGGCGGTCTGGACCGGTGATGACTCATGATAGGCTACAGGTCTGCAGGGTTACTGCGTTATCGGGTCACTTTGAGTACGGCCATGAGGATGACCCCAGCTGGGCGACCCCGACGAGGGTGGGGGCAGCTTGCTGGGGCCTAGGTTTGAGTAAGGTCTTGAGAGAACAGAATTGTTGTCTCACTCGATAAAAATTGCCGGGCGTCCGTGTGGCATTATAAACGTTTTTGCCACCATGACCGCGTTCCGGCTGGCTTGTTGCCCCAGTGGTTGGGCGTCTCATCATGCGTTGCTCCCCCCATGCTGTGTTGCCCCCCTGTGATGCTGGGTGTAAAACTCTTGTCATTTCTCAGAGGTAAATTACTGGCTGTCTATTCGGCAGCAGGCTTACAGATCTTTCTTTCAGGGCCACAAGGCCTGAAGTCGTTTGTAACCTGGATGCAAACTTTGTACATTACTGAGGATGATGTCCATCGTGGCGAAGTCCTCTGCTCATCTCGGGTGTAAAATTAAAAAGCCGCTGGGTGTATCTCGGGTGTAGGGCTACTGTATTGCCCCTGTTGAGTAATGCCACACCATGTGCTCTTGCAAGTAATGGGTAGCAAGTAGCCAAAACGGAAGGCAACCTTGTTTCTGCTGGCAAAGATTGTGCGTTGCCTTATGAGGAGAAAGCTGCATGGGAGGGGCAGAGCTCTCTATCTGCCTGACTTGGTCACTACTTTATTTGGTCGAGGGCCTCTGGGCCTTCGTTCTGCTTTTGAAAAGTAGAGCTTGAAGGAAAGCACAGCAGGGCCTTCAATTTGATTAGCTGAAATTCTGACTCGCATCGTCGGCGATGCATCTCCAAGTGTGATTCGGTCACGGAAACAAGTTTCATATCCCTGCATGGGCCATATCACTGCCGGCAGCTGGAGGAGCTCGATGCCAGTTACACGGGCGGACGGACGCCGGACTTCGCGCGATCGCACGCAACTGCCCGCGTCGATCTGCGGCGTTTGGTTGTAGCCTGGTGCGTACTGGACGCCAGCATACAAGAGCTGGCGAGGTCACAGCCCGGAGCATTTCATTGCGGTGATCACCGGGCTAGCACGAATCCCAGCAAAAAATAGCTGGGGGCTGGCTTCCCCGATTGCCGCGGCTGGACGCTCTGGGCTTGCGTACGCTGACGTATAAGGGCGCTTCTGCGCTGGCAAGGTAGTGCACGCGGCTACGCCGCTGGATCGAGCCGACCATTGCAGTCATCACCAACAAGGGTTTGTTGGCAATCGCTAGCCATTGCGTGTGCTTGCATGGAATTTCTCAACCTGGCGTGTTTAAGGGTATCTGACAAGAGCATCACAGCAGTGGGGAGAAACTGCAGCGGCTCCGGCACTTAAACATTTCTAAATGCCGGCGTATAAGGGATGCTGGGATCGCCAACATGGTGGCGGATTGCCCAGGGCTGCAGGTGCTGCTTATGAGAGATTCATGCATCACGCCTATTGGTTTGCAAGTTATCACCGCCAGTTGTCATCAACTCAAGCACCTGGTGATTAATGATTGTCACATGAGCGGGGCGGACCTGTCGGCACTCGCACGGGGGTGCCCGGACCGCGAGTATATCTCGACGCGTCTCAACGGGGTGCCTCACCAACAAGCGGATTGCAGCACTCAGCCGCTACGTACTGCACCAAGTTGCAGTCCTTCCTTGCAGAGTCCAACGGTTTCCGTGAGGATCGAGGATCGATATGCTCGAGCTAACCACAGAGAGAGGGCGCCAGCTACGGGCACTCGATCTCTCTGGTAACTACCAGATCACGGACCAGACACTCTCATTGGTGGCCCAGAAGTGCCCCCGTCTGCAAGAGCTGCTTACTCAGGATTACAGGGGGATGGTCAAGGATTTTTTGCCTAGTGACGGATGTTGGCATCGCTGCCATCGCGGGAGCCTGCACCTGAAGCAGCGATACCTGGATGCGAGTGGGCATCGTGTCACGGATGACACCCTCTCTCTGAGCACTGGAGCGCGGCAGTTGCGGTTATACGGTATAAGGGAAGTTCAGCTCAGTACTAGACTACCTATTAATTACTGACATTACCAGTATTGATGGTAGCTCCAGAAGATTGTCAAGGCGCACACGCCCAACCCTGTGGGCAAGCCACCTCGGCCCCCAAGCGGAGGAGGCGTTTTAATTTGATGAGTAGTGTAGTTAGGATTTTCTAGCTTAGAATTAGGATAGTTTGATCACGCGGCTTCCTCCACCCCATCCATCATGGAATATTTGCTACATGACCTTCCCACGGAGGCATGTTATAATTTAATTTAATTTAGTGGTAGCTCCAAGACCTGGACAGTGACGCAGGAGTTGGAGCAACGATCGAGTCGACGGCAACGTCACCAAGATGCTGCGCAAGGCCCTTAACTTACCGCACAGTCATCCATTCCATCCCTAGCTGATCCCATGTTCCCCTCCCACTGAGGACTTCTGCTCACGTGACGCAGTCACGTGTCTATTAATTAATTAATTAATCCATCCACCCCATCCCATATTCATTTCCCTGAGGACTTATGCTCACGTGACGCAGTTCCGTGTAAATCAAAAAATTAAACTTAATGATGTAGACGATATTTGCAACTTCGCGTAATTAATTTAATTCTAATGAGATTAGCTCATAGTACTCCGTGGCAGGCATGCCCATGCGCATGACACACAAGTACTTACTTACTTACCTACATGCTTAGCATTTGCTCTTCAAGTTTGTCAATTCTGACGATCCTGAGTCCCTACGGCGCCGAGACCTGGACACTGACGCAGGAGCTGGAGCAACGACTCGACGGCAACGTCACCAAGATGCTGCGCAAGGCCCTTTACATCCTCTTTGGTTTGCACATTAGTAATGAGGATTTGTACGCTGATTTGCCCTATGTTTCCCACATTCTTAGGCACAGGTGCCTGGGCCTAGCCGGGCAGCTGGCCCGCACAGATCATGTAGGCACATCAGATAGCTGGCACCAAGCCCGCCCAGCCTGGGCGTTATGTCCTCACCTGGCGTGCCCCAGGCCGCGCGCGGCAGGGCCGGCCGCCACCCGCGTACGTGGACTTTTCGTGATAGACTCGGCATGGACATGTGCTACACTAGACGTGACGGGCTCACACCCGGGCAGCCTCCTGGTTAATTGTCTGTAATATGGAGGCAGATGGTACGCAAGGATAGATCTATGGCAAGTAGTGTTGAAGGAGACCACCCCCAAGTCTTCGGGGGCTCCGCGTGTGACCAAGTATGGCATTCATAGCGATTCGGGCCACGGTGCCCAAAACCCTGTAACTAGGACCTAGATAGCTCACATAATCCATATTCCATCCACTGACGCAGGAGCTGGAGCAACGACTCGACGGCGCCGTCACCAAGATGCTGCGCAAGGCCCTTAACATCCCCTTTGGTTTGCACATTAGTAATGAGGATTTGTACGCTGATTTGCCCTATGTTTCCCACATTATTAGGCACAGGCGCCTGGGCCTAGCCGGGCACCTGGCCCGCACAGATCAGGTAGATACATCAGATGGACTAGCTGGCAACAAGCCCGCCCACCCTGGGCGATATGTCCTCACCTGGCGTGCCCCCGGCCGCGCGCGGCAGGGCCGCCACCTGTGGACTTTTCGTGATAGACTCGGCATGGACATGTGCTACACTAGACGTGACGGGCTCACCCCCCGGGCAGCCTCCTGGTTTGTCTGTAATATGGAGGCAGATGGTGCGCAAGGATAGATGGCAAGTAGTGATGAAGGAGACCACCCCCAAGCCTGTGGGGGCTCCGCGTGTGACCAAGTATGGCATTCATAGCGATTCGGGCCGCGGTGCCCACACCCCTGTAACTAGGACCTAGATAGCTTATACCATCCATTCCATCCCATGCTCCCCTCCCACTGAGGACTTATGCTCACGTGACGCAGTCACGTGTCTATTAATTAATTAATTAATTAATTAATCCATATTCCATCCCATGTTCCCCTCCCACTGAGGGCTTATGCTCACGTGACGCAGTCACGTATCTATTAATTAATTCATTAAATAGCATTTGCTAGCCATTTGCTAGCGCCTTAGCCAACGTCTTGAGCCCACCTCACCTTATAAGCTATGCATAAGCCTACTCAGTCAGTATGAAGTGAGACAACTGTGCCTGGACGCATGGCGATCCAACGCCGTGGAAGGACTAGGGTAGTTGTCTGAGAGGAAAGACGCGAAGGCGCCGCGGGAGGTACTCGTTGCATTGCACCCGCAGTGTTGCGCCCGGCACCCTGCTTTGGAGAGAGCGCTCTGTGGCCTGCCCACTAAATTGCAGCATGAGTGAGAGAAGCTCGGCCGCCCCCCCCCGCCCCCCCTTCTCATTGTGTATTAAGTGAGACAACTGTAGGGGTTGAAGGTCCCTTTACTCTGTATTGGCACCCACGTTACGCAGTCACGTGCTAATTAACTAATGAAGCTAATTAATCAATTAATGACTTAGCATGCATGTGCCCATCTCCCTCCCTCCCTCCCACCCCCATCCCATCCCATCCCATCCCATCCCATCCCATCCCATCCCATCCCATCCCATCCCATCCCATCCCATCCCATCCCATCCCATCCCATCCCATCCCATCCCATCCCATCCCATCCCATCCCATCCCATCCCATCCCATCCCACCCCACCCCACCCCACCCCACCCCACCCCACCCCACCCCACCCCACCCCACCCCACCCCACCCCACCCCACCCCCACCCCACCCCACCCCACCCCACCCCACCCACCCCACCCCACCCCACCCCACCCCACCCCACCCCACCCCACCCCACCCCACCCCACCCCACCCCACCCCACCCCACCCCACCCCACCCCACCCCACCCCACCCCACCCCACCCCACCCCACCCCACCCCACCCCACCCCACCCCACCCCACCCCACCCCACCCCACCCCACCCCATCCCATCCCATCCCATCCCATCCCATCCCATCCCATCCCATCCCATCCCATCCCATCCCATCCCATCCCATCCCATCCCATCCCATCCCATCCCATCCCATCCCATCCCATCCCATCCCATCCCATCCCATCTCACTCTCGACTGTCCTGAGGACTTGTGCTCACGTAACGCTGTTACGTATTAATTAATTGCATGTGCGGCAACTGTAAAAAAAAAAAAATCCCAAGCACAACGTGGGTCATGTAACACAATAGACACATGCAGATTGCTCAGAAAAAGATGCCAGAAAACTAACGTTGGATGCATGGCATTGTTAGCTTGATTATTTATATACACATGCTCCTATACATCTCCACATGGCACGCCAAACGTCCATATACTTGACACTCCATTGTAGTGTCATGAGAGGCGTGCACACGTATGCTCATAACACAGTTCTGAAAATATACCCAGCAGGTAGGACCACATATATACATGACACAGCGCTGCCTGACCCACAATTCTGCACAGTATCTACCTGTGCTTTTTATACACACAAATTTCTTACACAAGGCATCTCAGATGACCAGGAGAGTAGCCTAGTACTCCAGTGAGAGCCTAACTGCCACCCGATCCATATCAAAGAGACAACCAGCGCAGGCCAGAAATCGGGAGAATCCGGACCATGGTAGCTCGAGCCTGCCGTTATCTTTTCCGCGTTTTCGAGTCGTTCAGGATGATGAAGATGAATGGTGATGGAAATGTGTATCCTTGTGCATTGAAATTATGGCTGGCTTACGTGTGGAGCGACTAGATGACCTAGACGGTGGGGCCAGAAACAGCATGCTTGATCAGGGCGTGTGTTTCTAGCCTAGCTGGCCGGGAGTGTCTAGTGGTGAGCACCATTGCTGCGATCGCTCTCCCACCATTTACGAGGAAATACCCGCAAATGGAAAACCACTGAAAAGGTCTAGCTAGTCAGTCATCACGTTAGCCATGCCATGATTCCAAACGTCCAAGAACTGCACACGGTGCAAAGGCAAAAAGCCGGAGGACAGCACTTTCAAATGTGCGGCGGGAACCAAAAGCCCGCGGATGCCAGAAAACATCGTGTTGCGGCAGCGACGCGACGATGTGGACAACGAATCCAGTGCCAAGCTCGGAACGGCCGCAAAGGAGATCTGGCATCACAGGGTTCAGATGTGCGGAGATACTATGCGATCCAGCCGGTCCACGACCTGTTTGTAGAGCTTGTGCCAAGGGGCAGCACCGAACAGATGTGGGTGACGTTGCAAAAAACATCGGACTTGACGGAGCATAATGGCTCGGTCATAGTCTTTGACCAATAAACGCTGCAAGAGTTCAACAAGAGTCGTGATGAAATCAACACGATAAGAACAAAGACGGGAAAAACGATGTAACTGAGAAAGAACAACACCATATTTTGCTGTGTGGGAAAGGAGACTGTGAATATCGGGGTAACGAATAAAAGGAATTTGCTGGTATTTAGGATCCTTGCGCTTATCATAGACAGCCGTACGCCAGCCCTTCTTGTTATGGGTAATGTTAAGATCGAGGTAATTGCAATGAGTATCCTCCGACGTGAGCTTTAATGTGAGGGACGCTTGCGGGTAGATGCCAGGCAGACCAGCGGTGATATACAAATGGGTTGCGAAATCAGGGTTGTCGAAAGCGATGACATCATCAATGTATCGACATGTATGGATAAAACGCCTGATGAGAACATCATCGTTTGAGGCAATGAGATTCTCCATGAATGCAAGCTCATAAGTGTATAGATAGAGGTTTGCAAGGAGCCCGGCACAGTTAGTGCCCATAGGGATGCCGATAGCTTGTTGGTATACATTGCCCGCAAAACAGATGAAGGTGTTATCAACAAGATAAGAGATCCAATGGACAAGGTCAGCCTTCGTGATAATATAATTATAACCATCCCGCACGATAGCACCTGCCGCGATCCCTGAGAGCCACGTTGCCGTGGGCTTGGTCTGAGAAACACGCACGTGCAGGTGGTTGCGCCCGTGAGGCCTACGTGCATACAGACGAGTAAGGAGGCTATCTAAACGAGCTTTCAAATCGTGCAAATCTAGTGTGGTATATAGAGTGGTGAAATCATAGGTGGCTATGGGCATAGGTATACGTTTCTCTGCTGCTGTCTTAGAACGGCTAAGGGCGGCAAGGCGTAGGCGTACTTGGGCTGAGTCTATGACGATCCAACTACCAGCGCATTCATACCCGGCATTCGACAGCACCTCCACCCATAATGCATTGGCTTCGGGGAGAAGAGCATTCAAAGCATGGCAGATGAGTTTCGAGAGAGGCATCAGTGGGGCTGAATGCGACGCAGCAATGGTGCGCAAAGCAACAGGAGTTTTGTGCAGCTTAAGAGTGAGATACAGATATGGGAACGTAGTGGTGGTGGCGCGTCGCTGCCGCTTAAGGAATGCCCGAGCAAAAATGTTTTGGCTGTGCAGAAAAGCCCGATGAGCAGCAGTGATACTGGCGGTGGACTGTGCACGCTGAACATAGGTAGGGCTGGACGCCAACTCGTGTTGCAAAGTAGCAAGGTAGTGCTTCTTGCATATGAAAGCAAAGTTGTTGGCACTCTTGTCAACACACGTGATGATAAAGTCCTGCTTGAAGTGGTCAAGAAGTGCTTTATCTGTGGTGTTGAGCCAGGTGGTGCGGTGGACCTGCTGGAGACGGTAATCAAGCCTGGTGAGACGTGCATTGCATTCGTGAATGACGGCGCGAAACCACGGTTCCATGGCAAGGGGAGCAAGCTGTAGGTCCGTGCTCATGGCATTGCAGAATTTGCGCAGTGATGTGGAGAGCAGTGCATTCACCTCTTTGGCACACGTGCGCTGGACCCACGGCCGAAACTTGGTGCCTTTGGCAAAAAGGTCTACAAGCGTGTGGCTCGGCAGGATGCTGAGGTCAGCGGTCATGACGTGCTGTGAGGTGGGATCAAGGTACTTGAAATACCGTTGTTGTTGGCAGGGGCAGGGCCCTGCCAAGATGGTGGCCAGCTCGGTGGGCGTTGTATCGCGGCTGACCTTCCCGTTGCTGAAAACCATTTGTCCCAAGGTGGGAGAGTAATGCCAGGCGGCAATGGGAGTGCCGAAAGTGTTGCGCACCACGAGCGGCATCGCAGCCTGCACTTGCGGCAAATGCAGAATGTGTGGCAAACACAGCTCATCCATCGCAGCATGAATGAAAGGTGAGATCAGCAAACGGCGCGGACGCAGTGCATCTGCATTCCCATTGACACGGTGCCGAATGATACGTGAGAGAAGGCCTCGCAGACTAGTGGCATGGGAGCGGGGGACTTGCAGATCAGCTGGGGAGCACGACCCGACGGCAATGTGTAAGCTGGTAAGCTTCTTCAAGCTGCAGGCTTCGAGATAGGATGCATGAAAGTTGCCGCGTTGCATAAGCCGAGACATGTGACGTAAGCAGCGGAGACTGGTGGAGTAAAGGGAAGGATCGGTGGACACATGTGTGGAAGGTGGAGGGGCCGGGGTGACGCTGGGGGGATAGGGGCGATATGGGTGGAGATTGTGCTTCAGACGCCAGGCACGGATGAACATAAGAGGGCGGGGACGGAGGGGAGGCGGGCGGCGGCGAGACCGAGCTTTGAAACTCTTGCCTTCAATGCAAAAACCGTGGGGCAGAAATGCATGTAACATTCGTTTCCAAAACGTTTCCCGATGCCCTGCGGCTTTGCGAAAAGCGGCGCCGGTAAAGGTGCCGGGGACATGTTCCAAGGGGACGACTCGCCAATCCCACCACCCGTATTGGGCCATGGCGCCATGTAGGGGGGTGTCGTCGTTGGCGGCAGGGCGGCCAATATGAAGGCGGCGTGCCGCTCGGACATGTTCCTGAAAACGCGTCCAGGCATCCCGTTGCGTCTGGCCAACGTAGATACGCTGAGGGTACCTGCGGTTGTAAATGGCATAAATGACGCGATGGGTGCTTACGGGGTGTGGGCGAGTGGAGTTGGTAAGCGACAAATGCGTGCGCTGTAAGCGCCGGAGGCGACGTAGAGTATGGTCATCCTTGCAGTGATGGTTATGGCGCGTGTTGATGCGACAACGCTTCCGCCATGCCTGTGAGGAGATACGATAGGGGAACTGCCGAGAAATAGCAGTGTACTTCCGGTAATCAATGCCACTGGATTGCCGTATTCTGTGGAGGGTAAGAGCATGCCAGAAAGTCATAAGGTGTTTCATGATGA
Organism: Mesostigma viride; assembly: GCA_009746045.1. Lineage (NCBI taxonomy): Eukaryota > Viridiplantae > Streptophyta > Mesostigmatophyceae > Mesostigmatales > Mesostigmataceae > Mesostigma > Mesostigma viride. The sequence continues at coordinate 794,132 of RPFO01000078.1, forward strand.
TTCAGATGCACTGAGAGCTAAGACATCAAACAGAACCAGAGCGGAGCATATTGAGGTAAGTCAATATTCACTGCGTAACACCCGTTACGCGATAGCGGTGGTCCATGATGCATCTCCCCGGGGCAGGATGTGGCTAACAACACAGCTGAATGGACTCGGAACATGTGGATTCCCAGTGGGGGGGCCTTCCAATTGTCATACTTGACACCTCTTTCCTGTAACGAAAAGATTTCCCTTCTTCATGTTCCAGATGAGTCACCGTGCTCCTGCCTTTGTGTTTTTTTGGCGTTTGTAAAGAGATATGGGAGGGTAAACAAAAGCAAAGGCTGATATTGCCGTGTGGGGGGCCCGATCCTTGGTTAGTCTCTCAAGTGCCCACAGAAAAACACGAGAGTAGCACACACAGCGCGCAGCCCAGCCTAGCTCCCTCAGTAAAAGTAAAAGAAAAAGGACAAGAACAGCAAAACAAACGAGAACAAGAAAAAGAACAAAACACAGACACGTAGTGCAATGTGAGCGGAATGATGGAGGAAGGTGAGAGGGGGACATCGTATTGAATGTGTAGGCATTGAGGCAGCCGAAGCGTCCCATCCCCGGGTACATTCGTGGCTTTCAAAAAAGCCACAACCTGCGTGGAAGAGGAAAATGCAGGAACGATGAGTATGATCCTGAAAACGAGGTTGAGGAAACGCGGAGAGGAAATGCCGGCCGCTGAAACGATTCCGATGGAACTATGGGTTTCGCCGACATGAGGCGGTGCAGCTGACTATCTCTATGGTGTCGTGTGTGACCGGGAGTGCCGGTTCACGTGCGCACTCGTCGGACTAGCCCGACGACATGTGTGCTTGGTTGCCCACGGCTGAAATCCTCTTGCCCGTCATGCAAAGGCCACGCCTCCTAGCCGAAAACGAACTATATTCAACCAATCTAATATCAAAGAGACAACCAGCGCAGGCCAGAAATCGGGAGAATCCGGACCATGGTAGCTCGAGCCTGCCGTTATCTTTTCCGCGTTTTCGAGTCGTTCAGGATGATGAAGATGAATGGTGATGGAAATGTGTATCCTTGTGCATTGAAATTATGGCTGGCTTACGTGTGGAGCGACTAGATGACCTAGACGGTGGGGCCGGAAACAGCATGCTTGATCAGGGCGTGTGTTTCTAGCCTAACTGGCCGGGAGTGTCTAGTGGTGAGCACCATTGCTGCGATCGCTCTCCCACCATTTACGAGGAAATACCCGCAAATGGAAAACCACTGAAAAGGTCTAGCTAGTCAGTCATCACGTTAGCCATGCCATGATTCCAAACGTCCAAGAACTGCACACGGTGCAAAGGCAAAAAGCCGGAGGACAGCACTTTCAAATGTGCGGCGGGAACCAAAAGCCCGCGGATGCCAGAAAACATCGTGTTGCGGCAGCGACGCGACGATGTGGACAACGAATCCAGTGCCAAGCTCGGAACGGCCGCAAAGGAGATCTGGCATCACAGGGTTCAGATGTGCGGAGATACTATGCGATCCAGCCGGTCCACGACCTGTTTGTAGAGCTTGTGCCAAGGGGCAGCACCGAACAGATGTGGGTGACGTTGCAAAAAACATCGGACTTGACGGAGCATAATGGCTCGGTCATAGTCTTTGACCAATAACCGCTGCAAGAGCTCAACAAGAGTCGTGATGAAATCAACACGATAAGAACAAAGACGGGAAAAACGATGTAACTGAGAAAGAACAACACCATATTTTGCTGTGTGGGAAAGGAGACTGTGAATATCGGGGTAACGAATAAAAGGAATTTGCTGGTATTTAGGATCCTTGCGCTTATCATAGACAGCCGTACGCCAGCCCTTCTTGTTATGGGTAATGTTAAGATCGAGGTAATTGCAATGAGTATCCTCCGACGTGAGCTTTAATGTGAGGGACGCTTGCGGGTAGATGCCAGGCAGACCAGCGGTGATATACAAATCGCCACCCGATCCATATATACACGCTAACATTCAACCCCAACGCACCAGTTTGCTGTAATTATAGTGCTGGCCGCCTTGCTCAACGAGCTGCACGTCATTGTAGTGGTATCATTGCGGCATGATTGTCGGCACAGTTCCTTATACCGACATATCCATCGTACCCCGTCAGCACATGCTGGCACCGCATGCAAGCGGTGCACAGACACGACAACCATTAAGGTAGGAATGCTACCCATGCCTGACACGGCATACTGTACTAATGGAACGTACCCCGGACACAATGGGCCAGCTGCCAGGCACAGACCCCAGGCCATATACACGCACGTTAGACCCCAGGACATATGTACATGGCCTGTAAGAGCGTGCTCGGACCCCATGTCCACTTACACCACCTAGGCAGTCCCCCCTAGGTGTCCTTTTGCCACTTGGAAATTTCCCTTTTTTATGTCCCTTTGCCCAAGTTTATACAATCTAAAAGATACAGCAGTATTAGTAAACATTTATAGAACCTCGAGAGAATGATCGATCCCAGCGCCCATCTCTCCTCCCGGCGCACTTGCAGCTACCGCTGTCATCGCTGTTTCTGCGTCACCAACAACAGGGCTTGTGGCCGCTAACCCCTCACCGCCAGTGTCCGCTGGCCCCTCGCCATCCTCCCCCGCCGCCACTCCTCTAGCTCCCTCAGCATCACATTGGACATCCGTGGACGAGGGCCGCACATCGCCACTGGCGCCGCAGGCGTCCGGCTGTGCGCGCCCGGAGGCACCGTCCACTTGTCCACCTTCAAGCGCGATGTCACCCACCACCACAACTTGTCCAAAGCGAAACCCTGCATCCCCCATGACTCGCCCGGCAGCGAGAGGCGGGGCATCCCCCAGGGCATGTGCGTGAGCGCGAGCCTGGGGAGCCACGTCCACCAAGACCCAACCTGAGCTCTCCACTGGAAGCAACGACACGTCACACGCGTGCGCGGATGAGGGAACAGCGGGGGGGATGCCCCCGTTGGGAGCCGCCGGGGCCGTTGGCACCGGAGCAGGACCATGTGGTGGTCCAATGGTTAACACGTCCGGCAGCTGGGTGGTGGATACACCGCTGGAATCCGCGCTCGGCTCACTGCTGGGGACCTCAGAACCGGAAGTAGCGGAGGGAGCCAGAGGGGCCGACTCCGGTAGGTCATCATCACAAAGGGATGACGTCGCGATGGCCGAGGGGACACCAGCCGAAGTGGTCGCAGCGCCGGTGGTGGCCGTGGGCGCGCTTGCATCAGCAGGCCTCGCAGCTGTGAGGATAGCAGCAGAGGCAGGAGAAGCAACCGCTGCTGCTGCTGCTGCTGCTGCTGCTGCTGCTGCGGGAGGGATGGGCGTGGATGGTGCGGCGGATGCGGGCGATGACACCGGCGCTTGTGCTTGCTCAGGCGCCGGCCTCGGCTTGTTGCGGGGCACCTTGTCGGGTCGGCCGAACGTCGCGGGAACAAAGTCTGGGATCTGGAGGAAGCGCCGCAGGTGGGCGAACAGGGCGGGGCTCCGCAGGACCGCGCGGTGTTCTCCCGGGATGACTACGCGCTCCTGCGCATGCAGGCCGTCGCCCTGCGGTGGTGAGGGGGGGGGGGGTTGAGGAGCGGACAGGTTAACATATTGAACGTGGGTTTGTTGGTGGACAAGCCAACTTGAAAGTGGGTTGGTGCCAGGCTCATCATGCCTAAACACGTGCTTTACTACTATAGTAAAACCAGTGGTATACCAACATAGTAAAACCAGTGCTATACTACTATAACAAAACCAGTGGTATACTACTATGATAAAACCAGTGCCAGATTACTATGATAAAACAAGTGATATACTATCATTAGTATCCATGGCTCTCAAGACCACGGCATCTGGATTTCCAAGGAGTGGGATGAGTCGACGGGGATGGACAGGTGGCAGCACAGGCATGTCCATGTGTTTGCTGATGGTGAGTTTATGCCATGGTTGATGGTAAAGGCCACATCACGGACTATGGTTGTATAGCTGTGACCTTGGCGGCCCCACGTAACACCGAAGAATATGGGATAGACAGGCAGCAGGGCACGACAGGGGTGTTTGGTCTGGCGTCCTGAGAGTGGTATAAGGTGCTGAATGAATCACAAGTGGTAACTAGAATTTAAAAAATCAGAAATGCAGCAGTGCAGCGCTGTCCACCTGTGTACTCAATGTCTAGATGCCAGAGATATCCAATTCTAAATGCCAGTGCGATGATGGCGCATGACGTGTCAGTGCCACCTCCATTGGAAAGTTTGTGTGTCCATGGAGTTCACGGGTGTCGTTTGTGCAGTCAATAACTGTAACATGACGGTAATGCTGGCACTCTTGCCGGGGGGCCCTAGTTTTGTGATGCTGGGCGAGGCTATCCAATCCCAGCAATCGGCTGTTGCTAGCACACGGACCAACAGTAATACCTGGAAAACTTGCTGACCACGATCATTAAGTGGAGAATCGATGACAATACCAGCTGCCGTGCTTACCGCTATAGCGCCATCCCATTCGGCGCGTTCACCACCACCCCACGCCCATCCCACCACGATAAGCTGGCTACTTACTGACTACTGCAACACCATCCCACAACTATAGCTGCTATCAGCTCACCATGGCAGACTCCAGGGGGACGGTTCCGTCGCCGTCCACCGTGCCGTAGATGGCCTGCGTGAGTTGGGTGTAGGGACGAGACACATAAGAAGGCAACCGTGTTAGATACACACAAATGAAGCCGTGCCCTACCACTACCGGCACCACCCACCGGCTGCGTGAGCATGCGCTTGCGCTTGCACCACCCAACCAGCAACCATGCGAAATCTACCCAATAGGAACACCCACCTGCCGCGTGAGGATCTCCTTCAGCTCAACCACGGGGTTCTCCGGAGTGCCGTACCTGGTGGTGAGGAGAATAGGCGCGATTGCAAGACAGGGAAAGCGTGAGCGGGACAGGTGGCACGTTCGCAAGACAGGGCCGTAGGTGTGAGCTGGTATCTTGGGTGTTGAGGGGTCTTCTCAGTCGTGGACGTGAGTTCATGGGCATTAGTGGGTGGTAATCAGTGCTGGGCGATCTTGACATGTGTTGATTAGTGCGTTTGTGGGCATTAGTGGGTGGTAATCAGTGCTGGGAGATCTTGACATGTGTTGATTAGTGCGTTTGTGGGCATTAGTGGGTGGTAATCAGTGCTGGGAGATCTTAACATGTGTTGATTAGTGCGTTTGTGGGCATTAGTGGGTGGTAATCGGTACTGGGCGATCTTGACATGTGTTGATTAGTGCGTTTGTGGGCATTAGTGGGTGGTAATCGGTACTGGGCGATCTTGACATGTGTTGATTAGTGCGTTTGTGGGCATTAGTGGGTGGTAATCAGTGCTGGGCGATCTTGACATGTGTTGATTAGTGCGTTTGTGGGCATTAGTGGGTGGTAATCGGTACTGGGCGATCTTGACATGTGTTGATTAGTGCGTTTGTGGGCATTAGTGGGTGGTAATCAGTACTGGGCGATCTTGACATGTGTTGATTAGTGCGTTTGTGGGCATTAGTGGGTGGTAATCGGTACTGGGCGATCTTGACATGTGTTGATTAGTGCGTTTGTGGGCATTAGTGGGTGGTAATCGGTACTGGGCGATCTTGACATGTGTTGATTAGTGCGTTTGTGGCCATTAGTGGGTGGTAATCAGTGCTGGGCGATCTTGACAGGTGTTGATTAGTGCGTTTGTGGGCATTAGTGGGTGGTAATCGGTGCTGGGCGATCTTGACATGTGTTGATTAGTGCGTTTGTGGGCATTAGTGGGTGGTAATCGGTACTGGGCGATCTTGACATGTGTTGATTAGTGCGTTTGTGGGCATTAGTGGGTGGTAATCAGTGCTGGGAGATCTTAACATGTGTTGATTAGTGCGTTTGTGGGCATTAGTGGGTGGTAATCGGTACTGGGAGATCTTGACATGTGTTGATTAGTGCGTTTGTGGGCATTAGTGGGTGGTAATCGGTACTGGGCGATCTTGACATGTGTTGATTAGTGCGTTTGTGGGCATTAGTGGGTGGTAATCGGTGCTGGGCGATCTTGACATGTGTTGATTAGTGCGTTTGTGGGCATTAGTGGGTGGTAATCGGTACTGGGCGATCTTGACATGTGTTGATTAGTGCGTTTGTGGGCATTAGTGGGTGGTAATCAGTGCTGGGAGATCTTGACATGTGTTGATTAGTGCGTTTGTGGGCATTAGTGGGTGGTAATCGGTACTGGGCGATCTTGACAGGTGTTGATTAGTGCGTTTGTGGGCATTAGTGGGTGGTAATCGGTGCTGGGCGATCTTGACATGTGTTGATTAGTGCGTTTGTGGGCATTAGTGGGTGGTAATCGGTACTGGGCGATCTTGACAGGTGTTGATTAGTGCGTTTGTGGGCATTAGTGGGTGGTAATCGGTACTGGGCGATCTTGACATGTGTTGATTAGTGCGTTTGTGGGCATTAGTGGGTGGTAATCAGTGCTGGGCGATCTTGACATGTGTTGATTAGTGCGTTTGTGGGCATTAGTGGGTGGTAATCGGTACTGGGCGATCTTGACATGTGTTGATTAGTGCGTTTGTGGGCATTAGTGGGTGGTAATCGGTGCTGGGCGATCTTGACATGTGTTGATTAGTGCGTTTGTGGGCATTAGTGGGTGGTAATCGGTACTGGGAGATCTTGACATGTGTTGATTAGTGCGTTTGTGGGCATTAGTGGGTGGTAATCAGTGCTGGGCGATCTTGACATGTGTTGATTAGTGCGTTTGTGGGCATTAGTGGGTGGTAATCAGTGCTGGGCGATCTTGACATGTGTTGATTAGTGCGTTTGTGGGCATTAGTGGGTGGTAATCGGTGCTGGGCGATCTTGACATGTGTTGATTAGTGCGTTTGTGGGCATTAGTGGGTGGTAATCGGTGCTGGGCGATCTTGACATGTGTTGATTAGTGCGTTTGTGGGCATTAGTGGGTGGTAATCAGTGCTGGGCGATCTTGACATGTGTTGATTAGTGCGTTTGTGGGCATTAGTGGGTGGTAATCGGTACTGGGCGATCTTGACATGTGTTGATTAGTGCGTTTGTGGGCATTAGTGGGTGGTAATCAGTGCTGGGCGATCTTGACATGTGTTGATTAGTGCGTTTGTGGGCATTAGTGGGTGGTAATCGGTACTGGGCGATCTTGACATGTGTTGATTAGTGCGTTTGTGGGCATTAGTGGGTGGTAATCAGTGCTGGGCGATCTTGACATGTGTTGATTAGTGCGTTTGTGGGCATTAGTGGGTGGTAATCGGTGCTGGGCGATCTTGACATGTGTTGATTAGTGCGTTTGTGGGCATTAGTGGGTGGTAATCGGTGCTGGGCGATCTTGACATGTGTTGATTAGTGCGTTTGTGGGCATTAGTGGGTGGTAATCGGTGCTGGGCGATCTTGACATGTGTTGATTAGTGCGTTTGTGGGCATTAGTGGGTGGTAATCGGTGCTGGGCGATCTTGACATGTGTTGATTAGTGCGTTTGTGGGCATTAGTGGGTGGTAATCAGTGCTAGGAGATCTTAACAGGTGTCCATTGGTGTGGGCGGGTTTTGGACGCGAGCTTCACAACAACAAGATGCCTCGAGGAGCTGGACGGTACAAGAGCCAGACAGTGCGCTCGTGGGGCAGTAGTGCCAGGTGCCAGCAAGTAGACTTACGTACAACGACCTGGTAGTACCCAAGTAAATCATCCCATGGCCACCACAAATTCGGCAAAATTTTTTGTTTGCAATCAACGCATTTTATGTTCTCAAAACAAGGCATTCCTGACCTGGCAAATGACTGAACTCCAATATGCCGATGGGTCACCTGCCACCTGGCACAAGGAGGTAAGTCCCACCCCGTCTTGAAACTTGGGGGCAAATCATTACGAATGAAGTATGGTTACTACTCATTATTAATATTATTATTATTATTAATATTATTATTATTATTATTATTATTATTACACCAGTGATGGCCTGTAACTCCTCAACTAACTCCAATCATGGTACTGTTAACGTGTGGCGGCTCCAACTATATTACTGTAAACAGTATTTATGTGTAAACAGTATTTATGTGTAAACAGTATTTATGTGTAAACAGTATTTATGTGTAAACAGTATTTATGTGTAAACAGTATTTATGTGTAAACAGTATTTATGTGTAAACAGTATTTATGTGTAAACAGTATTTATGTGTAAACAGTATTTATGTGTAAACAGTATTTGTGTGTAAACAGGAACAGACCGACCTCTTCCCACCCAACCCCTAGCCAATTTGTGCGGCACACTGCGCCGTATCGCTCCCCACTCAGCGACGTCATGCTTCCAACCAAGCACAATAAGCCACTCGTATTTCAAGTGGCAGTGGCCGTCTGCCCACTACTGCTCACAGGCAGCATCATGCAATCAAATACACTACGCACATACATGCTACTACAGGTATTAGAACGTCGTCACCACCTACTTCAAACCACTCGCACCTCATGCAGCGAGTGTCGCCCTTCCAAACCATGACGGCAAGTATAACCCCACTGACACGTGCCAAATTCCTGACTAGAACCACTGCACGCACATGTAACGCGGCTTTTCATCCTATTTGAGCCCACTTTCTGGGCTTCTCTTCCTATTTCAGCCCACTCTTTAAGCTTCTCATCCTACGGGAGCGCACTCACTCCAGGTGCTGCGTCATGCCTAGTGCAATTCATCAACCAAAACAACTAAATGACCAAGCACAGCTAAACAACCACGCGCAACTAAACAACCGAGCACAACTAAACAACCACGCGCAACTAAACAACCACGCGCAACTAATCAACCACGCGCAACTAAACAACCACACGCAACTAAACAACCACGCGCAACTAAACAACCACGCCCAACTAAACAACCGAGCACAAGTAAACAACCAAGCCCAACTAAACAACCAAGGTGACCAACTGCCGGTCACCAACTGCCCACTATACAGAGCGGCCACTCACTCCACGTGCTGGGGTGTGGCCAGCCCTGCTCCCGATATGCTGTAGAACTGGACGTGCCGCGGCAGCGACGCATGCGACAGCAGCCGCTGCGTCTCCAGCGCCGTCTCCACCATCTTGTCCGACAACGCCATGTGGAGCAGCTCGCTGCCAAAGGGGACCTGGTCATCGGAGTGGTAGTGACAGCGAGGACAGTATTATGATCGTGGCACTAGTAGACAGCACGGTGTCAAAAAATGCCGAGGGGAGCAGCTCACTGCCAAAGGGGACCTGACAGCGGTGATATCTAGTGCCAACATATCAAAGGAAAGATATATCACAGGAAAGTATATACATATCAAAGGGGACCTGACAGCAGTGATATCTAGTGCAAATAGATCAAAGGAAAGATATATCACAGGAAAGTATACACATATCAAAGGGCACCTGACAGCAGTTATATCTAGTACCGATGTAGCGGCTACTTTTCCATCTCAACATAAAGGAAGAACTATGCTCAGAGAATGATGGTGGGATACACACAAGGTTGCCAGAGGGCGGCATGGAAAAAAGCTCACTGCCACAGGGGGGAACGACCATGGAAAACCCCGTTCAATACAAACTTGATTTGATTGCTGAGGAGTCCTCTTGACCTGTAAATTACGATTGTCGCAACAGCATCAAGGTATATCGCATCTAGGGGGCTTGCCCGTCCTGGAGATCGATCGAGGCAGTTCATGCATCGTCAAGATAAGAGCCAATAAGCAGTCTTGTCCGACAAGTGCCACCGGGTCCATGCTGCCATGGCTGAGGTACGATATACACAATACCATGCGCCCGCACTTCTCATCCAACACTCACTCTCAGCCTCTTTATCCCGTGATTCAAGAAGACTGATATATCCTTCGACAAAAGCCAAAATGTTTGACCTGCAAAAGTAACTCCATCCCGTGCGTGTTACACGTCACGCTGTCGCCAGACAACAACAACACACCGCTCGCTCGTCAGACACAGCATCTACGATCACTTTGGTTAAATCATGACATAAGCAAATATACACACGTCGGAAAGCGCTACCGGTACTCCTCCAGACCCTTGTCAACACACACACACACGCACGCACACACACACGCACACTTCTAAACATCAAACGTGATGACTAGCCCTAGGACCCCACCTGGTACTCCGCCAGCACCTTCCTTATCGCCCCCAGCACCTCCTCCCCCGGCAAAAAAGTGTCCACTGTCCCCCCCGCCCGCGTCACGCGGAGCTCCGGCGCGCCCGATTGCCACGGGTAGGATGCGGGGGCCAGCAGCTCGAATACGGAGGGGCATTGGACCACCTGGCGGAGGGGAGGGAGGGGGGAGTTGGGTGCCAAGGAATGGTAGCAGAGTTGGGTGCCAAGCCACCATGGAATGGTGACGTTGTCGGTGCATGGATTGAGATTACCAAGAAGTCCTCACGCACATGACAGATTTAAAACGAAGAAAAAATGCGGATGGGATGTTATGTAACATGGAGGTCATGTTAAATTATAGCTGTTAGATTTAAAGGTAAAAGGAGATAACACCTGCTGTGGTAAGCGGGACCGGGAAACAGCCCTGGGTACAGTACGCGACAGCAATCAGCGCCGCCCGCATTCTTTTCAAATGCAGATCTTAAGAAAACGGAGATAGCCATTCGCCATGTGAGTAGGCCTAACAGCCCTGCAAGGGAGTGGCTGGTCCTTCGGTAGCTCTAGTTAATGCCTGCGCCTTGCAGGCATTCTTGTCAGGCCGTATAGTAACATCATCGCCTGACAGCAAATCCAGTAAAGCAGTCTCAGCAAAGCAGTGAAGGCCCATCTCAAGTAGAGCTGACATGGCAACATTTAATCAACCTAGTTACAATCAATTAAGTTCACTCCTTGCAGTCTCAGCCTGGAACACACCAAGTGGCGCCCACAAGCTGGCGCATCGACTACTGACCTGGCGAGAGCATGAAATCCACATCGTTCGGGCCTAGTACGTCGAGCTAGCAATTCCAAGCGTCGCACACACCAACTGGAGCAGCGATGACTTCACCTAAATAAAGAAAAATGGAAATTACTGCGTGGTACCCTCCGGAGGCTAAACCCAAGGCCTAGCACTGACAACCAGGCCTTGCACCCACCAGCTGGTGGAGTGACGACTTTTGCACGAAGAAGCGCTCCTGCCACCCTGACACAAACTCGACGCCGGTCAGCAGGCTGTCGACTGCAAACCCGTGCGCGCCTGCAGCGCACAGCATGGGACATGGGTTGTCATATGGGTAGAGACGGGTGGTGGCGGACAGCGGGGAGAGAGGCGAGGATGATGTAATTCATCCCGCATGTGCCCTGTGACTCTCCTCACGCAGGGTGTCGGGTTTCAGGTGTTTTGGATGTTTAGAGGGTTAGCACGTTGAATGCCCCCCCACCGCTAACAGCCCATGTCACGCCCCCCACGGCAACGCACGGCATGTCAAGTCCACCTACTGCCCACCCACCGATGTCGAGCCGCCCACTGGGTAGTGACCCCCAGCGAGCAAACCCACTGGTGGTGACCCATGATGTCACATGTGAAGTAGCCATTCACATGGGTAAGATCCCCTACTGTAGCTAACCCATGTCCAGCCATTTATGCAATGCCCAGCCAACCGCTGCAAGCAACCTAAGGTAAGACCACCCACCTCGGAACGGCGCGGTGATGGCCACCCACTTGCGCACATACTTCTTCACCTCCTGCTTGCGCACACGTGGGGACAGGGGCAGGGGTGCCATCAAGCCAAGTAACCAGGAGGCTTGGTTGGAATCGAGTTGAGAAAAGCTTGCCAGGGCTGGCGGGAACACCGGACGGATGCGCCACCAAGATTCCGCCGCTGTACCGCTGTAACAAAAATGCAACATTGAAACCAAGGCATGCCAAGCTACGATGGAGGGACACACATTGCAAGTTCAGGGAGAGGCTGTTCCTCCAAGTCACAGAAGAATGAGAGGTGACACTCATGGATGGGATGAGGTCTACAATGAGGCGAACGCGTCTGGAGGTGGGTGAGTGTGCCAGCAATATGAAAAAAGCGCCAGCACTGACGTGGTAGAGCCGCTAGCTTCAACATTTTCACAATCCCCAGGGGGTTGGCGTGCAGAGCCGTAGTTACACCACCATATACCACGAGAGCATATACTGCCGATGTCTATAAAAAACCGAAAAGAAAACCAGGTGCCTTGTGGCCAGCATGCCCACAGTCCAGGCACCCTCGCCGGCTCGCTCCCTCCTGGCCACGTAGTATGCCCAAACCAGCTCTAGCGACACAGTATATATTCCTTCAGATTGCCCACCGGGCCAAACCGTTTCTCAGCCCGCAAAATATCATCCACCTGGTGATGCTCCTGCCCAAACTCTTGAAGGCCGTAAGGCCACCCACCCAGTGTGCGCTCCTGGCCCAAACTCTCCACTCTTGTGCCGCGAGAGACCGCGAAATATCCTCGCCACAAGAGAGACCGCCACAGTCCTTCCGCCTTAGAGAAAGAGCGCCCCTCTGACAAACATGCCTTTCGAGGGATGGGCCCTTTGAAAGAAGTCCTTTTTGAAAGCGCTGGCCTTAAGGAGACCTGTTCTTAAAAAGACTTGCCTCGTGGTGCGTGGCGACAAGGCATTTTACGAGCAGCCCCCCCATGCTGTGCGTGATGATGTCCACCTTAGCCCCCGCTGTGTCGTGCGCCAGTTTGATGCGGTCCAGCAGTGCACGCTGCGCGTGCGCCAGGCTGTTGGGGCACATATGGGGCGGCACAGTCATATTGGCGGTGACGGTGACGGTGGCAGTGACGGTGGCAGTGACGGTGACAGTGATAACGACAGTGATTGGTCATGCCCTGAGGAAAGGGAAGGATGACAGGGAATAGAACCAAACCAGGAGCCAACACGGGCACAGAGTGGGAAGGATGTGGGAGAGAGCTCCAACGGGGAGATGAGACAATGGAAAGCAATCCAAGACATAGACATCCCCGAGATGCCTTGACAGTGCAACCATCCAGAAACACGCCGGCGATGGAACCAGAAGTTGGGCATTTTTGCGCCCACGACAAGACCAGTACAATCAATAGTACCTGCAAAGCCCATATCTTTCAGTGATACGGTTGGTTGGTTGGTTGGTCGGTCGGTCGGTCGGTCGGTCGGTCGGTCGGTCGGTCGGTCGGTCGGTCGGTCGGTCGGTCGGTCGGTCGGTCGGTCGGTCGGTCGGTCGGTCGGTCGGTCGGTCGGTCGGTCGGTCGGTCGGTCGGTCGGTCGGTCGGTCGGTCGGTCGGTCGGTCGGTCGGTCGGTCGGTCGGTCGGTCGGTCGGTCGGTCGGTTGGTTGGTTGGTTGATTGGTTGGTTGGTTGGTTGGTTGGTTGGTTGGTTGGATGCGCACGATGCATCAGCGGTGGTAACAACAGCGGTGGGGACAATACAACAGCGGTGGGCACAATACACCAGCGGTGGGCACTATAGCGGTGGATACAACCAGCGCAGCGTACCGGTTGCTTTGCCCGTTGAATACGATCGTCGAGTTACCCGCAGCACCTTTGAGTTTACAAAGCACATCAGTCAATCAGCTGAAAACATCCCCCCGGCATACCGGTTGCTTTGCCGGAAATCGTAGCCGAAGCCAAAGATGGTCTTTCCCTCCTCGTACCCCCATGACGCGAGGCACTCGATGATGTCGTGGAAGTAGAAGACGTCGTCCACGCGGAAGGGCTGCGCGTAACGACACCATGCACACAAATCCATGAGTAGGGGCAGGGTGAACATCACATCCGTGGATAGGGGTAGCGGGACATCCCATGCATCCGTGGATAGGGGTAGCGGGACATCCCATGCATCCATGGGTAGGGGTAGCGGGACATCCATCGGTCAGGGGTGCACTATACCGGTATAGTATACCCACCAGGTAGAAGACTCCATCCATGCGGACGGTCTGCGTTGTTCGTGGGATAATTCTCGCTTGCGCGGGTATGGGGACATTCCTCCGTGGGTGCACAGGATAAGGGAGACCCCTCCATCCATAAGGGACGACCCCTCCATCCATGACGGAGGACCCCTCCATCCATGGCGGAGGACCCCTCCATCCATGAGGGAGGACCCCTCCATCCGCCAGGGGGGATCTTGGTGCATGGGTCAGGAAGTTACTCACCCACCTGATCCAGGGGAATTTCCATTGTAGGGGGAAGCATGGTATCCATCTGTGTCCAAGGAGCATAGTCATCCGTAGGTCAGCGGTCCGCCGTCGAGGGCGTGAAAGCTGGTCTAAGAGACGCTACTCACAAGTCAAAACCCTACACGGCCAACCAGTCACATGCATGATATTGGGGTCAAGCAAAGGGTACCACCTGAACGCAACAACCACGCCCATGTACAGTAGTGGGGTCTACCACGCCCACGTACAATGTTGGGGTCCAGCACGTCGATCGCCTCCAACCCAAACCGGCCGTCGGGCACAAACAGCTCAATGTCCTTGGCCAGGGTCTCCGACACGCCTGCGACAGGGGGGCAAGCGATAGGGGTGCCACCGTCAGCCACACCAGTGCAAGCAAGCGGCGTCAAGCACACGAGGGCCACTTGCTGTCAACGGGGTAGGGGGGTTGCGGGATAAGATAAACAGTAGTGGGTTTGGGGGGTAGGGCGCCCTCCCTCCTCCTTGTGTATGGGGGTTGAATGTTCCTTCATCGGTAAACATGTGACGCAGGCGCAGTCACGTGCCTTTAATTAATTATTTTTTTGGGGGGGTGGGGATGAGACTTGTTATATCCCAATATGTGCAGCTACAAGATATGCTGGCCCAGCCTGGATTATATTAACCCAGAAAACAATGACAGACCACATAAGAAGAAACTCTACCCCTCCCCCCCTCCCCCCTCCCCCCTCCCCCCCTCCCCCCCCCTCCCCCTCCCCCCTCCCCCCTCCCCCCTCCCCCCTCCCCCTCCCCCCCCTCCCCTCCCCCCTCCCCCCCCCCCTCCCCCCTCCCCCCCCTCCCCCTCCCCCCTCCCCCCTCCCCCCCTCCCCCCCTCCCCCCCTCCCCCCCTCCCCCCTCCCCCCCCCTCCCCCCCTCCCCCCCTCCCCCCCTCCCCCTCCCCCCCTCCCCCCCCTCCCCCCTCCCCCCCCTCCCCCTCCCCCCTCCCCCCCTCCCCCCCTTCCCCCCTCCCCCCTCCCCCCCCCCCTCCACCCAACAAGGACAGCTGAGCATGGGACAAACGCAACTGATTTGCATTACAGGAGAAAGTTACCCCAGTTGTTGCTTTATTCACGATAAGAAAACATACTGATAAAAGGGCCAAAAATTGACTAAGGAACGGAACAGGGAGGGCCATGCAGCGAAGGGTAAGATGTGGGTAACTGGCATTCGAGAAGTAACACAATTTCTAACTGTAGCTTAAGCAACCTATGACCAGTATCGCTCACTCAGCAATCTTAATGATATCAGAACCTATCCTAGATTACATGCGTGCCTCCTGTCAAATTCCTCGTACAGTCGAAAGGGAGGAGAGACGGCGTAGGGAACAATAATTGATCGACTGCATGGAATAATTCTCCACGCGGTATGCCCGGCATGCACCACGACGCAAACACAGGTACGGTCATACCTGTCTCGGGGTTGAAGCGAGACCAGACTTTCTGCCTGAATTGCTTATCCGCATCGACAAGGCGGACCCAGACATGCTCAGGTGGGACCTTGTCCGAGGCTTTGAGGTTGCGAGCTTTCAATACCGATCCCCCAATTCCGGGAATCAAAAGCACGGGATGCTGCGGTCTCCAAGAGTGAGGCTGATCATGCGGCTTCCAAGGCCAGGAAACGTTGCAATCGGGGTGGTCAAGTTCTTGTTCATGTTGCCGCCGGTGCAATGCGCTGTTAACCGGGCCCATTGGCAGTCACCTGGAATTTCCAACGACGGGCCGTTCCAGCCTTCCTATGGCGAATTCCGGGGAAGTCGACAAGTATGCTCTGACGAGTAAGCAGCTTAACTCAAAAGAGCACAGGTCACACAGCCATTACTGCAAGGCAATAAATGATTCCCAGTTGCAACAGCAAGACGCTTGACTTGGTCCGCTGAAAAGGCAAGGTTATTTTTGACGAAATGACGTCGACAATGAAAGGCTTATCAGGGTAAGTCAATTGGAGGCCAGGATAGTCAAGCCATCGTCATGAGCCAGCCGAAATGCCACCCCTGTTGCGCTGCCTTACCCTTCGTAACCGCGAGGCCGGCATTGAATTTCGTCCATCAAATAGCCTGGATGTGACGAGGTTGCACGAAGCCAAGCGCCTTGTTCCAGTGGCAGCAATGCCCGCAGATGGTTTTCTACCAAGTTTCACTACTAGCCGTCGATATGGTATCATCGACGGGCAATAGTTCTCAATGACACGCGATTTATGATATTCCCAGACTTCTGCTGACTCTGCACCGGCCAGAG